>CM053334.1:16212799-16525299 GCA_028583605.1 Dastarcus helophoroides
TACCAAGTTACTTTGATGACTTTAGGCCGAGTTCAGGGTTACTCTAGACCGAGTTCAGGGTTACTCTAGACCGAGTTCAGGGTTACTCTAAACTAAGTTACCTTGGACTTGTCTAAAATCACCCTAGACTCGGTCTAGAATCACCCTACACTCCGTGTTCAGAGATCGAATAGATTTGGGAACCAATCACATTAAAAACGGTCAGCGAATGTTGACGTGAGCGGGAATCGAACCCGGCTCCCTCAAATAGGTAGCAAAGTGCTGCACCGCTCGACTACCAACCCTCGTTCATGAATTAATTCATATTCTTATTTTCAGGTGACATTTTGATAGAGAAATTTTTGATTTTGAATAAATTCAATATAGAGAATACTAAGTACGCCATCGACATGTACTACACTGTGAGAACTACGTTTCCAGAGCTATATGAAGATAAGAATCCTCAACTTTATCACATGCGAGAAATAGCAAATGTTACGTAAGACATTAGTGTATTATCAGTTCTTATTAGTATTATGGTATTAATGGTACCAATGGTACCAATATAGTATCAATAGATAGGCAAAGCCAGTTCTACCACAACATTTCATGTTTTTTTCTTGTGAAGGTCCATCGTGGTAAGTTTTTGGTACCTCAAGTCAACTAAATAACTTATTATTTGCTTTAGTTGACTCAAGGTACCAAAAACTTACCACGATGGACCGCCATTCCTCCTTCTTGAGGTACCAAAAGCTTTTGTGTTAGAACCGGCTTTGCGTATCTACTAATATATGTGGTATGTACTCTTTGAGGGTATGTAATAATCTAGCTACCAAAAGACAAGTCCAAATTATTCTAAAAGCTTCGTAGGTTTCGTAATCGGTATAATATACAAATTAACTCAAGCAGCAAGATGCATTACTTTAAAAATATTTTACGTTTGAATTATCAATGAGTAATACTAACACCTCTGACTTCTTAAAAGTCCCAAGTGACAGTCGGAGTCAGCAAATTCCTGTGCGGTCCAGCTTGACACAGTGAGGACTTCTGTCTACGGAGACTCTTTTTTTTCTATAGAACTTCCAAGTTATGGAACTTGTTGCCAAAAGAAATTTTCCCCAAAAATTCAGTCCCAAAACACACTATAGCTCTCTTGGATTCTTGGATTCAATTCAAAGAAGAGCGATTCGCCTAATTGATAACGAGAGTTTGACCGATTCTCTCGAAACAATAGAGCACAGGCGTATGGTTGGTCACTTGTCTCTTTTCTACAAGTACTATCATGGAAGATGCTCACAGGAACTAATAGGATTGATCCCCCCAAGGGCAGGATTCTTGAGGCGTACTAGACAGTCGGAGACAGCAAATTCCTGCGCGGTCCAGCTTGACACAGTGAGGACTTCTGTCTACGAAGACTCTTTTTTCTATAGAACTTCCAAGTTATGGAACTTGTTACCGAAAGGAATTTTCCCCAAAAATTACAACATATCCTTGTTTAAGAAGGCGGTTCATCTCCATCTATCCTTACTATAATGCACAGACCAATAGGTTTGAACATTTATTAGATTCGAAGTTTGGAAACCAAATCCCGGTTTCGATCTTGTTAGATCTCGTCAGTTTGGTATGCCCAACTCGAATGCCAATAAATGTTCCGACAAGTAAGTACTAAAACATTCACAGGCGTCAAGCGAGTGACTCTTTAGTACTACCACCTATTGGTCCATAGGGAAACTATGGCCATCGCCAACAATGTCGTATGCAAGAAGAATGCAACCTAGACTACAAATTCATGCAGCCCTCCAGGCGTGAATAGTGAATCATAGGTAGCTAAACTACCAACTATTGGTCTGTAAATTATAGAATCCTTGTCTTCTGGGAACCCTCCTAGAGAGCAACCGTTTCGCTAGGTGGCAGTGTTTCAACTGTTGGTAGTTCAGCCACCTATGATTCACTATACACGCCTGGAGGGCTGCATGAATTTGTAGTCTAGGTTGCATTCTTCTTGCATCCATCTATCCTTGTTTCGCATCCTACTCGCAGTGCTTTGAAAGCATAATAGGGTTACCCTTTGCGAGTGGATTAAACTTAAAAAAAAAAACTCCCCCGATTGATCTTAACTCGACTAGACACTTTCTCAAAGTAAAACGAATCCCAAAGTAACAAATTTCCAGTTACTTCCTGTCGCTGCCCAAGCTGACCAAAGACCTATCCTGCATCACCATCTTCAAGTTAGCCGACGCCGATCCCAAGCGCTTCGTAGCCTATGATTTCTTCGCTCATACCTTCAACGTGTCCGAGATAAAACTCCAAGAATGGTACGCCACCTCTGAAGTGCTTATGTACGACTTAGAGGGCCTCAAGTCCGGCCATTTTTTCAAATTGACACCAAACGCCTTGCGGAAGAGCGCCACGGTGGCCGAAGAAGTGTTCTCGATGAAACTCGTCCAGATACACTTCGTCAACTGTCCGACGTTTATGGACAATTTGCTGAGGATTGTAAAAGCGGTTTTGAAACCGAAAATCGCCAGCAGGGTAGGTTTCCGCTCGGCGAATAGACGATTTTGACTCGATTAACTTTCAGATTCACGTGCACAGGAACTTCGATACTCTATACAATTTTATTCCGAAGGAGATTTTGCCCGAGGACTATGGTGGCATGGAAAAATCTTTGGAAGAACTGAATGGTAAATTGATTTTTTAGTCGAGGCACTTGAGGGCTAAACCACTGAATTTTTAGAGCAACTGGGAGCGAAATTCGTGCAGTACGAGGAAAGATTCAAAACGCTGGACAATTTAAGAGTGAATGAAGCTCTCAGAAGCACCAGACCAAAAAATGCCAGACATCCAATTGAGAATTTCAAAAATTTATGTCTTGATTAGGCTTGTGTTTGTTGACATAAAGAAAATCGACTGAAATTTTAATTCATTTAAATAATTTGGCTCATTCGAATCGACCTAGAAATTGAGAGAATAAATCATTCGTTCTGTAACCATAAGAACTTTTTGAAATCCTTCATAAAATTCTAAATGAACTTCCAGGATGTTTTTATAAGTTCCAAAATAATTTCGAAACAATTTGGACGTTCTTTAGAGTTCATCGAAAATCGCTAAAGTTATTTTGGAACTTATTTGAAGAATCCTGGAAATTCATCTTTCGAGGTCCAGAGAGAGAAATCCAATAGAATGGAAGCAAAGGATTCCCTTCTATTGGATTTCTAGTTTTTCAAGGAATCCAATTCAACTTCTTCAGCGATTCTTCTGCGAGCCCTGAAATTCTTCGTAACACCTTCGAAGTATTTCAAGACTTCAAAATATGTTGCCACTTTTAAACATTTTTAAATATAATGCTTTCAAAAATTCTTAAAGTTTTTCAGGAAATCTTCGAAGTATTTTTGAGAAACTTTATTAGTGGAGTTATTTTAAGAAATCGTCAAACTCGTTCTTTCCATCTCTTCTCCTCCCATATCTTCTTTTTTCTATTCTGTCTTCTCTTTCCATCTCCTCTTTTCCCTTTCCTTCCTTTCCTTTTCCTTCCCTCCCGTTTCTTCTCTTCCGATCTCTTCCCATCCCTTCTGATTTCTTTCCATTTCTTTTCTTCCCATCTCTTCTCTTTCAATCTATTTTCTTCCAATCTCTCTTCCTTATTCTCCTTCCTCTTTCATCTTCTCTTCCATCTCTCTTTCTTTTTTTCTCTTTTTCTTCCTCTTTCTTTCTCTTCTCTTCTCTTCCCATTCCCTTCTTTTCTTTCTCTTTCTTTTCTTCTCTCTCTTTCTTCTCTTCAATCTTCTTTCTTCTCTAATCTCTTCTCTTCTATTTCTTCTTCTCTTCTCTTCCCTTCCTTCTCTTTCCTTCTCTTCATTTCTCTTCCTTCTCTCTCTCTTCTCTTCTCTTCTCCTTCTCTTCTCTCTTCCTTTCTCTTCTCTTCTCTTCTCTTCTCTCTTCTCTTCTCTTCTTCTCTTCTCTTCCTTCTCTTCTCTTCTCTTCCCTTCTTTCCCTTCTCTTCCCTTCTCTTCCTTCTCTTCCTTTCTCTTCCTCTTTTCTTTCTTCTCTCTCTTCTCTTCCTTTCTTCCTTCCTTCCCTTTCTTTTCTTCTTCTCTTTCTTCTTTCGTTTCTCTTCTTTCTCTCCTCTTCTCTTCCCTTCTCTTCTCTTTGCAATTCCTTCTTTCTTTCTCTATCTCTCTCTTTCCTTCCTCTCTCTTCTCTTCTCTTCTCTTCTCTTCTCTTCTCTTCTTTCTCTTCTCTTCTTCCTTTCTTCTCTTCTCTTCTCTTCTCTTCTCTTCTCTTCTCTCTCTTCCTTCTCTCTCTCTCTCCTCTCTCTCTCTCCTCTCCTCTCCTTCCTCTCTCCTCCTCTCCTCTCCTCTCCTCTCCTCCTCCTCTCCTCTCCTCTCCTTCTCCTCTCCTCTCTCTCCTCTCCCTCCTCTCACTCTCCTCCTCCTCCCTCTCCTCTCCTCTCTCTCCTCTCCTCTCCTTCTACCTCTCCTCTCCTCCCCTTTCCTCTCCTTCTCTCTTCCTCTCCTCTCCATCTCCCTCTCCTCTCCTCTCCCTCTTCCTCTCCTCTCCTCTCCTCTCCTCTCCTCTCCTCTCCTCTCTTCTCTCTCTCTTTCTCTTCTCTTCTCTTCTCTTCTCTTCTCTTCTCTTCTCTTCTCTTCTCTTCTCTTCTCTTCTCTTTACTCTTCTCGTCTTGTCTTAACTTCTCCCCTCTTCTTTTTTCTTCTCTTCTCATCTGTAGATCGAAGTTGTCTCTTCTTAAAACAACCCACTCTTCACCGCCTCGACCGTTTGAAATGATCCATGGGAATCGGACTTAATATATTAACCGAAATACCTAACTAAGCTAATTGGTCAGAAATGGCTCTAAAATTATCTCACCCTCGCTTCTCCTCATTATTTCACGTGTTAGTTTGAGCGACAGCACGGATTATATTTGTTTCGTACCAAATCCCCTTCTGGCCGCCTGGCAGGTCAGTTTTTGAAGAGGGTAAAACATTTTCCATCGGACAGGACAAATTTTAATAACAAGCCGAGTTCGATATGAGGCCCGAGCTCGCTCTCGAAACAAAAGGGAGAAAAAAAAACCAGAGGACGCCACTTCATTTTTTCGCCTCGACGGAATTGCGCGAATCTGACAATATAAAGGGGATTAAATGGGAGTATTTCACTATTTAAAACTTCGATGTAAGTGATTTAAATTTGAATTATGAGTTTGCGGGATCTAATTCCATTTCTAATTTTCAACGACGCCATTTCCTCCTCATAATGGCTTATTCGATATCCAGACCGTCTTCGCTTTCGCTCTGCGGGTCTCAAAATCGATTAGCGGCGACAAAAAAAATTTTAATTTCCTCTTCACCAAACGATTTAGTCCTGAATACTTAAAAGATTTCGTCTTATATCATTATGGACGCAATACAATGGGACAATATAAATCCTCTGAATTGTATTTACATTATTGGCCACTTTGCCCGGCTTGCAAACAAAAGAGACTCTGATGTAAACAAACAAGGGGAGAAAGAGAGAGAGAGGGAGGAGAGGAGAGAGGAGAGAGAGAGGAGAGAGAGGAGAGAGGAGAGAGAGAGAGAGAGAGAGAGAGAGAGAGAGAGAAGAGAGAGAGAGAGAGAGAGAGAGAAGAAAAAGAGAAAGAAGAAATAGAAAGAGAAAGAAAAAGAGAAAGAAAAATAGAAAGAGAAAGAGAAGAGAAAGAGAAAGGGGAAAGGAAAGAAGAGAAAGAGAAAGAGAAAGAGAAAGAGAGAAGAGGAAAGAGAAAGATGAAAGAGAAAGAGGAGAAGAGAAAGGAGAAAGAGAAAGAGAAAGGAGAAAGAGAAAGAGAAAGAGATAGAGAGGGAGAGAGAGAGAGAGAGAAGAAGAGAGAAGAAAGAGAGAAGAAAGAAGAGGAGAAGAGAGGAGAGAGAGTAGAAGAGAGAAGAAGCCGAGAAGAAGCGAGAGAAAAGAGCAAGAATGAAGAAGAAGAAAGAATAAGAGAGAAGAAAAGAAAAGAGAAGAGAAAAAGCGAGAATAAGCGAGAAGAAGAGAGAAGAAGAGAGACGAAGAGAGAAGAGAAAAGTAAAGTGTGAAGAGAGAATGAGAGAAAAAAAAAAGAAACGAGAGGAAAAAAAGAGAAAAGGGAGAGAAGAGAAAGAAGAAGATAGAAAAGAGAGAGAAAGAGATAGAGAGAGAATGAGAGAGAGAAGAGAGAAAAATAGAGAAGAAAAGAAGAGAATAAAAGAAGAGAAGAGAGGAGAAGAGAGGAGAAGAGAGGGAAAGAAGCGAGAAGAAGCGAAAAGAAGAGAGAAGAAGAGAGAAGAGAGAAGCGAAAAGAGTGAAGTGTGAAGAGAGAAGTGAGAGAAAAGAGAAAAGAGGGAGAAGAGAAAGAAGAAAGAGAAGAGAGAGAAGAGAGAGAAGAGAGAGAAGAAGAAACTAGAGGGAAGAGAAATAAGAGAGAAGCGAGAGGAGAGAGAAAGAGAGAAGATAGAGAACAGAAAGTGAAAATGAAGTGAGAGAAGAGAGAAAGAGAATGGGAAAAAAAAGGAAATAAAGAAGAGAGAGGAGAGGTAAGAAAGAAAAGGCAAAGAAGAAAGAAGAGAGAGAAACGAAGAATCCAGATAAGCAAAATGCCAAATTGCAATTCAATTATTTGATTCACCACATTAAGGTGCAAGACTTCGTCAGATAATGCACACCTGCGGCACAACTCTTGTCACATATCTGTACAGTAATCGCGTCTGCAAAAATAAAACTGTGTTTAGTTAAAAAATATTAATATTTACAAAACTTTCAAATAATTAAGTGGTACTTCGTCTCCGAGAGTCCTAAAGAAGTCGTCGACTGATTCGGTTTTTTTTGCAAGAAATTCCAGTCGGTGCCGATACGACTTGCAGAAGAAAGTTAATGTGAAATTGAGAACACCACGGAATATTTTTTAAAAAATGGGTGCAAGTGTTTATGAAATAGGTGATGCACGTGCGATATTTTCCGATGAGTATTACATCTTATCGAAGTCTACGAGAGAAATGGGTGATGCCAACGGAAATTTGTTAAACCATCTTAGCTTACTGATAATTTTTTTTTCTCTTCAAAGATTCTACAACCCCCCAATGGTTCGGTATAAGTCTAGAGAAAACAATCACCTAAATATTCCTGCAACTAGACACTAGAAATTCCCTCCTTAGACCATATTTCATAAACGAAAACCTAACCGCCGACAAATGTGTGATACGAGTCCCTACGGGCGCCCGAACATCTTTTTGAACTGTCAGACCTAATATATTTAAAAAAAAAAGCTTCCATTTTCCCTTTGAGCGGCAACGGAAATAAAAGTTTTCCTCCATTTCGAATAATTACTGGGTATTAATCAAAAGGTCCGTTACGGCGGCACAGAAGTCCCGGTATTTACTTTTATCTTTTTGTCGCGATTTTAAGCATTTCCCAGCTTTTCAACTCTGTCACGGCCTTCCCAGCTTTTCACCCGCCTCCTTTTATGCATTGTTACCGGTTTTTAAAGTACATTTAGAAGATATGGAACAAAGGACCTCGGTTTGCATTGTCAGTGAAAGTCGAGTTATTTTTTTGCAATACGAACAAACTAATTGCACAAAGATCACAACGGGAACATCGGTGCTTTGTACGTCTAATTGTCCTCGAGGTTTATCGCGAATTTAACATGAAACGACATCAAAGGTGCATGATCCTGAAAAAAGGACATCAAATCGGGCCACGCGGCTCAAAATTGTTGGCACTGGAAGATTATTCAAAACTAGAGTTGTTAAACATGTCCCATCCTTAACACATAGTTTCATATTATCTTTTTTCAAGATACTGGTACAGCAGAACTCTTCGCTTTTGCGAGTAGAAGTAATAAATGAACTTAGATGGCGTTTTAAATTGGCAAAAGTTTAATTATTGATAAAACCATGCTCGGTAGCAAAATCCAGAGTTTAGATATTTGTTACGATTTTACAACATTTGAAATGAGTTTCAGGTTTCAGCTGAATGTTTTTAGTAGTTATTTGGTCGGGTAAGTCTATTAGGACGAACAAATGTCATGTACCAGCAGAAGAAAATGACGATTTTTAAATCAGTTATTCGGTCTTTTGGTATCAATTGGCTCGGAAACTTTTGCGTGTGGCGGCATGCTACCTTTTCGTGTTTCATGTGAGCACGTAAGGGCTACAATAGCGCATCTAACCATTCGAGGTTTTTAGTTGTCTTCTGATGAATATTTTCGAGTTAAAACCCCGATATGACCCATAGGGTTGAGGCCAACGCAAAAAATTCGACTCCTCACATTATAGAGCCACATAACATCTTAGGTAGGCTGTGTGGGAAGGTAACGCATTAGGTAGGTAACGGTTTTGATAGGTAACGGTTTAGGTAGGTAACGTGTTAGGTAGGTAACGCATTAGGTAGGTAACGGTTTAGGTAGGTAACGTGTTAGGTAGGTAACGGTTTAGTTAGGTAACGTGTTAGGTAGGTAACGTATTACGTGGGTAACGTATTAGATAGGTAACGTGTTAGGTAGGTAACGGTTTAGGTACGTAACATTTTAGGTAGGTAACGTGTTAGGCAGGTAAGGCGTTAGGCAGGTAACATGTTAGATAGGTAACGTGTTAGGTAGATAACGTCTTAGGTAGATAACGCATTAGGTAGGTAACGGTTTAGGTAGGTAATGTGTTAGGTAGGTAACGTGTTAGGTAAGTAATGTGTTAGGTTGGTAACGTTTTAGGTGGGTAACGTGTTAGATAGGTAAAGGGTTAGATAGGTAACGGTTTAGGTATGTAACGTGTTAGGTAGGTAACGTGTTAGGTAGGTAAGGTGTTAGGTAGGTAAGGTGTTAGGTAGGTAACATGTTAGGTAGGTAACATGTTAGATAGGTAACGTGTTAGATAGATTCTGATGAATATTTTCGAGTTAAAACCTCGATATGGCCCACAGAGTTAAGGACAACGCAAAAGATTCGACTCCTCACATTATAGAGCCACATAACATCTTAAGTAAGCTGTGCAGGAAGGTAAGGCATTAAGTTTTAGGTAGGTTAAGGTTTAGGTAGGTAATGTGTTAGGTAGGCAACGTGTTAGGTAAGTAACGCATTAGGTAGGTAACGTGTTAGGTAGGTAACGCATTAGGTAGGTAACGCATTAGGTAGGTAACGTGTTAGGTAGGTAACGTGTTGGGTAAGTAATGTGTTAAGTAGGCAACGTGTTAGGTGGGTAACGTGTTAGATAGGTAACGTGTTAGGTAGGTAACGTGTTGGGTAGGTAACGTGTTAGGCAGGTAACATGTTAGGTAGGTAACGTATTAGATAGGTAACGTGTTAGGTAGGCAACGTCTTAGCTAGGTAACGTGTTGGGTAGGTAACGTGTTAGGTAGGTAACATGTTAGGTAGGTAACGTATTAGATAGGTAACGTGTTAGGTAAGTAATGTGTTAGATAGGTAACGTGTTAGGTAGGTAACGTATTAGGTAGGTAATGTGTTAGCAAGGTAACGCATTAGGTAGGTAACGGTTTAGGTAGGTAACGGTTTAGGTAGGTAACGTGTTAGGTAGGTAACGCATTAGGTAGGCAACGGTTTAGTTAGGTAACGTGTTAGGTAGGTAACGTGTTAGGTAGGTAACGTGTTAGGTGGGTAACGTGTTAGATAGATAACGGGTTAGATAGGCAACGTGTTAGGTAGGTAAGGCGTTAGGTAGGTAAGGTGTTAGGTAGGTAATGTGTTAGCTAGGTAACGTGTTAGGTAGGTAACGTGTTAGGTAGGTAACGTGTTAGGTAGGTAACGTATTAGGTAGGTAACGTATTAGACAGGTAACGTATTAGGTAGGTAACGTAGTTATTCACCTGCAGATCGTACTTTCTAGGTCCTTTTTGAACACTTAGGTTTTTTCTTAATGAACTATGAGACGAATTAACAATTGTATGGATTGTTAATTATGGTAAGACTTAGCAGGATCTTTCAATGCTTTCCAACCTTCCCGAAGACTTTGATCAATGCCCTTGGTCATTCCTAAACAGATAAACAAGTGCCATCTTATAGGTTAAGATCCACCCTTACTACAAATCTGATAAGCACAATTTCCAAGCTGTTATTTCTCTTTTGTTTACATCGTGGATTTTGTCTCGTTGTTAGGGCAGGACTCGATGTCCGTTTCTTTTTACTTTGCAACATCTTAGTCACATAATTCTCTACTGGGAAAAATTCCGGTAAGATATTCTACAGAAAAAATTTCCTTAATCTCTATGCCAAGTTAGTTTGCACACAAATTTGGTGTCTACGACTGTCTTGTATACCTTGGAAGATCACAACCAGCAGTTCTTGCAAATAGCTTTCCACAGCAGTACTTGCTGAAAAGAGACAATACCCCAACCATCCGTCTATACTTCAGTATCTAGAGACTTAATCAAAGTGTTATCATTTGTTAATAGAATCCAAAACAGTCGATGTGTGCATAGCTCCAGACATGAGAATATTATATAGTAATTCAACAGGTGCGACTTAAAACTGGTTCACATATCTGAGTTTAATGTAAAAGTTATTTGAAATCTGATATCTGTTAACCTTTCAGTCTACCCTACGTACACTAAATCATAATTGTACCAACTGTCCTGATATTGATTTATATGCAAGGCAATTTCATATAAAATCATCGTGATTTTTCCACGTCGCTTCTCGTCCAAACAATTTAATGAATTATTAATCTCGAGACAAACAATAACACAGAGCGCGAATCAATGCTGCGCCAATTTCGAGCCACTTGAAATAGCAGAAAAGGTTATTAATAAGCCCTGAGGCAATCTGTACTCCTTTTGATTTAATACAGAACCTGATTGGGGGACGAATCACCATTCGGCCCACGTATTACTGATGGAGCGGAAAGACACTCCGGAATATATTCCATCAAGTTTTCTCCCTTTCTTTCTTATCTCGCGGTTTTGCTCGACGACTATTTGTATGCAAAGCACACGAGACGACCTCAGCCTGTTATTTCGATGCCTAGCGTCGTCTTTTTTTCGAACGTTAGCGCCTCGAATTCGACGTCTTTCTTACCGCCGCGCCGGGGCAGGCCAAACAACAAATTGCGCTTGAATCCGAATGAATGTTATCAGCGCTGGCGCTACTTGTTACACATCTGGGGGCGATATTTATTAAACAACGTCGTTATTAGAGGCAATTACGCATTCATAGGGATTACCTCCAAGTGTAGGTTAAAAAACCAAAACACATTTCAATGGAGTGGTCTTTTTTTGGTTGGATATCTTTAAAAATTGATAAATAAATCTTGTCCCCTGTAAGAAAGACAGATTTAAAACACAACACTTGCTCTAACGCGTTTCGACCTGAGAGTAGTGTGTAATACGTACCTGTTTATATTTGACGTGTTGGGACGTTTCTTGAAGTTATTCGAAAAAACAACGCATTTGTGCACGCTAGGACAATATTATGTCCATAAAATTCCCAAATGGGGTAAATAAACCTTATACTTCGACATGCCGTTGCCCCGCAAGTTTCCACCTAGTCATTCTTCGGTGGAGATAGCTCCTTCACGATGCCCTGAGAAGCGCTGGTAACGCATTGGTAGTAACCACATAGGTAACCCCTTGCAAACTAACAATTAATAAGTAGAAAAATCAACAGAAGACTACAAAGTTTCTTACATGGAACATGTTACGGGTACAATTCAAAATTTGAATTAGCTACGCTAAGAAAAGTTTCTATTTTGATTAAATTTGCAACGCAGTAGGTTAATGATCAGAGGTTCCCACTAAAAGTGGCTATGATAATGGTAACTCATTAAAACAGTTGTCGATTATCTACAAAGCTTCCCGTGCTTTCAGCTTCGTTCAACCGGGCGTCGGCTGGAGAATTTACAGTCGTTCTAATTTTCAATTAAGATTTCACATTCGCCGTCGGCGTCTGAGCCAAAGACCACTCAATAAATTTCGAGGTTAATTTTAAAAGGAAAATTGTAGGAAAAGACTATTGGTTCCGAGTGCGGTTAGTAGATAAGGGACGAAAATACACCCTCATTACCGGAAACCGTGTAATATAATCCACCTTCCGAATGTTATATGCGGTTTCCTCCCGCACCGTTCGCCATATCTCATTTTATCGCCCAACTAATAAGGAGCGAGGGCGCGGAACATGTACGAATAAATTGAGCATCGTAGACCTACGCGATTTTTTAACCCTGAAATCGAGCTAAATTATAAAAAAAAATGTATTACGTATGAGGAAAACAGTGCAAAATACAGAATCGAAATTCCAAAACAAAATCGAAATGATGAAGTATCATTATTAAAAATTGAAGTTTGATGATCGACATCGATAACAAACAAAAACTTAAAATGTGGAAATTCCGAAAAAATATCGAAGTCAAAAGAAAGTTGCAGTTTCGAAAGAAAGTCATGTGAAAAACGCTCGACGAAAAAGTCTAAATTTTCTAATTTTTCGCATCGTTTCGCTAATTTACGTTACCAACATGCTCTAATGTTAACAGCAGAGCATGTTGGTAACGGAAACCATAAGTTTACCCCCTATCCAAAATCGTCTAGGGCGCAATAATTACAGAATTCGAATTTTTATGCATTTTTCTAAAAATTGAAATTGTTTCCTATCCTGAAATGAGGTTTTTTTTATGCAAAAACTTGATCAAAGGTGGAGAAATTGCTCTTATCAAAATAAGAATAAGACAAACGCGCCGCTAACAAGGAGTGGTATTATTTTTGATCTCGTTCAAATAAACAGTGGCCTGCGGCCAGTTTTTTGTCCTAAGCCGAGCACTAAAGACGAAATAATATCCAGAAAGTGTGTTCATGTAATGAAACCGTTTCAGTGGATGATTAAATTAAAAAACCCCATTAATTCCCTCTTTCTCTTTGGCGTGTATCTTTTGTAATTCCTCTCTCACAACTAACGCTGATGAAATTATGTTTGTTTCTTTGCCGGGAGCGTGGATAACTACCGAAGGTAAGATTAATGTTAGACACGTAGCTAGTCTGGAAAATATAGCAAATTATTTAATTTTCCCTTGTCGATACTCGAAGTTGTTGTTGAATTTAACTAACGTCTATCCAATCGTCTTACAGACGACTTTTTTTTACCTATTGACACGAACTTAACAACTAGAAAAGGATCCGAATTTAATCAGACTATTTCAAGGTCGATTTGTTTCCCTTAAAAAGTTTCGTTATCAGCAGCTTCGTCAGATTCTAGTGTAACGAAGGTAATATTTACTTTCTGTCCACCTCGTTAAGTCATACGCCACCCGAGCAACTAAAACCATTTAAATATGTTACAAAGACCCTCATCCATCAGATGAAATATAAATATTATGAGATCAACCCTCGGCAAATACACGGCACGGCGAACAAGCAAACTCAAGGGAAGATTATTCAAAGGTCAACATACCCAGACTGGCTGACTTCTAATTTAAATATTTATTTTAGGTTTTTTTTGCCCCTTGAAAGCGAAAGTAACTCATGAAAAAATGATTCTCAAATGGTATTTGCAGATGTCTAAAAGGGTTGAAAACAGGTAAAAATTTCATTTTTCTTTTTTTGACCGAAACTCACAAACAACCTAATCCTGAACTACTTTGTTATTTTTAATAGTAGGACATTATAAGCCTAGTTACGCTATCTTCTGTCCCAATACGAGATGCTTTGTCTCGCCGCTAGACAGCTAAATATGCACATGATGACAAAATTGAAGAAAATATTATAGCGAAATGTAAATTATAGAATTTAGTACGTAAGGAAAATTTTCTAGAAATATCTGATAAGGGGAAAGCGGCCGCGATAACGAAGCAAACGGCAGATAAGCGTTCCAAAAATTTCGGCAAACGATAAGCCTTATCTGCGGGATTTTTCTAGAACCTGGGAGCCAAAACTATATAAGGCGCTCGCCTTTCCCTTGAGTCAGTTAGAGTCCGTCAGTGTAATTAGTGAGCTAGTAGTTAAAAGTCAAAAAATGAGTTAATTATTCAGTTGTAGTGTTCCGAGATTAGTTTGAAAATAAAGTGGGTATTATTCACGTGTTAATAATCATCTCGAACCGATAAGCCCGTAGCTGTAGTCTGCACGAACTCTTTAAAGTTATGCAGCGTTCATTAGGTTAATTTTATTAGGTTCATCCAAACTAATTTTATAAATGAGAAAGTATCTTTGATTAGCAGCACCATCTATCGGTTTTTAATTAAAATCCGAGACAAATGAAAACAAGACAAACCGATCTGTCAGTTTAATAAATTTAAAAACTTTAATTTTGGACAAAGTTGTCTTTAAATTATAAAAGCAATTATTCAAGTTTCGCAAACGAAGTCGCAGGTAACAACAGCTAACAAATCGTAATTTTGATTTTTTTTTCTACATACTTTGGGTCCCTTTTCGAAATTTCAAAGTTATTTCTAAACTGCGGGTTCCCCCGAAATTTCTCTTTTTTCTTCTTTTTCTTTTTTCTTCTTTTTTTTTCTCAAATTTTCGACATCTCTCATAATTCCAGTTGTTACATTTTTCTAACATTAAATTATAAACATTTTGACTTGACATGTCGATTTCTTGTAAATTGAGTTTTCTTTGAGAAATTTAACTTTTTGTAAATTTTGGTTTTTTACAAATTACAAGTCTTGAAAGTTTTAATTTACTTTTCTCTCTGAAGATGACAGCTTGGCTGTCGAAACGCGTTAGAGCAACCTTTGTTGTGTTTTTTAATTTTTCTTGGTTTCAGGGGACAAGTTCTGTGTTTCAATTTTTGAAGATAACCAAGGACCAGTCCGTTCCATCAAATTTAATTTACTTAATAAGTATGTATCTTCAAAATTGCTTTTCGTCATTTTTTCGAAATTTCGACTTTTTCGAAAATTCCATTTCGTAAGAATTGTTTGGGCAAAAATTTTGAAAAAAAGGAAGTTTTTGAAAATTATTGCTTTTTAAAAACCTCCGACTTTTGAAAATGTCGACTGTTTCGGAATTTTTTTAAGATTTTGGCTTCTTTTGAAAAGTGATTTATTTTGAAAATTTCGACTCATTTGAAAATTTCTATTTTTTTGAATTTTTTTTAACGGAATACTGATTTTTTTTTCAAAATCTTTAACTTTTTTTGTGAGTTTATGGAAAATGTTACGTTTTGAACATTTCGACTTTCCCGAAAACGCCTTTTTTGTAAATTTCGAGTTATTTTGGAAAATATTACGTTTCGAACATTTCGCCTTTCCTGAAAACATTTTTTTGGCGAAATGGCACTTTTTTCGAGAAATTGCGGTTTTTTTCGATATATTTCACTTTTTTTCGCGAATTTTGGCTTTTTTGGCGAAATTTCGCTTTTTGCACTCCTTTCGAGAAAATCCACTTTTTTTTAGCGAAATTTGATTTTGTGGTAAAATTAAATAAGATTCAGAATTAATAATACATTTTATATTATTATTTTTGTTAAAGTGAATATTTTACAATTTTTTTTTTTCGATTTTTTATATTTTCTGTCGATTTTTTTACATTTTCTATCGATTTTATTGGTGCGCTCTAAAAAGTTTCTGGTACTAGGGCCCATGATTTCCTAGCTACGCCACTGAGCCAAAGTGAACAAAGTCGAGATCACGAATACATCAGACGCTATCAGTCCACGCTATTTTAATACATCAGTGGGATTGTAATTCAAACGTCAAATCTGACAATTGACATTAAAACGTCAAACATCAACTTGTTTTGTTTACCTTCTCTTTAGTTAGTTCTTTTCGTTATTTTTATGTAGTTTCTGAGTGTTTTTTTAAGTTAATTTTGTTCGGTGAATCGTGAACGACCAAATACAAGCAGCTAACGGATCGCAGCATGAAAACCAGACGGAAGAGGACGAAACCCGGCGCTAGGGTTCCAAATAGCGCCGGTTTTACGTGCGATTTGTGCCACCAAATCTTCAATAGTCGAAAATTATTAAACAATCACGTTGTCGTGTGCACCAAGGACGAAAAAATCGACAATAACAATATTAAACTTGAATTGAAGCAGGAAGATGAAATGCTCGAAGAGCATCTAACTATGAAAAGTAGTCCGAAGCAACCGAAAAACTAAAAAGGTAACCAAGGGACCCAAAGCTAAAAAGGTAAAGTTGTCCAAAGAAGAAAGACAAGCTCAAAAGGAGAGAGATATTCAAGAACGATTGAGGATAATTTCGGAGAAACTGAAGAATTGTGCGGCAAAAAAACCTGAAATCGCTAAACCAAATGTGAGTACTGAATAAAGAGAAAGCTGGCGAGAGGAAAACGAAACTTAAAAAAACGGAACGTGAAGTTAAAAAAGCCAAAGAAATAAAAGCGAAAATCTCCCAAAAGTTAAAAAGTTCCCCAATTTATCCCATTGGCGAAAAAGCTGATATGACGCCGTCGCCGAAGACTCGACTCACTAGAAACTCTATGAAAAGCCGCCCCACCACTCCCGGTGGTACAAAAAAATTTCAGACTCCGGAGGAAGTTCCACTAAAGCAGTCGCCCATTTTTGAAGTAAAACCTGCGGAATCGTACGCGGAGCAGCGGACGGATTCGTATGCGAAGCAGCGGACGGACTCTTATGCGAAACAGCGGACGGATTCTTATGCGAAACAGCGGACGGACTCTTATGCGAAACAGCGGACGGATTCTTATGCGAAGCAGCGGACGGATTCGTATGCGAAGCGACGGACGGATTCTTATGCAAAACAGGCGCCGGATTCGCACGCAAAACAGCCTCTGAATTCGTACGTTAGACGGCCCCCGAATTCTTACGAAGGGGATTCGAACGTGGACGAGGGGCTTCCCCCGGATTCTTACGTGGAGCGACCTGGGGATGCATACGTGGGGCAAGTGGAACGTCCCTCGAGTTCATACGCTGAGCAACCTCTCGATTTATACGAGCAACAACCATCAAGGTTATACGTGGAACCAGTTGATGTATTCGTACAAAAACCTACGCAACAACCTCGAGATTCATGCGTGGGACAACCACCGGATTCATACGCAGGACAATCGTCGGATTCATACGCGGGACAATCATCGGATTCATACGCGGGACGATCATCGGATCCATACGCGGGACAATCATCGGGTCCATACGCGGGACAATCATCGGATTCATACGCGGGACAACCTCCGGATTCATATCTAGCGCAAGCGACCAATTCAGTTGACGTTACGTTGTCCCAACCCTCACGCGAAAAATCCGAATCACAGAGTTCTACCAACGGGCGTATTTCCGGTGAAACACAACGCGAAAATTCCGACGATAGTGAGGAGGTCGAAAATATTGGACATACGTCTACAGAGTTTAAATGCAAAAAGTGTGGGGAGGAGTTCGGTCATGGTTTCGATTTGTTAAGACACGCGAGAAAGAAACATACTTATCCTAGAATTCGCATGTCGCCCAGCGTTATTCAAAAATATCACGAGCAAACGGACAGGTCGAGTTGTCCGATTTGCAACAAGCCTCTTTATACGAATTGCAAATCGTTCTTTATCAAACACTTGAATACGCACAGTTACGAAAAGAATTTCGAGTGTGGCGTGTGCAAGAAGAAATTCAGAAGACTGGATCACATGAAAGTTCACGAGAAGAGACATATAGTTTAAGTTATTTATAGAAATTTGCGATAATATCCAAAGGCGGATTTAAGGGCCTGCAGGGGGTCCCCTACCAAAGTCGATGGTTTTATTTTTTTTTTTAGTCACAAAACGTGTTTTTGACAGGAGACAATAAATAAGGGCCCCCCTGCTGAAATGAGTAGCTTCCTTATTTTTGGTCGTCAAAAATATTGCGGGCATATGAAAGGTTTAGGTTTTTCGTCACATTTTTATTGGGGCCCCCACCAGTGTAATGCACAGGAAGGCGAGCAAAATGAATCCGCCCCTGGATATATCCAAAAATTTGCTCTAATATTATCTTGGACACTTTTTGATGTACTTTTAAGTTTATTCAGTGACATTAAATTAAAAATCTGTTTTGTTAAAAATGTTGCTCTATGTTAGAATTATTAATAATCATGTTAATTATGGACGTTAAGTAACAAAGTCTTCCTAAAGGATACGTTTACCCAAAATAAGTATGTTTTCTATGAGCAATATTACTGAAAGATTATTATTTATTAAAATAAAGACAAATGTTAAGTACTTGGACCTTGAAATTTTTAACCTTTTTCCAAAGGGTTTGGCTAAACTCGTTTACAATATGCGACAATCTGACCACCTGCATAAAGGCGCGTACTGATTTGAATGTGCATGCGCTGAGTCGAAGCAAATGCACATTCGCATTCAAATCTGGACGTGTCATTCGCAATGACTGAGCATGTTTAACTTTTCGCGAGCGAACGCGCATGGCCTGAGCCGACGGCTGTCGGTCTCTGGCTCCTCTCAAAAAAAATATATCGTGCACAGGTGTGCTCAGTATGGACGGATTTTTGTTAATCTGCAAATCTACAGTAGTCTAACGCATGCACCAGAATGAACAGTGTTCCTTACTGTGAAGAGTTTTTGCCAAATAACGCTTTCAATAAAGACAGAATGGAGTAGTCTAATGAATGCTTACAATTAATTGATTTGTACAAACAACATCCCATATTGGGGGATGCAAAACATTCCTTCCATTCCTCTAAAAATAAAAAGGTAGATGCCTGGGATGAAATGGCCGATAATTTAAATCGGTAGGTAAATAATTAAAACTAAAAATAACTACAGTTGAAAGCGGATATAACGACATTGAGGGGACCATAAACTACGGACGCTGTAACCGGTAGTTATTATAAGCAATATAACTGGCAGTACAGTTAGCTTTTAAAATAATCGCCGGGACCTTGCCATTTAGTCGTAATAACCGATGCGTCGTTGTAATCGATGTCGTTATATCCGGTGTTGACTGTATTATTTTTGAGAAGACATGCACGAATGATAGAAAAGGAATGAAACAACACACATGCGTGCGGGGCAATAAATATCTCCAAATGTTCTGAGTTGGTACACATGCATATGCATGTGTATGCGCTTAGACTCAACGCATGCACATTCAAGTCAGTACGCGCCTTAAGAGTAAGAAGGTAGCGTCATTTCCGGAATATGCACTATTGCGCAAACAGATATTTTTTAAAAATTACTTCTCTTGCTGAAGAGTGAAACATGGTGGCAATACAATGGCGGGTTCGCAACGCAATAGTAAATTCAATTTAGTGGATGTTAGGCCTAAAAATGATCAAATCGAAGATAATACGGAAACAGTAAACTCGGTAATAAGCTTAGAGACAACGCATTTCCACTTGTGTAGTTCCACCCATGTAATATGATTTCGGTCGAAATAGGGGATGCAGAGGGCGATATCAATAATCCGCTAAAGCAACTTCGTTATCAAGTATGACGCCTCAGAAGCACTACACATATCGACGAATTTACGCCTCGAATTAATTTCAACATATTAACTTTACCTAATTGACGTTCACCCCACCAATGTTCACGAACGAAAAAAAACAAAACGTCCATCTGCTTAATATCCAACTTTCCAGTCATCCGTTCAGAACGAAGATGGGAATCTTTCGCATAAACAAAATTGATACAGCTTCTGGATTCTATAAAGGGGTTTCGAGGGGGCCGGTCGGGGTTGTTTTATTGAAATTCAAAGGCGGTAAATAAGTCGAGTTTTCTTTGTTCTCATGGTCAATATCTCTGCTGCCGGCCGTAAACCGGCTCCTGGGGCGGTTGCGCGTCCATCTACTCGAATTAGATCATACGAAAACGAATAAGGAGATATATTTAAATGGGGGTTTGATAACGATAAACCGTTTAAGGTCGAATTTATATTGACTCTTCTTCTTTTTAACTCGGCGGCCCCCGCTTTGATCTTTACGATTCGGGCGAGCTTATTTCGAACGTGGCTTGGAAACTTCGCTATCATTCGAATTGTCAATAGTTTTGAAGCGATTAGTTATTTAAAAGGCGTAAAGTAATCGCGCCGTGAATTTGTATTGGGGTGCAGTGATTTCGTCCAAATTAGGAACGCCATATATTAAAGCCAGACGCTCTCAACGAAATTCCGCACGTCTTCCGGGCGGGTCTCCGAGCTGATTAACGTATTTTTCCTAATTCGCTCGCTAAGTCCGGACTTAATGCACTCTCCCACTTCTGATTTAGGTGTTAGAAACGTTCGAGCTCTAAGTGAAAAGGTGCAGATAGTGCCATAACTTCCCATTTAGTTGTTTCAGCGTTAATGCTCTTGGAAGCGATCTTAGTTGATAATTTATCGGGGGCATACATCAGCGTTACCAACACCGAACTTGTTTTCTTCGTTGCGGCTGAAAATAATTACATTTCGATTAAAATTTTCGTCATTGGCTCGATGAACTGGTTGGCAATATTAAATGCACTGAAACATATTACGGCGAATGTTAATATTACTAAACAGCAATAAATTAATAATGTTTATCGTGGGTTTCAGGCATGAACAAACAAAATTCGTAAAGGGAAAATTTATTGCCATTATAAATGCTTTTTAAATTAATAGTTATTCCCCGTTCGACAATTTAGTTTAAAATAATAATTCGAATTTTGCGTTCGGACCAGTGAGCGGTCAGGGCCGAAATAATGGAGTTTGACAGTTACGTGGATAATTCAATTTAGTATTTTGAAATGGATTCGGATTTGGAGAAGGTTGATTAGTTAACAACACGATAACGATGCTTTAGTCTGCACCAGAAAATTGATCTTTATATTCTAATCAGCGTTCGATTTACATATAAGCTATACAAGCTATAGATTAGGGCCCCCCACCATCTTGAGGGGCCCCTAAAAAATCATATTTGAGTATACAGCATTGTCCACAAGAAGTTGTAGGGGAAAAATAGGGTTGAGTGCCTTTTTTTGAGTCATCGAAAAGTTGGTATAAGGAAGGCCAAAGAAGCTTTTTTTTTGGTTACCAAAATTCTTAAGCCCCGTGTCGAAACCAGAAATCCACGAGGCAATGTGATGACTTTTTTTGCTCACTTGGCAACCTGGCCCCATATTCAACTAGCTTAGGGCCTCATCAGGTCTAAATCCGGCTCTGATTCTTATGTAACGTGAGCTTTTTTGCAACAACTGTTCTGCCAAGCGTAAGCAGGTTAACTGTTGGTAGTACTGCTACCTATGATCCGCTACTATATCTCTTGGTGTTCATAAAGAACTGCAATATGCAGCCTAGCTCATATTCTATTTGCTTTGTGTAACGTGGTATTTGTTATTAAAAGGACTGACGTGACGTGCGAAAAAACTGTATTATTCTCCAATGACATTCTGGTTGTACACGAGTTTTACGCTAGGTGTCTATACTTTACACTGAACTTCAACACTATTTTAACTTTAAAGAAGAATTGAGCTATCTCAAAGGAATAATTTTCAAAGGAAATAAAATTGTAGTACCAAAATCACAGATCCCTAAAATGCTAAAGAATATTCATCAAGGACACGCAGGTATACAAAGCTGTTTAAGAAAAGCACGACAAATTCTCTACTGAAAGGGACAATATAACGACATCATAAAACTAGTTAAAACATGCTCTGTCTGTGAACAAACACAAAAGGGCAATAATAAAGATATAGTGCTAGTTAAAAAGATTCCTACACTTCCATGGCAAATATTCGCATCTGATCTATTTGAATTAAAAGGAAAAACTTACCTCGTAATCTGTGAGAGCTACTCTGGATATTTAGATTTTCAACAGCTAAAAAATCAGACTTCATATGAAGTTATAGAACTACTGAAAAGATGGTTTGCTGCACATGGAATACCAGAAAAGCTACAAACTGACAATGGAACACAATACATGTCTTGAGAATTCAAGATCTTTCAAAAAGAGTGGAAATTTAACCATGTCACATCCAGTCCACATCACCATCAAGGCTTGCCGAAAAAGCAGTTCAAGTAACCAAGAACATATTAAAAAAATGTAGTATTGACAAGTCCGATGTCCAACTTGCTTTACTAAACTGGAGAAATACACCAAGAAACGACATTTTAGGTTCACCCAACCAACGTCTATACAGCAGAATAACCAGATCTCCATTACCTACAAAAGACAGCAACTTAAAACCAAAAATAATGCAAGGAGTCACAGCTGAACTAAAACGATTAAGAGAAGAACAAGCCAACTAGAGTAATAAGCACACCAAAAGACCAGACAATTTCGAAATTAATGAAAAAGTCAGACACAAAGTTGCTCATCGCCAATGGGAAGGGGCAAGAGTGATAGAAAAGCCTGAAGGTCTACCAAGATCTGTAATATCATTCAAACTGATCAATAACAAATACCACGCACGTCAAGTCAGCCGCTTACTTATACTTTTAATAACAAATACCACGTTACACTTTGTTAGAGATTAGTTAGAGAAATTCTTCCTTATTAGGCCTCAATTTTTATCTGCTTTAGAGACTTGCACGAGTAAGTACAAATGTAATCGGATTATAATCGCCGATTATTTTTCACGAGTATGTAATCGGGAAATTGGCATTGTCGCATCATGGCATGGCAGCATCGTTGGCATCGTACCGAATATACTCATTTGTAATCGTGCACATGTGACATGGCTTTCAAAAATATTTGTAAAATATTCTTTCTGTCAAATGTCAATTTAACCAAATTTATTTAATCTTATATTTGATTTATCGCCTGGATCATGTTTTACTGTTATTTTTGTTTTTGTATTCTTCTTTGTTTGCAGATGTATTCATTTTGCAGTGCTACTAGTTATAAATATGTCAGGATAATATTATTTGCGTCCTCCAAGGACTTATGCTCTTTATTTTAACGATGCCGATTACATAATCGGACGCGATGCCAATTACATAATCGGACGCGATGCCGATTACTACTTATACTCGTCTCATGACGTCACGATTACTTTAATCGTCATCATTGTACTCGTCAAACGAGTATCTTGTTCGTGTAATCGCCCGATGCCTACTCACTCGTGCAGGTCTCTAATTTACTTTGTTATTAAGAGGTGGATTATCCTAACTTTGGGAACGAAAATCTCTTTTTTAGTAGAAAAACTAATTTGACTTCACATTGTGTGGAGAAAAATATTGTAACAAAAAGTATTAATAAAGTTTAGTTGGAAATTTTCTAGAAAATTTGATAAGGGGAAACGACCGCGATAATAAATTAAGCGGCAGAGAAGCGCTCCAGAAATTTCGGCAAACAATAAGCCTTATCTACTGCATTCTTCTAGAAGCCGAAAAGGGACCTATATAAGGCGATCGCTGTTCCCTTAGAGTTAGTAAGTCAGTTAAGTTAGTTAGAAGTTAATGACTAAGTTGGTTAATTCAGCAGTGTTAGTGAACTACAATTGTTGTGTTCCGGAATCAGTTGGAAATAAAGTGGCTACAATTCACCAAATGTTAATCATTCGAACTGATAACGCGCAACAATATTAAATTTTTCCTGCAACTATCATCTGAGGTATTGAAGGCAAACACTACAGCTTAAGTTTAAGTCCAAAATGGTTTTACCTTTTTGCTACATCGGCCATTAATAAATAATTACGTAGATTTCTCAACGTAGATGAACTCTTGTTTCTTTCTTTTCCTAATCACTTAAATTCGTAATACCTTCAAAAGGCCATTCTTGGTGACGAAATAGGTATCGCGTAATTATTCATTAATTGCCAATGTAGTAAAAGGGTAAAACCTTCTTTGCACTTAGCACTATTATTTCGGAAGTAGAGATCCTTTCTTTAATAACAATGATCCCTTGTTCGATAGTAGTGCTCCTTTCTTCACCACATTTGTTCGCACCAAACAAAAAAACCTAATTTTTTCTTTAATCATACTCAGTTTTCATTTGGGTATTTGGGCAGCAATGTTCCTTTTTGGGGGTCGACGCTCTGGCCTGAAACAGAAAAATTCATTTTCCTTTAGATTCATAGACCAATGTTCAGTTCACAGTTACTAATCGATATTCTAACTATCGAAATTCTAATTTTAACCTCAAAAAACATTTAGCAAAATTTAAGGCAAAAAGGAACATCTTTTCTTCTTGAAATTTTGAGAGCAGGTTGTTTTATTGTTTTTTTCTTGATTGAAACAGCTTTTACTATAAGCAGCTTTATTATTTTTCCCACTCCCACCCCTATATGCACTGTTTTCTTTATACCTTGCGAACAGGATAGATAGATCATATCAGTCTAGTGAACGGATATAACGAAAGTCGCGCCGTGACGTCCACACTAGTGTGGATATAAAATCGACCAATCATGGCATGCGATAAAGACGAATGTCATTTTTAGATTAAGAATTATACCATAGAATCTGTCAAACTGACTTCGGTATTTACCAAAAAAATTATTTAAAATAAGTGCTTTTAGTGCAGAATCAGTAAACTTTATCCCAGCGGACATTTCTGAGGTTGCAAGTGAAATATTCAAGATATTATTACCTTAGAAATCAAAAGTAAATATAAATTTTGTTACGATAAATTTATGACGTTGAAACTGCAAATGTCACATGAAAAATTATTAATTTGCTAAATCATATTTTAGTCTTTGATAGATCGTAGTCGTAGGAAAAATACGCTGTACAACTCGAGCGGATTATCCATATCGCACTCGAACGATTGAGGCACTCCGCCTACGACGTCGTACTCAAACTTCGTTCTCGTGCGATATGGACACCATATCCGCTCTTGTTGTACAAACTACTATAGTAGTTATTCATACAATAATGTTTTATGCTTGTCACGCTATGCCGTTCTACCGCCATCTTGTTCTTAGTGCTTGGCGCTAAATTTAAATATACAACAAAGGTATCTTCTAAAATTTGAGATTTTGTTTGAATTTAGATTTTAGTTAAGAATTTGCACTTTCTCCTTAAATTTTTTTGCAAAATTGAATTAAACTCGAAATTTCCTGTGTAAAATTCGAATTTAAACTTCTTCAATAAAATTTGAGAAATGAATTTCGAAATTTTAAGCGTTAACTCGATATGTGGATCCTTTTTGAGATATTTCGACACATTTTACAAAAATCGAACTTTTTTAAAAAGTTGATGCTCAAAATTTGGGCTTTTTTTCGATAGTGTGCGTTTAAACTTGAAAACCCCAAACGGTATTTTAACTTACACTACAGTTGACCGAAGCGATGTTCCCTTTTTCAACGGAAATTCTTCTCGACTTTCGTGTGACAGTCTAGTCAAATTACACCAACATTTCGTCATTCGGATGCTGCGTTGATACCGAGCTGCAGAAACCAAAACCGGCCAAAAACTTTTCAACGCTCCCTCAGTATCGGCAATGATTTTTAAAACCAAAACGACAACTTAATTCCGCATCAATTGAAACGCTAAAGCCCGATAGGCGATCCTGCGGAATATAAAGCGGGGAAAGGTGCAATTCTGTACGTTTGGGCGCGGAGCGGCGTTCGGCTCGAAATTGGCATAATAAAGCGATAATTCACTAAAAACTCCATTTCCCGTGGAAAAATTACAACGAATGTGCGGATGACAAATATATGTGTGTGTGTGTGCAGGCGGACAAAAAAAAATTGCAACAGCTCGGATATAGGCGAGCGGCAGTTCCGACTTTTCAGTCTTACCAGAGTTGAAATTTTTCGAGTATGAAATTCCGGCACTTGCGGTATATATCGAATTTATGGGGCGTGAAATGAATGCGTTACAATTGGAAAATGGACGCGACGCTGTAACGAAGATTTAACATTTTTAACCGACGTTCGTTCATAAGACGCTAAACAATAAATCCCTGAAGATAAACATATTTCGCTTCGTATCATGCTTTTTAATGGAAATTAAAATGTTCGATAGCTACTGGGTTTTAAACAAAATAATGTTAAGCGATATACGATTACATGTATTAATCAGTTTATAAAACTATTACCCTCGACGTCGTCCGCGAGATTGGATGAAAAATTGCCTTTAGTACGAAGTATCACTGGCGAAGTCCAATGATATTATATGACGCTTTCAAATCATTACCTATGCTTTCTGGATAGAATATTAATTTCGGAAGTATCTGACACAATTTTCCGGGATAAAAAGGTGCCTATTGTGTATTTAGGGCTGCAAGGAACCTTTGTACTAATTTTCTTAGAAATCGGTTCAGCAACTGAGTCGTGAAAAAGCTAACAGACAGACAGGTAGACGAAACACACTTTCGTATTTAAATATTAAGTTCGAACTAAGACTGCGCAAAAAAAACGATAAGTGTGATTGCCTTGAATTAATCACGCGAGTCAAATGAGCTAATATGACGCTTTCAGACCATCACCTATGCTTTCTTAATATTGTTAGAAACGTTATATATCTTTTGAATTTGGCGCATTAAAGCAAATAGGAGCATCGAACAACCAGTCGTCCATGCGAGGTTCTTCCGCATCGACTGCGTGTACGAACAGCTAGATGTGAAATTATTCAAACTGTTCATGCGTAACTCTGTTCTATTAATATTTTAATTTAATAATTTTTAAGAGAATCTGACAATATATTATTAGTTTGGAAGTATTTGACACAATTTTTCGGATTAAAAAGGGAGCCTATGTTGTTTCTAGGGTGGCAAGGAACCTCTGTACCAATTTTCTTAGAAATCAGTTCAGTAATTAAGCCGTGAAAAGCGGACAAACAGACAGAGAGACAGACAGAGAGACAGACAGACAGACAGACAGAGGGACAGACAGACAGAGAGAGAGAGAGGGAGACAGGCAGACAGACAGACAGACAGGCACACAGACAGACAGGCAGACAGGCAAACAGACAGACAGACAGGCAGGCAGGCAAGCAGGCAGGCAGGCAAGCAGGCAGGCAGGCATGCAGGCAGGCAGGCAGGCAGGCAGGCAGGCAAGCAGGCAGGCAGGCAGGCAGGCAGGCAGGCAGTCAGACAGCCAGACATACAGGCAGACAAACAGAGACAGACAGACAGATAGACAGACAGACAGAGACAGACCGGCAGACAGACAAACACACTTTGGCATTCACATATTAGTTAAGATTGATAAGGAAACCGTAAAGTGTGATTGCTTTACATTTATCGCGCGAGTTTGTAAAAAAATTAACAATCGAACAATAGCTGTGCACTTATAATTATTTTCGTAAAATACAAAACAGCTGTATGTCCGTTTTAGGTAGAACCTTGGGGCCAGAAGATCATTAAAGAAGCAAAACAGGGTATTCATAGCTTTAATTGATGTAACCTCGATTTTTGCTCTCTGCAACCTTCGGGTCATATTTTTCAATGATACGTAAAAATATTTCAACATTATCTATTTTATTTTCGCCACGTTTACATTAGTTACCTTTAACTGTTGTTTGTGTTTATCAATTATAAAATTCTTTTATCATGGAAATTTAATTACCATAATAACACATTTGTTTTAATGACACTGATAGATATGCAAAAATATTAACAAAACTGCAAACACTTGGGAAAATAATCAAGTTATTTCCAGTGGCGGCTGGTGACTTTTGGACAGGGGGTGCGCAGATGCAAAAATAGTAGTTAAGAGTTTAGGTGACTCCAGTGCCATAGCAAGGTATTAAATTTAAGAGAAACAAAAGTGATACAAAAGGTGTGATATTTAATAGTATTTGTACGAATTAAATTTAATTAACATCTTATAACCTCCAAAATATTTTTGGATTATCATCTCTAAATTATATTCATCAAGTACAAAAAAAAACATTTTCGACATTTCTGAGCCCCTTTAAAGTACTCTGTACGGTTGCACGTCGTTACGGCTCTAGGTTACTTAATTAAAATTGTTTGCTTTTATACGAATAAAATTATATCAATTTCATGAAAACTGCATTTGAAAATGATATGTATTTTATTACAAAGTTTTAATTAAACTCTACAAAAACACAACAAAAAATATTTTTTTAAACAAAATCGGCTCTACGATCTTTTAAAGAAATAAAGTGTTCATTAATTTCTCATCAAAATTGTTTAAATCCAAATTTACAAATTAATAATTAGACCCTAGAATGGGTACTGCTATCTCTTTGTGAATAGTGGTACTATTGGCAGTTAGGCCTGTAAGCGGCACAATTAGCAATCGCAATCAGATCAGCCGTAACCTACGCATTTAGCATCATAAACCGTAAATACACACTCCAAACTCTGACTCGTACTCACCATTTGGTAATAGCGCATAAGCGCGGAGCGGCGTACCCCGAGCTAGCTTTAACGTGGTGCGCGCACCAACTTTTCTAAATTTCCTTATATTTAATATAATGGAATCAAACGTTTACGTACTTTATTGCAAGTCACTCACAAGTATTATTAGTTAATTAGTATATCATTATTTTGTGTTTAAAAATATGATAAATCCAAGTGTTTTACATTAAATAGAAAAGAATAGATCTCTCATTTTCACGAGGAGGGCGCGCTCTTGCGCTCTTTAAGACCAGCCGCCACTGGTTATTTCATAACACAGTAAATCCCTAATTAAACGAGGAAAAAAACACATTTTTCCTTCTGCATACCAATGTAAGCTTATAAGAATATATCAAGTGTATAAATAAAAATGTTCTCATTGCTGTAATTTTTTGACATGCTCACGTATATTCCTTATTTGATCAAAACGCGACAAATTGACATTTGACCTTGACGTAACGTAGCAGAAAATCCTAACGATTAAGTAAAGAACATCTAATATGCCAAAAAATAAGACACTATAACCGCTAAAATTTTGCATACATTCCGCACTATGTGTGACCATTATCTTGCTAGGAAATATAACCAATTCGACAACTATCTGAAAAAAGACTCAGTTACACTGACTTAATTGATTCGTTAGTTACGCAAATTTAATTGCTTCGATAACTTTATTTACATTTGCTTTGCGCGATAATAAAATGGAAAAATTACTAATAGTGACAGAAGAAGAAAAGAGTGCAATTTTGCAGCATTACAATTTGACAGAAACAGAATTTAAAAGCTTGGTGATCAATCTGAAAGAATGGTTCAAAAAGACGCTGGACATTTTCGCAGAGAAAGGTGCAGTGTTCAAATTTTTACCAAAGTTCTCTTCAAAAAAAAACAACAAAAAAAAATCTAGGAAGCAGGGCACTAATTGAAATTTTTTACAGACGAACGCATAATAAGAATGGTGCTAGCTGGGGCGAAAATGAGACCGGAAAGAGCAAAGGAGATGACACGTGGCATTATAAAACTGAAATACGACTATCCAGACATGACCAAACATTTCTCCCCCACCTCGGATTACTACAAAAAAGCAAAAAAATACTCGTGAGTATTAAGCGGGTGCAAAAAATGTAACAATGGCTTCAATTTCATTAAAACATTTTGTTAATTTAGCTTGGTGCAAATTTTGAAAAATTCGAAAATTAGAATATTCATAAATTACCTGAAGTGTTTTTTTTTTAATTATTTTCGTTTTCTCCGATATAAAACGGACCTCCCCTTTGGGGAAACCTCCTTCCACTTTTTGCAAATCTAAAGATATTTGATTAGGAATGTTGGCTGTCTAATACTTACGTATCTTGTTCATAGGTTAAAAATTTTCCAAGCGAGTGTACTCGTTCGCACGCAATACCATTTTTTTTAGTTCCAATCAGTAAAAAAATAACGGTTAACTGTTATGTTATATTGTATTGAAATAAACGACCAAAAAATAATTCATAACCATTTACAAAATTGACCCCATTGATTTGAGCGTCCTTCCCCCCCCCTCCTCTTGTGATCAGGTAATTAATGAATACCCCAACTAAAAACTGTACTGATTTTACGAAGAATATTATGCAAATGTCATGTTTTTTCAGGCACGTTGCCATAATGCCCAATTTGACACCTTCATTAGAAAGAGTGACAATCTTCAAATATACCGACCCAGATGGAGAGGCTGAAGATGCTAAACTTTATTATTTTTTTATAATTATGTGTGCATTCGCAGTCTTACCAACGGATTTTTGCCTCACCAACGTAATAATATTAGATTTCGAGCAGTTCGGCTACAAGAACATTCTGAAGCATACGCCTAACATACTACATTTTCTCAAGGATTTGGTAAGTGTTACTAAAAGTTGAGACCAAACCGATGTCCATGATTGGGACTATTGAATTTCTCACTGACCCTACCCTCAAATCTTTCAAATCTTATCTTGTCACTTCACGAGTAAATGATCGTTTTTTATTAGATTTATTTTCCTTAAAGACATCTCAATTATTGAAGATTTCTAATAAAAACAAAACACCGACATGTAATTGCCACACTTTCTTTCCAATTTTGACACATTTTGTTTCCCAAAGTGCAATTATTCATCTTCTTCTTCATCTACGTCTTCTTCTACTTACTTTTCTTCTTCCTCTTCTCCTTCCTTCTCTTCTTTTTCTTCGTCCTCGTTTTTTCTTTTTCTTCTTTATCTCTCTCATCTTTTTTCTTCTTCTTCCTCCTCTTCTTCCTCATCTTCTTCCTCTTTCTCTTCTTCTTCCTCTTCTTCCTCCTCTTCTTCCTCTTCCACTTCCTCTTCTTCCTCTTCTTCTTCCTCCTCTTCTTCTTCTTCCTCCTCTTCGTATTCCTTTTATTTGCCTTCTTCTTCCTCTGCTTCTTCTTTCTCGCATTTTTTTCCTCTTCTTCCTCTTCTTTTCCCTTGTCTTCTATTTCCTTCTCCTTCCTATTCTTCTTCATATTTTTGGTCTTCTTAATCTTCTTCTTCTTCTTTTTCTTCTTCTTCTTCTTCTCCCTCCTTTTCTTCTTCTCTTCGTCTTCTTCTTTCTCTTTATATTTTTGGTATTCCTCTTCTACTTCCTCATCTCCTTCTTGCTCTTTTTTCTCTTCGTCTTTCTCTTTATTTTAATACAAAAGTCTAGATTAAAATTGAAACGAAACCGAAAAAAGCAGTAGAAATTAAAAAAAAGGGAAAATTTTAAAAAGTTCAAAGGAAATTTTGAGATGAAAATCAAAATTTCGAGAAAGAAGGTGAAGATTTCGAGAAAGAAGGTGAAAATTTCGAGAAAAATTTAAGAAGTTAAATTTCCGAAAAAAGTCTAAATTATTCACTTAATTATGAAGTCGAAATTGTATGAAAAAAAAAAATAAGAATTTTAAGATAATAACAATTTGAAGAAAAAATTGAAATTTCCTCGAAAAAGTCGAACTTCTTGAGAAGTAAAAATTTCGATATTTTGAGAAAAGTCGCAATGGAACCCAATATCTTGAGATGAAAACCGAAATTTGGGGAAAAAACTTTTAAAAAAATATATCTTAAAAGTAAAAAGAAAATCGGATGTCAATTAAATGCGTCAGTTAAACGTGCTATAGTTGAAAAATGTTAAAACCAACAACCATGGACCGGTTTCGGCATTCTTTGACCTCATCAATATGGCACGGTTGCTAGAATAATAGGAGACAGTCGTTTCAATTCTAGTGACCTTTGTGTCTATAGTTGCATCGTATGCAACTTGACTCAAATGAATCTCATCAATATGGCACGGTTGCTAAAATAATATAAGACAGTACGTTTTCAATACTAGTGACCTTTGTGTCTATATTTGCATCGTATATAACTTGACTTTGAAATAAATCTGACTTCAAAAATCCAGAAATTCAGAACTTATGCGAAAAAGTATAAAATTAAATGTATAAAAAAAGTACCAGCGTATATATTTCCAGAATGCCCCAAAGTTCAGAATTAAAGCAGTCCATTTCGTCAACAGCCCCCCGATATTGGAGAACATTCTGTACTTAGCCAAAATCACTTTGCCGAAGAAAATTATGTCCAGGGTATATTTACCAATCTTACACTAATTAAAAATTAAGTTTGATACTTACAGATCCAAATCCATACATCAACTGTGGAGCTACAGCGATATATACCCAGGGAAAATTTGCCCTCAGACTACGGCGGAAGCCACAGTTCGATCCACCAAATACACGGTGAGATTTCTAACGCTAACTTTATCCTGACATGCTAACTTTAACTATACTGTTGCGGGCTTATCGGTTCGAATTGATGATTAACACGTGAATTGAATAATACCCACTTTATTACCAAACTAAACTCGGAACACTACAACTGGATAATGAACTCACTGATTTACTTCTAACTACTAACTCACTAATTACACTCACTGACTCTAACTGACTCGAGGGAGAGCTGGCCGATTTATATAGTTTTGGCTTCCAGGTTCTAGAAAAATCTCGCAGATAAGGCCTATCGTTTGCAAAAATTTCTGGAACGCTTATCTGCCGTTTGCTTCGTTATCGCGGCCGCTTTCCCTTTGTCATATCATTCTAGAAACTTTTCTTACGTACTAAATTCTACAATTCTATTTTAAATTCTATTCTATCTATTTACATTGCGTTACACTACTGATGGTGCCATTTCCCCCCCAGATCAATGGTGCGAAGCTCTCGAAGACGAGGCCAATGGAGATTATTTCGTTTTCAATGCCAGACTGAGCCGGGATATTATGAAAAAGTTTCTAAACGAGAAAAACGAAGACGCAAATTTAGGAACTCAGGGTACTTTCAGGAGGCTGGAAATCGACTAAGCTGTAGTGTGATTTAGAAAATAAATCGGGTTCTTTTTCAATTGTACAGGACAAAGTTGTTATATCATGTAAATTGCGCGATGTTATCAAGCGGCAGAGATACAAACAGCGAACGATATCATTAAAAAAAGTATTTCGCATAAATATTTATCTTCGGCGCTTTTTTAGCGCTGGCGAGGGACGCAAGAAAACATTGTGCATAACTGTTACATCCGCAATTACATTTTTAACACGGTTTTTATCTTTCGCTTTACACCTTGTTTTCTTTTATCTTTTCTGCCATCGTCGCGGGAATTATTGTTTTTCGCGCCCTTTTATCGCCCTCCAAACAACTTGCATTAGACGAAAATGAGTCCATAAATATTTTATTTTTAGAGTCACTTCGGAATTAGTTACGTTTGGCGATATTGCAAGCACTATAAATATGTACGCCTATTCTTCATTTGAATTTGGTCCGACGCTAAGGTCGGCATCGTCAAGGTGCAGTGTTGAGGCTTAAGCATTCAATTTTTTATGTTCGTTCAAAATTCGAAATTTCGACTTTCGGAACCTGATGGTGTTGCAAGCGCTAGGTTAAGAATATAACGTAGCTTTGTATTTACTCTAATTACACTTAACGTCAATTTTCAAGGCGACCTACAGTTTTGTGAGCACGAATGAAATTTCATTAGATATGTTGATGAATAGGTTGGTTTGGTGGAACGGACTGGTCCTTGGTTATCTTCAAAAATTGAAATACAGAACTTGTCCCCTGAAACCAAGAAAGAATAAAAAACACAACAAAGGTTGCTCTAACGCGTTTCGACAGCCAAGCTGTCATCTTCAGAGAGAAACTAACATCTAAACTTAAGCCGTACATTGAGCAGTGTTTTTTTTTATTACCTTTACCTGGGTTGCGCTCGGCGCATGTAGTAGGAGAGTCAAATAAAAGCCTTTGACCAATCTCTTTAAAATAACCTATAACCGTTTGTAAGAAGCTGCTGGCCACGGCAGCCCGACCAGAAGTAATTCAGGAGAAACTGAAGTGCAAGGCCCCATTCTCCAACACCCTTATATACTAAGAATATTTACTTCGTGCATGATCGACCGCATCCGAACGCGCATGCGCATGCAATCATACACGTCGTCACAATTCCTTATTTATCGACCTCAACTATTTTTAACAGAGATGAAAGGCTCAGCGCAACCATTCATAAGGTTGTCTCCAGCCTTATGGATAGCTAAGCTTCCACATGTATTTAACATATAATTCTTATTAACTACTTTTAACAATTTAATATTGTTACGGTCTTATCAGTTCGAATTGATTACACTTATCGAATAGTACCCACTTTATTACCAAACTAAACTCGGATCACTACAACTGGATAATGAACTCACTTATTGACTTCTTACTAACTCACCAACTACACTGACTCTAACTACACTGACTCGAGCGGAAGCTGACCGCCTTTTATAGTTTTGGCCCCCGGCTTCTAGAACTTTTCGGCAGATAAAGCTTATCGTTCCCGAAATTTCTGGAAGGCTTATCTGCCATTTGTTTCGTTATCGCGGCCGCTTTCCCCTTATCCTTCTAGAAACTTTTTTATTTACTAAATTATACAATTCTATTCTAAATTCTATTCCATCTAGTTTACATTGCGTTACAATATTATTATCTATCCTATGATCTAATTCAAAGGCATGTCGAGCCACACTTGACTTCTCAGTTCTTCCGTATCTCAAATGAGCCAAATGTTCCTTCAGTCGGATTTTAAGAGATCGTCTAGTTTGCCCGACATACTTTTGAGGACAATCCTTACATGAAATTTGGTAAGTACCGGACTTATCCGTTTGCTCTACTTTACCTTTCAACTACCCAAAAGCGAATTTAATTTGCCATTAGAAGTATAAACAACCCGGAAGCCCTGTTTTCGTCAAATTTTACCCAAACCTTACGTGAGCGAGGGTTCAAATGGAAGTGAGACGAACTTAAAATGTTGTGAAAAACTTTTCCGTTCAGCGAAATTTGGAAAAAATTTCCCACCTCTGACCCAATCGAAAATTCCCCACTTCTGAGCCAACGAATATTTCCCACTTTTTACCTCACCAAATGTTTCCCACTTCTGACCTCATAAAATATTTCAAAATTCTGACCTCATCGCACCGAAAACTTTCCATTTCTGACCTCATCAAAAACTCAAACAACCAGATCGAAATTCTTCGGGAAATTACGATATATTTATTTGTCGACTTTCTTCTGATCGCATCAAAAATTCCCCATTTGTTACCTTAGCGAAAATTCCCCACTTCTGACCTCATCAAACGCTTCCCACTTCTGATCGCATCGAAAACTTTCCACTTCTGATCGCATTGAAAACCTCCTACTTCTGACCCGAGTTATACTGTTGCGCGTTCGTGGTTCACAATCAAACACAGTGGATTTTCAACACTTTAGTAAAACCCTGACATGTATGACATCTAATTTAATAACTGGTGGCTGTAATATTAAACAAAATGGCCCCCTTGATATTTGGCCCGAGCCCTCTAGACAAATGTAAATCCGACTCTGCGTGAGAGGCGCGGTTTCTGGATCCGGACGTAAATTGTAGAAATAAGTAACCGGGGGTAGGATAAATGTTCCCATATCGTTTGGAAAAGTACGTTATCTCGGATTTATTTTCGCCCCGTGCCGGCTGAATCCGAAATAGTTTGTCTAGAGCTCGAGGGAGAAATAGACAATAAAGAATTCTGGGTTTCAATTAAACAGTTAAGTGGCTATTATTTGTTACAGACGGGTATTTTCGTTACAAAGAGGGCAAACATTTGTTACACTGGAACATCACAACATGCGCATACCAACGAAGATGTTCTAGGCCAAGCTGGTTAAATTTTTAATTAGGTCATTGCGAAGTAAATAAAAAGGGAGAATAAGATAAATGTTTTCAGACTCGGAACTGTCAGGAAACTATTTAATGTAATAGACGTGTCTTCCTCGGGAGCAATGCCAACTAATCTTCTTGTCTATTAGTCATAAAGATAATAACAAAAGCAGTTTTCGTGGCGAAATCCAAGTGGCGCATTCAGAGCTCCAAATGTCATACAGTCGTTTAAATATAGGGAATTTCCCGGAAAGGTATTCGTCTAAATCAGATCCTTTGTCAACATCGCAACTCGATAGATACATGTGAACGTCCGAACCTCAATAAATACTCGCCGATTCTGCCCCAGCCAGCGCCAAAGTGGAGATCAAAGAAGGGGCGATGTAAAACAAACGAAAAACAACCCCAAACTTTATAAAGTTCTCGGATGAGTGTAGCTTTAGAACTTGCCTCCAACCCGGTTAATTAATTTTGTAAAGTAGCATATACGCGATGGCCTAAATAATTTATTAAAGATGCCCCCGGAAACTGTAGCGGCATTAAAGGAAAATAAATGCGTCGCAGCTACATGAATAAAGCATGTGTAGGGTGGGTGATTTCTGTGGAGGTGTACCAGACCCTTATTAGATGACTAAATGAGCTTAAAAAGATTTAAACTACGCGATAAGCGAGGAAACTTTCATCAAAGGGTATGTTTCCAAAGTAGGGGAGAACAAGACCCTAGAAATATTTGTAAACAGATATCACGGAAAATAATCGTGAAATATTTCAGTCAGAGACGTTCTCTTCCTCAACGGAAAGAGTGTGAACGCTTCAACACATGCCGATCAAGCTTCGGTCCTATTTATTATTAATCAAAAACAGAAACCTTTCCCTTCAACATACATCCCCTGAAACGAGCGTAAGTTTACAAAATATCTCGCGCTTATACCCCATAAGGTTTTATAGATAGACAGGCTGAATCCCTCAGGGGGATTCGAAGGATTTCCATACGGTTTACCACGTGAGCAACCTCCAGACCTGAAATTAAATTTCCCCCCGTCGCTCTGCGGCCGAATTTCCTACGTAACCTCGACGATTATATTATAAATACATAGTTATGGGACGCAATTAAGGGCAGTTAATTGGATAATACAGTCTTAACGCTTGCATATCCTTGGAGTGTAGTCGAGGGATAATAACGCATCTCCAAGCACGTACGTGGCAGATTTAAATAAAGATAGGGCGGTTTTTGATCGCCTAATGTACCATTAAGGAGCGTATCTATGCAAATGGGGAACTCTCCGCAAAGCGATTTAATACAGCGGCAAAAACTAAATGCCCCGAGACTAAGTTCTACTCTAAGAATAAGCGAAATAGGTCGAAAGGGATCAGCATCGCAAAGCACAAATCACAAGCAAAATTAAGATTTTAACGTAGCTTTACATTTACGCTTAACGTCAATTTATAAGACCTACGCTTGTGAGTACAAATGAAATTTCATTGGATTTGCGAAAAAAAATTTCGATTCTGTGAAATTTCGGAATAAATTTCCCATTGGAGGAATCGAAAACCCCCACTTCTGATTGCAACAAAAATTTCCCACTTCTGACCGCGACAAATGCTTCCAATTTACCTCATCACAAGCTTCCCACTTCTGATTGCATCGGAAACTTCCCACTTCTGATCGCATCGGAAACTTTCCACTTCTGATCGCATAGGAAAACTTTCCACCTCTGACCTATCAAAAAATTAACTATCGGATCAGAATTCATAAAACATTAAAATTTCGATACATTTGTCTACTTTCTTCTGATGGCATCGAAAATTCCCAACTTCTCTTCATCAAATGCTTTCTAGTTCTAATGGCATCGAAAACTTCCGACTTCTGACCTCACCAAATGCTTCCCACCTCTGAACGCATCAAAAATTTTCCCACTTCTGACTTCATAAAATGCTTTCCACTTTTGATCGCATCGGAAACTTCCCACTTCTGACTTCAGCAAAAACTTGAACAGCAAGATCGAAATTCATAAAATATAGGAGTTGGAATTAGTTTTAAAGGTTTTCTAAGAGATGGCGTTGTAAACGTATGTTGCATGTGGGCACTCCAAAACTATATTCGCGCCAAAGCACTATATTATAACTTGGATTGTCACTATGTGTCATTTTACGCAAGTGTAAACAACATACATTCCAAGACCATTCAATATGTCGACTTTCGCGCCGAATAAGCGCAATTTGCGGGAAGCTTTATTGTTCTGCTTCCTTTTGAAGAAAACTGCTGCTGCGAGTCTTTTGCTGCTCGAGGAAGCTTACGGGGGTTATACTCCATCGATTTCGACATGCGAGTACTGGTTTCGTGGTGATTTTGACACCGATGACAAGGAACGTCCCGAGTCAGCCAAAAAACTTTGAAAACGAAGAATTGGAGGCGTTACTCGACGAAGATCCGTGTCAAACGCTCCAAGAATTGTCCGTATCATTGGGAGTTGACTTGTCAACAGTCGGCAAACGTCTCAAAGCCATAGGTATGATTCAGAAGCAAGGAAATTGGGTGCCATACCAGCTGAAGTCGAGAGAAGTGGAGAGGCGGCTTATGACGTGCGAACAGCTGCTCGCGCGTCAAAGAAGGAAAGGTTTTTTGCATCGCATCGTCACTGGCGATGAAAAGTGGATCCATTACGATAACCCCAAACGTAAAAAATCGTATGGATACCCCGGCCACACATCGTCATCAACGCTAAGACCGAATATCCATGGATCCAAGCTCATGCTCTGTATTTGGTGGGATCAACTGGTCGTCATTTATTATAAGCTGCTCAAACCGAACGAAACCATCACCGGGGACCTCTACCGAACACAATTAATGCGTTTGAGCCTGAGCAGTGAAGGAAAAACGGCCGCAATTCGAGCAGCGGCACGACAAAGTCATTTTGCAACATGACAACGCTCGTCCTCATGTCGCAAAATCCGTCAAAAAGTACTTAGAAACGTTGAAATGGGATGTTCTACCGCACCCGCCGTATTCCCCAGATATTTCCCCGTCCGATTACTACTTGTTCCGATCGATGGCACATGGCTTGGCTGACCAGCACTTAATCTCTTACGAGGAAACGAAAAAATGGATCGATACATGGATCGCAGCAAAAGACGAACTGTTCTTCCGAGCTAGTATCCGAAAATTGACAGAAAGATGGGAAAAAGTAGTGGCTGGCGATGGACAATACTTTGAATAATCGATTTGTAACCAGTTTTGCTCAGTAAAGCCTCAAATTTCGAAAAAAAAAACCTTTAAAACTAATTCCAACTATAATATATCGTGGTTGTCATAAAGAAAAGAACACAAAAAAAGTTGAATAATTAGTAATTATAGACAAATGGCATATAGAAGAACGTTAACGTAACTTTCATTGGATATAATGAACAGGTTGTGAAAAAAATTTTCGATTCCGCGAAATTTCAAAAATAATTTCCCACTTCTGATCGCAACGAAAACTTACCACTTCTGACCTCGACAAATGTTTTCAGCTTCTGACCTCATCAAATCCTTCCCACGTCTGATCGCATCGGAAACTTCCCACTTCTGAGTGAACCAACTTAACATCGTATCCTTGAATCTAGTTGATTAATCGACTTATTCCTGATAAAAATGCTTTTTAATTATCGAACCCCATCTATAATTATCTATAAACAAGAAAAAAATCCTACATTTATTTGCTGACTTTTTTCTCTACTTTTCAATTTTAACGACTTTGAAAATAAGCGCAACTTCGGCAAAAATATCAAAAGTCAACTCCCAATATCATTTTTTTTCTAAACGAATCTTCGAAGATTCGGAAAATGGAGGAAATTTAGCCCAATTTGTAGGTTAAATCACAACGTGAAAATTGGGTACCTTTTGGACTCAAAATTTTTGAAAATAAAATCGAAATTTCGAGAAGTCGAACATTACTGCAGGTAATTGCCTTTGAAAGCCGAAATAATTCTTTTGGAAAATATGATAAAACATGGGAAAATAGCGATATTATGCAAAGAAACTTAATTTTAAGGTCGATTCGCGTTCCGGTCACGGTGATAGCCGGACGCAAACGTGCGTTCCTGTGTTGAATCGCTTAATATTTTAGTCATCTTTGAATTTTTATTAAATATTTGATACAGACAGTGTTAATAAGTGAATGATGTTTATGTATACTTATATATTGATTGTTTATATTGAAGGGATATGGGCTTAAGCTCAGATGCTTTTTGCTAAGCGTCCCGACTATTTTTATTAGAATGTGCTGGCCAATTGTCCTAAGGATAAAGGCCATAAAGAGAAAAACGAAACGAAACGAAACAAATTTTAAGGTCAACCCACAACGTCAAAACTGCGTCTTTTTGGAAGTAAAATTCTACTAATAAAAAGCTCGATGAAAAAATTGAAATCACGAAATATTACAAGTTCAAGATCTTTAAAGAGTCGAAATTTAGAGTTTGTATTCAAATTAATAACTAGAATCAGAGTGTGACTTCGATTCCTGAAAAAAAACTAGAAACTTTTTAATGTAGATAAAAAAGTTTAAAATTATTTTAAAGTTCGAAAAACGTTGTTGAAAATACGATTTACCGAATTGTGTTGATGGAATGTATCGTAATAAAAATAACTATAATTCGTAATTGTAGCCAAAAATTACCTTAGAGGCTGTTAAATTTTAAGGTTATGTTATATCCTAAGTACTCTACATAAGCACAATTTACCTAAGAAGTATAGGACAATTTACTTACCTTCCCATTTTCGGTATAATATCTTCCCATTTAGAACAAAATAAGCGCGTATTAACCTGAAAATGAAACCGCATTTCATAAATTTCTAACGTCTTGGTTGGAACCACACACGTTCGAACGTTACTTTCAATAAATAGTGCGAAACTTTGTCGTGATGTTATAAATTATGATAATTATTTATCATTAAAACACAAAATTGTGCGACGTAAAGCTATTTGGCAACGAATAACTTTAAAATGTTTGGTTTACTTGAATTCAAAAAGCTGGCGCGCGGCTTTCGACTGAATAGTTGGCTGTTTGCGACCGCGGCGCCATCCGATGGATAAACGAATAAACAATCTTGTAGAAGCTTCCTCCGTTGATTGAATAAACCTATTCAATCGACGTTTCCACAAAGAGCTAATAAGCAATCTGCGTTAATTAAATCTAAACTACACAAACGCGTATCGGGATCAACAAACAATAATTAAGCGGCATTCAAAGAAGCGAAAAAATTCCTACCTTGCCTTCGCCGTCGTGCCCGTGCACGCATGATCAGGGGACGCTAACTTTCCCATTAATATTTCACAACGTAATTCCACCGATGCACCAAATTTTACGCACGCAACGGACGCGGCACCGTTTAAATTCACAAAAGACACACGAATTTAAAACGCGGGGGCGACTTTCTTACGAATTTTCTCGGATTTTTCGCGAGGCGACGCCATCGGACACGCGCACTTTGAAAGTCGTGCGATACAACTGCGCATGCCCCTGCCAAAGATCGGTGAAAAGTGGTAAAAACGCGAAAAATTATTCAAAAAAAAAAGCAGCACACGCAAATTGGAGACCAACTTGGGGCAACCGCGAGTCGTGGCGGAAATTCGCGCGTGGTAAAACTCGGTAAACGTGGCTTTTAAAGAAAATAGGGGCGGTCAATTTCGAGGGGAAGTTGCAGTCACAGAGTTTTATGGTGCCAACCGCAGCCGCTAACCTTAGTTTTGTTTTAATGTCGTTGCACTTTCAGTTAATTTCAATACTTTATTGTTTTTATTAAAGATATAAACGTCGTAGCTCAATTTCCTTTTCAACAAAGACTGCATTATGAAGCATAGTAACGTTTATTTGATTTTAAATACATGTAAATTAAGGCGTATTTCGTAGAATACCGGTCGCAAATTGAATCCGGTTGTGTATAGATGACGTCATAAGTTAGTAAAACGATGTTTACCTGATTTTAACGGAGAACGAACGTCATTTAAGCGTTTTTTAATTAACTTTCTTTTAAATAAAATTAATAATTGACTTTCTTTTAAATAAAATTAATAACTAACTTTGTTCTAAATAAAATAATTAGTAAATCGCCCGACAGGATTCACTGAACGTACTAGAAAATGTGTCACTGGCGATTTTATTCGCATAATTCGCCAACCACAAGCTAGAAGAGAATTTTTAAAGCATTTTGAATGTTTATTACTAAAATTCTATTTGTTAACTTTTACCAAACTGTTAACAGTCTTTTTAAATTATTTTGCGATCAGTTTGAAATTTGGCTCCGAATTTGCTCTTTTCTGATAAATGACCAGATTTTTCTCGTTTATAGAGCGTGACAATAAGATTCGATATACATATCGAAATACTTACCATATTCTATATACTTATCGAAGGTATATCAAAGGGACATTTTGTGAGCAAGAAAATAATCATAGTTAAGGTTGCAAAGACATGTAAAATGGGGAAAAATACAGCATAAAAGGTTATATTATTTATTGTAAATAAAAATACACAACAATCATTAAAATCAGTTGTACAATTAGATTTATTATCTCAAAAAAGAATCACATATATTGTTGCTCTGGCTCAACACCTAAATAATTTGCTCAAATATAAATACATTTAAGGCATTAACATCCATAATTCTTGATTTTTTTAATTTAAACAACATCGATACAAAAGGCTGATATTGTGTCTTCGTCAGTTTCGCAAATTTTTAAAAAATAGATCACTCTTTTCAATAAATAAGGTCACTTAAGTTTTGGTATTCGAATTTTTCGTCCTGTCTAACGTAACGATCGACTTTTTCTTTGGTTTTAACACGTTTAACGCTCCCTTAAGCATCAACAGGAACCAGTAAGTCTGAGGCAACACCAAGATTAAAATGCTTATTTTACATCCACGCGGTAAAGATGCGATGGCCTGAAATTTAATCAAATATTACCAGGGGAACCCCCATCGGTGGACGTAATTACCTCGAAATAAGTCATATCAACTGATTGCGAATAGAGATAGATTACGTATGGAAACATGGCGATGCGGAAAATGAGGAAACTACCCATCATGAGGAGACCGTTCACGATGTAAAATCGAGAATTTTTCATGCCGATTTTCGATAAAATCCCCCTGATTGACACGAAAGGCGTACTAGCTTCCATCAAGTAGATAAATCCAAAAAAGCAGTCGCCCAAACCACCTCTAAGACTCTAAAACCGAGCGATCAAACCCAATCGATGGTTCGACGTCTTACTTACAGTTATCACTAAAAAACCGAAGCCGCCTATAAAAATATGATGACCAACTATGACCGCTTCCGATTTGAGGTAGGTGATAATTTTTCGACTGATGCTGGGTCTTTTAACGGCGTCCCCGCTCGTTTGATGTTGGGGTATCGACGCGGAATGCACCTTGTACATCGACCAGATGTCGTACAAGAAGTACGCCGCGCCGAACCAAGCGTAAGCCTCCGATATATAATGGGAAGTCTTCAACATGTCCCTTCTGCAGGAGTACGTACATGATGTGATGCCGGTGATGCAGCAGAATAACGCTTGGACCGCCGACACCTGTCTACGCAAACAGGGCGATTTCAAACGGTTCCGAACACCAAAAATTAACAATTGACGGTTTTAGGGGGGCGTGTTATCAAAATCACTTTCCGCGGGAATTGAAAACAAAAATGTTTTCCCGTGGAGGTATTAAACCGTTTTCGCAATTTATTTACTCTAAATTCAAAACCTAAACCGTGCAGAAAGCAAAGTAGTGACGTTATAATGTTATGGGCAATTTTCAACTTGGTTCAGTTGTAAGAAAATCAATGAAAAACAGTGAAACAGTGAAAAAACAGTGAGGGCGAAGTTTTGCTCTATGGGCAAAAAACACGATGACGTAGTGTCCTGATTTTCGTAATGGACTATAAATAATCGAAAAACGCCAAACATCCAATTTGACAGATAAAGCGCGAAAGTGATTTTGACATCGGCCGAAAATTCGTGATACTCACTTATTACTAACATCTAAAACGTTGGCCTTCGTTAATTTATATTTTTTGATCGCGTTTCTCCCTAAATTCGTGTATAACACAAGATGATTCAACGTATGATACAAAGCGGTGAAAAATATCAGTCCGTAGGCGAAGAGCAAAACACCTTTCGTGTTAGTTACGTGATCTTCCCATTCTAAATCCAATACGGTCACAATTGATAATGCCAGTGAAGATATGACGAGGAAAATCAACGGCAATATTAGGTGCGTCTTCTTTTGCTAAAAAAAAAAATTATCGCCCATAGAAAATAACCTTAAAATTCGTTCTAATCGTTCGCGTTTACCTTTTTAATTGACATCATTAAGCTCAAAACTATGCAATAAAACAAAATTACTACAAAATACGCAAATATAGCAGAGAATTAATTGGTTATTTGAATTAGGGTTCAAGGTTATTTGGGTACAATCTGATACGAATTATAAATCGAGCAGCTGGGCGCCCCATCCTAGTTTGCGTACGTCATGTTTTCGATTATTGTTGATTACGAGCCAATTTTCCTTTTTTATTTATCGCGGAGTGTTACTAAAATTATCAATTTGATGCGCTTCAGTCATAAATAAACGCAAACATCGTTAAAACCCCGTTTGATTAAAATAATTTACGTAGCGTCAAGGGTAGTAAGGTTAACTCGAGCGTCTCGGACGAAATATTTTAAAAACTGGAGGAATCACGATTACGAGTGCCAGTGATTATCCCAAGTGGTTCAGAGATCGTCAATTTGGAATACTTCACTGTCGAATGGGCGAGGAAACTTATTAAAACTCCGAAAACTGATTAAACACGTAACACCAAGGGTAGAAAACGTTAAGGTGAACTGATAGACATTTTGAAAACTTGCGATCCAAGGGCTAGTGATTACACTTAAGTGGTTTAAAATTGATGAATTTGAAACCATTTGTACTAAACAAACGAAAAAAAACGGCAAAGCCGCCGAGTAAATAAACAAAATATTACCTCAACTTTGGGGTACATTAAAACACAATTTTTCTTGATTATCCCATTTAAGACTAACAAAATAACTCAATTCTTATCTCGTTGTGACGAACAATAAAGTACTCAAATAAGTACGCGTTATCGCGTTATCTATCCCAATGAGCCATTATGCAATTATTTACATTACATAAGTTGTAAAAATACAAATTACCCTTCGTCGAAATTTTAAACAATTTACGAGCTTTCGCGAACGCTGCTCAATTGGCGAAACACCTGCATCTCCACATCAGGCAATTGATAAGCGATTTCATTTAAATAAATAGTAAATAATGACATCGCAGTACATACCTCTTGTTTAAATGATGACATAATCTCGCTTTTCATCTTGGATGTCTTCGTGATCAGACTAAATAATTAAACTAGGTGCTTTTGCAAGCCCGACGGGCCAATTTAGCGCATCCGTAACGTGATTGAATTCATTTTAAAAGGATTCACAGCGTTCATTTTCAGTCTACTTGCTTAGGTTAGGTAAACGTCAATGTTGATCTGTCTAAGTTGCGATCAGAACATAGAAAATGCACGGAATACCGTCAAATCGCAATCAGAGAAGCGCGCCAAGCGGTGTTGCCAGGTTGCGCGAAACAATTCTCCAAGCATTTGGCCATAAAGGTGCGTTTACACAGACGTCTCGTTTACACTAGACCCTTTATTCTGCATATTTCTCTTTAAGATAAGTGTCAACTATGGTTATCTAGAAGGTAAGGTTGCGTGACGACGTACTTTGAAAATGGGATTGAAAACTTTCCACTGTTCGCAGCGCCGCACCACAGAATTCTATTTTATCGTAGGTCAAACATTGCCAAACGAGTAGTTAAATCGTACACCTAATAGATTGAAGTAGTTTTAACCTCAGCGGTGGACGCTTCTCCCTGACTAAAAGATGAATAAAGGATGTTTTAGACACGCTTTCCTAGGAAAAGCCCAAAAAAAGTTAACACGACAGCGACGTGATAGATTGGATACATTGTACCTACGACTACTACTATCCATTGACATCATTAGGTTAGGTTAAGTAGGTTTCTCTATGAGTAAGTTCAATTTAAGCTCCCATTTTACAGTTTTCGCACAATACTTGCTGGTAATATACAACAGAGGACGCTGATATCAGTGGGTGGTAATCAATCCCATTTTCATTCGACAAATTACGTTACCAATTCATCTCCTTCTTATAGGACTCCATAGTGTCAACGAAAGAAGCTATCTGAGACTTATTTACACAGCTAAGAGTCTCAGATAGCTTCTCTGAGGATAGTTAACAATTTAATATGTTTTGTGTGCGACAGGAGATGTACGAAATAAAGTGTTTAGTGTTCATAACTATTAAACCTTATTTACGATAAAAACGCAACAAAATTCAAAAATTCCACAAGGTTTTGGATCTGAACGAGCAGCTTAATCTTCTGAACGCACCTCTAATTGAAGCTTTTGGACGAGAATTTCGATTAGACGGAATATTCGTAGGATTCTGTGATCCATGAAGCTTGTTAGCGTAACAACGGCTAAACATATCGTTGGTATGACCGCTGATGATGCAGTAATGCGAAACCTGGACTCGGTTAAGAAATATTTATCGAAAACCTTGTTAAATTTTTAAATTTTGTTGCGTTTTTGTCGTTAATGTAGGACGATATAATTTAAATTTGCCGGTCAATCTCGATGACAGATGGCAGGCCTGACTGTCACTGGCAGCTCCCGCGTTTTCATACAATAGTCCGACAATCTATGCGAGTTGTTACAAGATGTGTGTGTGTGTTCGAGTTAATAAATCCGATTAATAGAAGTCTCGGGCCTAGTAGCTCCCCCTTACATTAATAAAGTTTAATAGTTATGAATATTAAAGAATTCCACAAAGTTAGGGTTGGAAACGTCAATTAAAGTATTTAGTGTAAATGCGGGCGTAAAGGGACTTTTCAATAAAATGCGCGCTTCTTGCTCGGTTGGTAGACGTCCGGAGGTCGCCCGGACTGTTCTATAATTAAAATTAAGCAAAGTGTTCGTGTCCGCGGACATAGATATGTTCCGTAATTTAAAGTTGGCCGACATATGTCAAAAAAATATTGAGGGCCCTTTATTTGTTTCTTTGGTCGTCAGTAATAATTTCCAAAGTTGAAGAATGTAAAATACAAAGAAATATGAAGTGAGGACCTTCCTTTTTTTTGTTGCAGAAGAAAATTAAATTAAGTGGTTGTTTGGTTATATTTAGGTCAAAGTATTTTATCTATGGACACGAGATTAATATTCACGCACGCTTTCGTGTGACGCGCTATGACGTCATATGGCGGATTATGTCAAAATAAATCGCTAAAATTCAGTAAATTTGCTCCAAAACAGGACGTAAACGTATGTGTATAAGACAAAAGGGTTGAATTACTTCAAGAAATAAGCGGGTGCACGCCTCATATTAAAGAAATCGTTACGCAGATTAATTTGTGCTAGTTCTTTGTTGGGGAGTTCTTTTGGTGACTTCTACTGAATTAATAGTTAACGAAGGAAGTAAACTCGGTTTACCACTAGTTAATACTTGATCTCGATCGTTAATTGCACAAGAAAATTGCATTTAGTTGATATTTGGCCACATTTAAGTCGAAGTATTTTATCTATGGACACGAGATTAATATTCAGGCACGCTTTCGTGTGACGCGCTATGACGTCATAACGGCGGATTGTGTCAAATAAATCGCTAAAATTCATTTAATTTGCTTCAACACAGGACGAAAACGTATGTGTATATGTCAATGGGGTTGAATTACTTCAAGAAATAAGCGGGTGCACACCTCGTATTATAGAAATCGTTACGCAAGTTAATTTGTGCTAGTTCTTTGCTGGGGTGTCCTTTTGGTGACTTCTACTAAATTAATGTTTAACAAAAGAAGTAAACTCGGTTTACTGTTGGTTAATACTTGAATTACGATCGTTAATTGCACAAGAAAATTGCATTTAGGCGATATTTGGCCACATTTAAGTCGAAGTATTTTATCTATGGACACGAGGTTAATATTCAGGCACGCTTTCGTGTGACGCGCTATGACGTCATAATGGCGGATTGTGTCAAATAAATCGCTAAAATTCAGTTAATTTGCTTCAAGACAGGACGAAAACGTATGTGTATATGTCAATAGGGTTGAATTACTTCAAGAAATAAGCGGGTGCACGCCTCGTATTAAAGAAATCGTTACGCAGATTAATTTGTGCTAGTTCTTTGTTGGGGTGTCCTTTTGGTGACTTCTACTAAATTAATGTTTAACAAAAGAAGTAAACTCGGTTTACTGCTGGTTAATACTTGATTACGATCGTTAATTGCACAAGAAAATTGCATTTTAGGCGATATTTGGCCACATTTAAGTCGAAGTATTTTATCTGTGATCACGAGATTTACATTCAGGCACACTTTCGTGTGACGCGCTATGACGTCATAATGGCGGATTGTGTCAAATAAATCGCTAAAATTCAGTTAATTTGCTTCAAGACAGGACGAAAACGTATGTGTATATGGCAATAGGGTTGAATTACTTCAAGAAATAAGCGGGTGCATGCCTCATAATCAAGAAATCGTTACGCTGATTAATTTGTGCTAATTCTTTGTTGGGGAGTTCTTTTGGTGACTTCTACTGAATTAATGGTTAACAAAAGAAGTAAACTCGGTTTACTACTAGTTAATACTTGACTTCGATCGTTAATTGCACAAGAAAATTGCATTTAGGCGAAATTTGGCCACATTTAAGTCGAAGTATTTTATCTATGATCACGAAATTTACATTCAGGCATACTTTCGTGTGACGCGGTCGGTGCAAACCTGTGACGTCATAATGGCGGAAATAAAGAGGTTTCTTCGCGTTTTAATGCATTAAATATAAATATTCGAGTCTGTTAGCGTTACAAATCTAACAAATATATACTTTGTTTTAAACCTTGAGGATATTCATAAAAGTTTACCTAATTACTATGCGGAAATCGAGTTTTTCATACAAATTTCAACTGTAGCTTCGAAATTTCGACTTCAATCCCGAAATTTCGACTTCAGTCCCGAAATTTCGACTTCAATTTGATTTAATCACGAAATTTCGACTTCAATTCGATTTAATTACGAAATTTCGACTTCAATTCGATTTAATCACGAAATTTCGACTTCAATTTCGGAATTTCGATTTCAGTTTCGAAATGTTGGCATTTTTCTCGAAATTTCGACCTAAGAATAGAAGTTTTAATCAACATTTTGACTGCTAATTTCCAATTTAAAGTCGAAATTTTTCGATTTTTTTTGCATAAGACGTAATTTAAAATTGGAAGAAACTATTGGAACCAATTTAAAAAAAAAGTAAATTATTCAATCGGTTAGTAATAACATTAAAATAGAATAGTCAAAAAATTCAAACCGACAGACTATCAATTAGTTTCTTTGGAAACCAAATATTAAGCACCTGATTCATATAAAAATCAAATGACCACGAGACAAAATTGACAGAGTGAAAATTCCAATTTAAACGTAAAATAAAATGCCGTAACACACGATAGGTAAGCAAAAGGCGTACGTTAGCTCTCGATAAGAGATAAAATAAATAGGTCGCGTTTTGTTACAGATCAGCGACCTAACATGATACGAAGTTTTGTAAATTTGCTCCAAAATTTTTTAGAAGTAAATGAGAGAGATTCCAAATCAGAGACGGACTTTAATGAGAGAGTCCGACGAAAGCGAAGAAATTACAACACTATCGTCTTCATGAACGACTACAAAAAAATGGAGAAGGACAAGCGGGATAGGGTGGATATCAATTGGATCACCAGCGACAGGCCGCCTTCGAAGAAAGAAAAACAGGAGAATAAGCCCTCGGAGCTCGGGGACAACTCGGACGTTAGTAGAACCAAGGAAGCCAATAGTTAGTGAGATCGTTGATTGAACTTAAAATAACCTAAAACTGAAAATTTTCGATAGAATCCAAGCAAAGCGAGATTGATATGACGCCCGCTGCGAGCAGAGCCAGTATGATGCTTGGGGACGCCGCCATGAAAAGCGAAAAGAGCATGGACACGATCAACGAGTCCGATAGGGAGATTTATGAGGTCCCGATGTCATCCAGGGAGATCGGTAGCAGAACGTCGCATACCAACGTCAACAAATTGTATCATATATCGCCCAAGCCGAAGCCGCCTCTAACAGAAAGGGCCTTGAACCACATACAGCAATGTAAGTAGCATTAAGGTGATTGCGCATCGGAGTTTAACCTAGAATTTTAACAGTTAGCTCTTACGAGAAGTAATCTAGTTACTAGTCGCAACTATTTTGATCAAGTTTACTTCTTTGATGAAAACTAAGTCAATCTAGTTATTAGTCTCAACTATTTTGATCAAGTTTACTTCTTTGATGAAAACTTTTTGTACAAGTAAGCGCCATCTGCAGGCCGCTCTTTTAAATAAATCGTTTTACGTGTCCAACGTTCAGGAAAATGTTGCAGATTACATGTTACACGACGAAGAACTGGCAGAACACGTAAAGAAAATGTACGAGGGGATGCAGCGCTTGCAGGAGGTGGCACAGAAGTTCCAATGTTCCGAGCGCTATAAAGAAGACATCGATTATCTGGTTAAAAACGTGGCCACCTCGATATCCAAAACTGAAGCTAGAAGGGTGAGGAGCAGCATAACGGAAATCAACGAATAATTAAAAAAAAAACGACAACGACCAGTTAAATTGTTTTTAATCAATTGAACACATCCAAATATACATTTCTCTTTTTAAATAAGTTATACAATTAGGCGAAAATTGGCGTGCTGTAATGGTTACCTTGTATCCAATGTAACACAAAAATGACAGTCAAATCATTCCTGTTCTGTTTCAGTATTTAATCTCTGTATATTTGTCAACAAATCCTGTGTAACTTGATCAAATAAATTTTGACAACCTTTGAAACTTTTTATCGAGTATTTAATTGGAACTTAAAGCTTTAGAACTTCAATCTTTAGAACTTAATTCTTTAGAACTTAACTCCTTAAAACTGGGGTCTGTGATTAGAATTTGAATCTGTAATTATGAAATTCAATTAAATTATAAAACAGCGTAGCCAATTTGTCTCTTAAACTCGGAATAATACAACAAATTCCAACATTTTTAAAATGTCAAAAACAAAACATGCACAAGTACAGAGAGACTGGCTTTAAAATGACTTAACTGCCTTGAAAACCTAACCTAAAAGTGATCACAATAAAGATAGCAGCTTTTAAACCACTGGGGGGGGGGAACTTGCAAGATTGTACCATGCAACATTTTTTTGTTCTAACAACAAACAAAGTCGTATACATTGTACTATTTTAATAAAAAATTATATCTAAACTTAAATTTGGTAACCAGTAAAGCAGCGTTACTGACGATTGGTGGCTCCCAATTGACTTTGACAGTTAACATTTGGCCAAGAGTTTGTCGACTCTTCTGTTCTCAATCCCAAAGTTATAAGACTATCAAATCCACAGAAAATGCTCAACTTTTTCGATAAAACACTAGATGGTTTAGTCAAAACCTAATTTTTTTTGTCAAGCTCTAATTTGTCAAGCCCTAAGCTTTCCACACAAATCCCTTATTTTCCAAACTAAATTTTTGTCAAAATTTTTGACTTTTTCTCGAAAGTCCTATTTATTCATTGAAAATTTCGTTATTTTTAAAAAGAAACTTTTAAAACGAGTTTAAAAAAATACTTATACTTTTCAAAATTGTAATTTAATAAAAATTAGTCGACTTTTTCGCTTTTTCGCAATTTAATAAGTTTGATTATTTCTCAAAATATCGACTTTTTTTTCATAAATTTCAATTTTTTTGAAAATTCAACTTCTGACATTGAACTTTCTTTTTGAAAAATTCGACTTCTACTGACATTTGAACTTTTTTTTTGAAAACTCGGGCTCTTTTGAAATCCTTGTGTATTTTTTGAAAAAATTCCAAAAATACGTTTTTTAATTTCGAATAATCTGAACTGACTTTTTTTTAAATGTCAGGTTTTTTGCAAATTCAAATAACAAATTTGACATCTTTTTTTAAAATTCAAAAATTCAAATTAAAATTTAGTTTTTTTCTTGAAATTTTGACCAAATATTTGTACTTTTTTCAAAATGTTGACTTATTTTTAATCTTCGACTTAATCTCCAAATTCGACTTTTTGTAAATTTAAACTTTTTGTTTGAAAAATTACTTTGTTGAAAATTTCAGCAAAATGTCAGTTCTGTCAAAATCGAATTTGATGCTACCAAAGGTCAAACTTTGCACCAGTTCTAAGAAGTACTAAACTAATTTATACAATAAAAAATAAAACAACCGTAATAAAAAAATCTAAATTGTCATATAAATACACGTTATAGCTAAAAATAACTATTTCACAGATTTCATTAAAGTTTTTGGCGCTTTTAGGAAACGCCGTTAGAAAATATTCATTTTTTTTTGGAACTTGATTTGCCCTAAAACACTATTCACTCTCTCTCTCGTCTCGATCGCGAAACTATAATACAATTGTTCCATATCTCACTTATATTTTCGATTTGCTACCTGCTTACTTTCTCCTACGCGCGCAAAATACTACTATGCCCTGTATATGTTTCAAATTAAAAATTAAGAAAAAAAAGTACTAACTATCAGCCTCTTGTGTTCTTCAAAACTTCTGTTCTTCTGTCTTTTCGGCATCCGAAGATAAAGCCTCCACAAGCGCATCGACACAATTTTTAGGAATCAAGGTGCCTACGAAAGATAAAAGTTAATCGAATTTCTTTTTAATTAATCGATTAATTAGGTTCAAGAATATTAATTTTATCCACATACCGACTATCTTCAGATCATCTTTGGTTCTTAACCGGATAACTTGCATTTTGTTATTATGTGTACCATTTTTGCTGGCTAATACCCCCTCGACTCGACTCCAAACTGACAAAACGGATCCAGCAACCACGTTATACGTCCTCCTTCTTAAACCGACCTCACAATCTTGCCCTAACGTAACATTCCGACAATTCCCACGCCAGTACGCATGTGAACACGTATTAACAGAGGAATCGTACTGCTGCGTCCAAGCTTCCTCAGCTTCCGAAGAATCCACCTATCAACCAAATCACAATTACAAATCCCCCACATCCCTCCTTTCGAAATTACCTTCTTATACTTCTTCTCCAACTCCGCCAAGACTCTCCTGCCGAAACTGCAACCCAGTATTCGGCCTGTACACCGAAAACATCTGATCCTTCTTCGACTCGGCTTTCTTCTTGCCGGCACCGCTGCCCCCCGAGGCGCCCCCGCCCGCATCCACGGCCACCGCCAATATGGCCGTATGTTTGGAATTCCGCACCTTGATGCGAGATGTAGAAACCTTCGTGGGCGCCTGTTAACTCGCTGAATTTCTCCAGGGCTTCCGGCCACGACATACCACGTTCGACGTGGACGGTGTGGAGTTCGGTTGGGGCGGTACCGGTGGCGTGCTTGCGTAGGAAGGTCACCGTGCGCACGCGTTTGACCACTTCGCCGCCGGCGCCCAAATCCAGGATGCCCAAGTCGAAGCGCCCCGTGCGCTTGGCCTGCGTCACGATGGCCGCCAGCGTGTCGGTGAAATATCTAAAACATTTTGACTACTTGACGTACCACCTTCAATTTTATTTATTTATTTTATACTATTTTTTTAGTCATGAGAAAACGTTTTAAATAAAATTAAATATTGCGTAGTAATATTTAAAAACTGTTTAGAATAGTCAACAAACAATAAAAATTTAAATATTTCCAAACTGGGCCGAAGAAATGTTAAATAAAATTAATAAACTATTTCTTAGTGTTGCAATTTGCGTCAAATTTATTTAGTCAAAACGTTCACTTCAGGAAATGAATTAAAATCAAATTCTAACCTTTGAAAGCTTATCAAAATCCTGGAGAAAGAGGAGCTAAGGAAAACGGGGAAGAGTTGGAAGAGAAGGAAGAGTTGGAGGAAGAGTTAGGGAAAGAGCTGGTGGCACAGTTGGAGAAGGAGGAGGAAGGGCTGGAAGAAGAGGAAGAATTAGAAGAGAAAGAAGAAGAAGAAGCGAAAGAGCTGAAGAAAGAGGAAGAAGAGCTGGAGAAAGGGAAACTGAGAAAAAGGAGGAAGGATTGGAAGAGTTGTCGGAAGAAGAAGAGCTGGAAGAAGAGTTGTCGGAAGAGGAAGAGTTGGAAGAAGTTAGGGAAAGAGGAGGCAGAGCTGGAGGAACAGTTGGAGAAGGAGAAGGAAGAGCTGGAAGAAGAGGAAGAACTGGAAGAGAAGGAAGAACTCGAAGAAGAGGCGGAAGAGCTGAAAGAAAAGGAAGGAGAGCTGGAGAAAGAGGAGCTGAGGAAAAGGAGGAAGAGTTGGAAGAGCTATCGGAAGAGGAAGAGCTGGAAGAAAAGGAGGAAATATTGAAGGAACAGTTGGAGAAGGAAGAGGAAGATCTGGAAGAAGAGGAAGAAGCAAAAGATCTGAAGGAAGAGGAAGGACAGCTGGAGAAAAAGAAGCTGAGGAAAAGGAGGAAGAGATGAAAGAGTTATCGGAAGAGGAAGAAGAAGAGTTGGAAGAAGAGGAAGAAGCGAAAGAGCTGAAGGAAGAGGAAGGAGAGCTGAAGAAAAAGGAGCTGAGGAAAAGGAGGAAGAGGTGGAAGAGAAGGAAGAGTTGTCGGAAGAGGAAGAGCTGGAAGAAGAGTTAGGGAAAGAGGAGGCAGAGCTGGAGGAACAATTGAAGAAGAAGGAGGAGGAAGAGCTAGAAGAAGAGGAAGAACTGGAAGAGAAAGAAGAACTCGAAGAAGAGTCGGAAGAGCTGAAGGAAGAGGAAGGAGAGCTGGAGAAAGAGGAACTAAGGAAAAGGAGGAAGAGAAGGAAGAGTTGTCGGGAGAGGAAGAGTTGGAGGAAGAGTTAGGGAAAGAGCTGGTGGCACAGTTGGAGAAGGAGGAGGAAGGGCTGGAAGAAGAGGAAGAATTAGAAGAGAAAAAAGAAGAAGAAGCGAAAGAGCTGAAGGAAGAGGAAGAAGAGCTGGAGAAAGAGAAACTGAGGAAAAGGAGGAAGAGTTGGAAGAGCTATCGGAAGAGGAAGAGCCGGAAGAAAAGGAGGAAGAATTGAAGGAACAGTTGGAGAAGGAAGAGGAAGATCTGGAAGAAGAGGAAGAAGCAAAAGAGCTGAAGGAAGAGGAAGGAGAGCTGGAAAAAGAGAAACTGAGGAAAAGGAGGAAGGGTTGGAAGAGTTGTCGGAAGAAAGAAGAGCTGGAAGAAGAGTTATCGGAAGAGGAAGAGCTGGAAGAAGAGTTAGGGAAAGAGGAGGCAGAGCTGGAGGAACAGTTGAAGAAGAAGGAGGAAGAGCTGGAAGAAGAGGAAGAACTGGAAGATAAAAAAGAACTCGAAGAAGAGGCGGAAGAGCTGAAGAAAGAGGAAGGAGAGCTGGAGAAAGAGGAACTAAGGAAAAGGAGGAAGAGTTGGAAGAGTTGTCGGGAGAGGAAGAGCTGGAGCAAGAGTTAGAAAAAGAGCTGGTGGCACAGTTGGAGAAGGAGGAGGAAGGGCTGGAAGAAGAGGAAGAATTAGAAGAGAAAGAAGAAGAAGAATCGAAAGAGCTGAAGGAAGAGGAAGAAGAGCTGGAGAAAGAGGAACTGAGAAAAAGGAGGAAGGGTTGGAAGAGTTGTCGGAAGAAGAAGAGCTGGAAGAAGAGTTGTCAGAAGAGGAAGAGCTGGAAGAAGAGTTAAGGCAAGAGGAGGCAGAGCTGGAGAAACAGTTGGAGAAGGAGGAGGAAGAGCTGGAAGAAGAGGAAGAATTAGAAGAGAAAGAAGAAGCGAAAGAGTTGAAGGAAGAGGAAGGAGAGCTGGAGAAAGAGAAACTGAGGAAAAAGAGAAAGAGTTGGAAGACTTGTCGGAAGAAGAGCTGGAAGAAGAGTTGTCGGAAAAGGAAGAGCTGGAAGAAGAGTTAGGAAAAGAAGAGGCAGAGCTGGAGGAACAGTTCGAGAAGGAGGAGGAAGAGCGGGAAAAAGAGGAAGAACTGGAAGAGAAGAAAGAACTCGAAGAAGAGGCGGAAGAGCTGAAGGAAGAGGAAGGAGAGCTGGACAAAGAGGAGCTGAGGAAAAGGAGGAAGAGTTATCGAAAGAGGAAAGAGCTGGAAGAAGAGGAGGAAGAATTGAAGGAACAGTTGGAGAAGGAGGAGGAAGAGCTGGAAGAAGAGGAAGAAGCGAAAGAGCTGAAGGAAGAGGAAGGACAGATGGAGAAAAAGGAGGTGAGAAAGAGGTGGAAGAGAAGAAAGAGTTGTTGGAAGAGGAAGAGCTGGAAGAAGAGTTAGGGAAAGAGGAGACAGAGCTGGAGGAACAGTTGGAGAAGAAGGAGGAAGAGCTGGAAGAAGAGGAAGAACTGGAAGAGAAAAAAGGACTGGAAGAGAAAGAAGAACTCGAAGAAGAGGCGGAAGAGCTGAAGGAAGAGGAAGGAGAGCTGGAGAAAGATGAGCTAAGGAAAAGGAAGAAGAGTTGTCGGAAGAGTAAGGGAAAGAAGAGGAAGAGCTGGAGGCACTTTGAAAAACTTATCAAAAATTTAAATCATCAATTGAACATTTCAAAAAATTTAAAATGAAAAACTAAAAATTCGAAATTTACAAATTAAATTACTTTGGACAGAAAATGTTCGAATTTTTCCAACAAATTTCAAATCATCTAACGGGACACTTACCGGAAAAGACGATTTTGCAGCTCCACCGGCATCCCCAGTATCCTATTCAGGAACTTCGACATGTTATTGTAGTCTTTGTCAAGAGACAACATGCCGGGCATCGACTCCGAATTGACTATAAGCCCGACGCCGACGAGGGCGGCCGCCACGTCCTTGAAGAAATCGCCCTTGTAGTCCTTCGGTGGTGGAACCAGCGGCGTCTCGTAACCCATAATCGCCTTCATCGTCGCTTCCAGCGCCGTTCTACCGTATTTATTGTCGATGTTGAATTGACTGAGATCCCTCGTCTCGGTGGCGCGCCGATCGCCGTGCGTTAAAGCCCCCAAACTCTCCAGTCTTTTAGCCACGATTGAGGCGAACCTTAAAAAATCGTTTATGAACTTTTTTTAAGAATCCATCCACCGCTTCCGTTGATTTTCGTAATTGAGGACGGATTTTTATGCAAAACCTTAAGGCAACTTTGCATAAAAATCCGTCCACCGCTTACGCTGATTTTCCTAATTGGGGACGAATTTTTAGGTCATACTACCGCTGTAATTTTGCATAAAAATCCGTCCACCGGTCATACTAATTTTCACAATCGAGGAAGGATTTTTACGCCCAAATTCCACAAAAGTTTCAAGCGTCAAAACTCTCCAACCTTTTTAACACTATTACGCTTAAAATACCGTTTATTAATTGCACTCTATTGATGTTTTGCCAAAATTATCTAACTAACAAGTTATACAAAATAAAATTAAACTGACTAAAGTCAAACTATTCAAAAACTTCGTAGCTGCGGACGCATCTTTATGCAAAAACTTTATAACTGCGGACGCATTTTTACGCAAAAATTCTATTGTTGCGGACGCATATTTATGCGAAAACTCTATAGCTGCGGGCGCATGTTTATGCAAAAACTCGTTTATTAATTGCACTTTATTGATGTTTTGCCAAGATTATCTAACCAACGAATTTTACAAAATTAAATTAAACTGACTAAAACCAAACTATTCGAAAACTTTGTAGCTGCGGACGCATATTTATGCAAAAACTGGAGCTGCGGAAGCATAATTAGGCAAAAACTGGAGCTGCGGACGCATATTTATGCAAAAACTGGAGCTGCGGACGCATATTTATGCAAAAACTGGAGCTGCGGAAGCATAATTATGCAAAAACTGGAGCTGCGGACGCATATTTATGCAAAAACTGGAGCTGCGGAAGCATAATTAGGCAAGAACTCCAATTAGTTAAGGACGAATTTTTATGCAAAAATTTGAGTTAATTTCAGCCGAACATCGTAAATATCTTAATGCAGAAAATGATCTTTACTAAATGAGGAAACTTACCTTCGTTCACCGGCCAGATCTGATATGAGAAAAATGTACTCAGGCGCGTTGACCTGGTTACTTCTGTGCGTCCTCCCGAACTGTTGTATGGCCCTATCGGCCGACCACGGCAGCTCCAGCGTGATATGCACCCTCCGTCTTTGATTCTTTGCCCTCCTATCGCTCTGCAACGAAATACCGCTGGACGCCGCCTCCGATATAATAGCGACATCTTTCTCCCCATCCATAAAACGCTGCTTTTCCGTCAAATTCAACGTTTCCAACGGCACGTCCTGCTCCGATCTACTCTCGTACTGAATACCACCATCTTCAGTCTGAACGACACGTCCCTTACGACCAGTCATCTCGGCGACGTTCTCCGGACCGCCCAGCTCGTCGATAAGCTGATCGAGCGTATTAGGGGGGAGTTTCTCGCCTAGTTTCTCGATTTTTGTCAGGAGATCCTCTTTCATCGAGCAAGCTCTCTCGATTGCGTCCCTGGGGGGCGCCGCCGTGAATCCGGCGTTTATCGCCCCACCGTTTGTCTTTGCTGGATGAATGCATCGTATTAAACGTCAATAAGTCATGAGCTACGCGAACGACGGGTAGAAGAGTAAGAAGTGGAAGAGGAAATGGGGATTGAAGTTGAAGAGCAGAAAGGTGAAGACGAGAAAGAAGAGAAAATGGAGTAGAAAGAGGCAGAAGAAGAGAAAATAGAGGAGAGTAGAAAGATGTTGAAGAGGGGGAAGAGGTGGAAGAGGAAAAAAGGAAAAGGCGAAGGAAGAGTTGAAAGAGAAAGGAGAGTTGGAAGGGAAGAGAGAATTGGAAGAAGAGGAGGAAGAGTTGCAGGAAAAGGAAGAGCTGGAAGAAGAGTTCGAGAAAGAGGAGGAAGAACTTGAAGAAGAGGAAGAAAAACTGGAGGAAGAATAAGAAGAGAAAGTAGAACTCGAAGAAGAAGCGGAAGAGCTGAAGGAAGAGGAAGGAGAGCTGGGGAAAGAGGAGCTAAGGAAAAGGACGGAAGAGCTGGAAGAGTTGTCGGAAGAGGAAGAGCTGGAGAAAGTTAGGGAAAGAGGAAGAACTGGAAGAGAAAGAAGAACTCGAAGAAGAGGCGGAGGAGCTGAAGGAGAGCTGGAGAAAGAAGAGCTGAGGAAAAGGAGGAAGAGTTGGAAAAGAAGGAAGAGCTGGAGGCACAGTTGAAGAAGGAGGAGGAAGAGCTGGAAGAAGAGGAAGAACTGGAAGAGAAAGAAGAACTGGAGAAAGAGGTAGAAAAGAAGGAAGAGTTGTCGGAACAGGAAGAGCTGGAAGAAGAGTTAGGGAGAGGAGGAAGAGCTGGAAGAAGAGGAAGAACTGGAAGAGAAAGAAGAACTGAAGAAAGAGGGGAGTGAAGGAAGAGGAAGGAAGAGCTGGGGAAAGAGAGCTGAGGAAAAGGAGGAAGAGTTGGAAGAGAGGAAGAGTTGTCAGGAAGAGAAGAGCTGGAGGAAGAGTTGAGGAAAGAGGAGACACTGAGAAGAGGAAAGTTGGAGAAAAGAAGACGAGAGAAGAGCTGAAGAAGAGGAGAGCTGAGAAGAGAAGAAGCTGAGAAGAGACTGAAAAGAGAGGACGGAAGAGCTGGAGGAGAGAAGAGGAAGACTGGAGAAAGAGGGAAGAGGAAGAATGAAGAGAAGAAGACTCGAAGAAGAGGCGGAAGGAGTGAGAGGAAGGAGGCTGGAGAAAGAGGATCTGAGGAAAAGGAGGAAGAGTTGGAAAGAAGGAAGAGCTAGAGGCACAGTGGAAGAAGGAGGAGGAAGAGCTGGAAGAAGAGGAAGAACTGGAAGAGAAAGAAGAACTGGAGAAAGAGGAGCTGAGAAAAAAGAGGAAGAGGTAGAAAAGAAGGAAGAATTGTCGGAACAGGAAGAGCTGGAAGAAGAGTTAGGGAAAGAGGAGGAAGAGCTGGAGGTACAGTTGGAGAAAGAGGAGGAAGAGCTGGAAGAAGAGGAAGAACTGGAAGAGAAAGAAGAACTCGAAAAGAGGCGGAAGAGCTGAAGGAAGAGGAAGGAGAGCTGGGGAAAGAGGAGCTGAGGAAAAGGAGGAAGAGTTGGAAGAGAAGGAGAGTTGTCGTAAGAGGAAGAGCTGGAGGAAGAGTTAGGGAAAGAGGAGGAAGAGCTGGAGGCACAGTTGGAGAAGGAGGAGGAAGAGCTGGAAGAAGAGGAAGTGCTGGAAGAACTGGAAGAGAACGAAGAACTTGAAGAGGCGAAAGAGCTGAAGGAAGAGAAAGGAGAGCTGGAGAAAGAGGAGCTGAGGAAAAGAAGGAAGAGTTGTCGGAAGAGTTGTGGGAAGAGTTGGAAGAGTTAGGGAAAAGAGGAACTGAGGAAGAGTTGTCGGAGGAGGAGGAGGAGGAGGAGGAGGAAGAACTGGAGGAAGAGTTGGAGAAAGAGGAGAACTGGAAGAAGAGGAAAAAGAGTTGGAGGAAAAACTGAAAAACAAGAAGGACTGGGTGAAGAGGGAGGAGAGCTGGAGAAAGAGGAGCTAAGAAAGAGAAGGAAGAGTTGAATAGAGTTTTCGGAGGAGGAAGAGCTGGGGAGAGAGGAGGAAGAACTGAAAGAAGAGGAAGAAGAACTGAAGGAAGAAATGAAAGAGAATGAAGAACTCGAAGAAGAGGCGGAAGAGCTGAGGGAAGAGGAAGGAGTGCTGGAGAAAGAGGAACTGAGGAAAAGGAGGAAGAGTTGGAAAAGAAGGAAGAGTTGACGGAAGAGGAAGAGCTGGAGGAAGTTAAGGAAAGAGGAGGAAGAGCTGGAGGCACCGTTGGAGAAGGAGGAGGAAGAGCCGGAAGAAGATGAAGAACTGGAAGAGAAAGAAGAACTAGAAAAAGAGGAGCTGAGGAAAATGAGGAAGAGGTAGAAGAGAGGGAAGAGTTGTCGGAAGAGGAAGAGTTGGAAGAAGAGTTAGGGAAAGAGGAGGCAGAGCCGGAGAAACAGTTGAAGAAGGAGAAAGAAGAACTCGAAGAAGAGGCGAAAGAGCTGAAGGAAGAGGAAGGAGAACTGGAGAAAGAGGAGCTGAGGAAAAGGAGGAAGAGGTGGAAGAGTTGTCTGAAGAGGAAGAGCTGGAGGAAGAGTTAGGGAAAGAGAAAGAAGAGCTGGAGGCATAAATGGAGAAGGAGGAGGAAGAGCTAGAAGAAGAGGAAGAACTGGAAGAGAAAGAGGAACTGAGGAAGAGTTGTCGGAGGAGAAGAACTGAAGGAAGAGTTGGAAAAAGAGGAAAAACTGGAAGAGAAAAAAGAGTTGGAGGAAGAACTAAAAAAGAAGAACTCTAAGAAGAGGCGGAAAAATTGGGGGAAGAGGGAGGAGAGCTGGAGAAAGAGGAGCTGAGAAAGAGAAGGAAGAGTTGGAAGAGTTTTTGGAGGAGGAAGAAGAGCTGGGGAGAGAGGAGGAAGAACTGGAAGAAGAGGAAGAAGAGCTGAAGGAAGAGAAAGGTGAACTGGAGAAAGAGGAGCTGAGGAAAAGGAGAAAGAGGTAGAACAGAAAGATGAGTTGTCGGAAGAGGAAGAGCTGGAGACACAGTTGGAGAAAGAGGAGGAAGAGTTGGAAGAAGAACTGGAAGAGAAAGAAGAACTCGAAAAAGAGGCGGAAGAGCTGGGGAAAGAGGAGCTGAGGAAAAGGTGGAAGAGTTGGAAGATAAGGAAGAGTCGTCGAAAGAGGAAGAGCTGGAAGAAGAGTTAGGGAAAGAGGAGGAAGAGCTGGAGGCACAGTTGGAGAAGGAGGAGGAAGAGCTGGAAGAACTGGAAGAAAAAGAAGAACTCGAAGAAGAGGCGGAAGAGCTGAAAGAAGAGGAAGGAGAGCTGCGGAAAGAGGAGCTGAGGAAGAGGAGGAAGAGTTGGAAGAGAACGAAGAGTTGTCGTAGGAGAAAGAGCTGGAGGAAGAGTTAGGGAAAGAGGAGGAAGAGCTGGAGGCACAGTTGGAGAAGGAGGAGGAAGAGCTGGAAGAACTGGAAGAAAAAGAAGAACTCGAAGAAGAGGCGGAAGAGCTGTGGAAAGAGGAGCTGAGGAAAAGGAGGAAGAGTTGGAAGAGAACGAAGAGTTGTCGTAGGAGAAAGAGCTGGAGGGAGAGTTAGGGAAAGAGGAGGAAGAGCTGGAGACACAGTTGGAGAAGGAGGAGGAAGAGCTGAAGGAAAAGGAAGGAGAGCTGGAGAAAGAGAAGCTGAGGAAAAGGAGGAAGGGCTGGACGAGTTAGGGAAAGAAAAGAAAGAGCTGGAGGAACAGTTGGAGAAGGAGAAAAAAGGAGCTGGAAGAAGAGGAACAACTGGAAGAGAAAGAAGAACTCGAAGAAGAGGCGGAAGAGCTGAAGGAAAAGGAAAGGAGAGCTGGAGAAAGAGAAGCTGAGGAAAAGGAGGAAGAGCTGGACGAGTTAGGGAAAGAAAAGGAAGAGCTGGAGGAACAGTTGGAGAAGGAGAAGAAAGGAGCTGGAAGAAGAGGAACAACTGGAAGAGAAAGAAGAACTCGAAAAAGAGGCGGAAGAACTGAAGGAAGAGAAAGCAGAAAGAGAAACTGAGGAAGAGTTGTCGGAGGAGGAAGAACTGGAGGAAGAGTTCGAGAAAGAGGAGAGCTGGAAGAAGAGAAAAGAGTTGAAGGAAGAACTGAAAAAGAAGAACTCGAAGAAGAGGCGGAAGAACTGAAGGAAGAGAAAGGAGAAAGAGGAACTGAGGAAGAGTTGTCGGAGGAGGAAGAATTGGAGGAAGAGTTCGAGAAAGAGGAGAGCTGGAAGAAGAGAAAAGAGTTGGAGGAAGAAATGAAAAAGAATGAAGAATTCGAAGAAGCGGAAGAGCTAAAGGAAAAGGAAGGAGTGCTGGAGAAAGAGAAGCTGAGAAAGAGGAAAAAAAGTTGAAAAAGAAGGAAGAGTTGTCGGAAGGAGAAGAAGAGCTGGAGGAACAGTTGGAGAAAGAGGAGGAAGAACTGAAAGAAGAGCTTGAGGAAGAACTGGAAGAGAATGAAGAACTCGAAGAAGACGCGAAAGAGCTGGAGGAAGAGGAAGGAGAACTGAAGAAAGATGAACTGAAGAAGAGGAGGAAGAGTTGGAAGAGAAGGAATAGCTGTCGGAGGAGGAGGAGGAGGAAGAATTGGAAAAAAGAGAAAGAGGAGTAAAAAGCTAGAGAACGAGGAAGAAGAGCTAGAAGAAGAGGAGAAGAGAAAGAAGAGAAGGAAGAGGAATAAGAGCTGGTGGAAGAGGAAACGCCGGTGGAAAACGAGGAAAAGTTGACAGAAAAGCAAGAAGAGCTGGAAAAGATGAAAGAATAGAACAAAAAGAAGAGAAGAAAAAGGAGGAAGAGAAAAAAAGGAAGAGGAAAAAAGAAAAAGTAAAGAGTCTGAGTAAAAAGAGGAGAAAGAAAAAGAACAAGAAAAGGAAAAAAGAGAAAAAGTCAGAAGGAGGACAAGCACAGGAAGAGAAAAAAAGAGGAAGACAGTAGAAAAAAGCGGAAGAAGAGGCACATGAAGAAAATAAAAAAGAGAGAGAAAAATCGAAAGTGAAACAAGAGGAAAAAGAGGAAGAAACAAAGGGGAAAAACCAAGGGAGGTAAAAAAATAAGAAAGAAACTCTTACCTTTATTCGTCTTCTGCGTAATCAGCATCGACAGCTTCTCTTGCGTGGACGGTCGCTTCTTGGGCGCCTTCTTGTGCTTCTTTCCCTTCTTCTTGCTTCGGCTCCACGGGTCGTTGTCCGAATCGCTATCCGAATTGAAAGGGTTAAAATCGCTACTCTGATTCGATTCCGAATGCTCCCCGGATATCTCGCTCTCGTTATCGGACATTTTGAACTCGGAATCCGAACTTTTTTCCGAATCGCTTTTATCACTGTCAGATGTCGACCATTTATTCCTTTTGACCGCCCGCGCTGCCGCCTGACGAACTGTTGAAACATAACAAATTAGAAGAAAAAAAAACGATAAAAGTCGAAAGACAAATCTAAAGCAAAGTGCTTATTGATTACTGAAAGATTTCTAGACTTCTAAAGTAGTACTTCTAGAGTTCTAGATACTTTTAGATTCCAGAGTAGTACTTCTAGAGTTCTAGAGTAGTACTTCTAGAGTTCTAGAGTAGTACTTCCAGAATTCTAGAGTAGTACTTCTACATTTCTAGAGTAGTACTTCCAGACTTCCAGAGTAGGACTGCTAGACTTGCAGAGTAGTACCTGGTTTGCGCTTTCCAGAGGAACTATTAGCCTCATCATTCCCGTTGACCCGCGGTTTTCTTAGTGAAAGAATTTGTGGTGTCCAGCCCCAGCAGCCGCTGGATCCTACTCCTGTCGGGCGCCGGAAAATGCTTCTCCACCAGCGTCTGGAACACCCCCTTGGCCGTCGACACGAAATCCGTCAGTTCCCCGTCGTCCCTCTCCAGTTGTTCTATGGTTCTGGCCTCACCAGTACTCTGGAGACCAATTACGACACACTTGCCGCATTTGATGGCTTCGTGAGCCACGGCGACGGCGTGTGGCACTTTAGCCGCTATACAGAGATACTTGAAGAACCGCTGGTGGGCCGACCAGAATTGACCCCACATGGTCTTACGCATGCGATTCTCCGCGTCCACCAGCTCGGCGGCCTCGTGAAACCGTTGCATCGCTTCTACCCACAATTTGACGCTGGCGTCGTAGATTTTTTCGAATTCTTTCGAGAGGGGCACCTCTTCGATTTTGAAGGCGACACCGTGGAAACTTAACTGTCTAGCTATATACATTCCTGCGGGAAAAAATACCAAATTTACAAACATTATTTTTTTTAACTCGAAAATTTTACTTTCAAACTTTCGCAACTTTTATTTCAAATTTCTTTTTCTTACCAAATATTAAAACTTAAACAGTTCTGGAAGAGTCGTTAATGGATAAATTTAAAGATTGGATAATAGTACGAACCTCTTAACTTCATATCCATGGCTACAATTTCCATTGCACCTACCCCACGTTTCTCGACAGCGGAAATGAAATCGGCGAATTCGTTGAACGGCGTTCCTTCACCCCACATGCCCAATCGAACCATGTAGGCCATATTTCTGGGTTCTGAAGCGCCAGTGGCAGATGCGTATACCACCCTAGCCTTGGGGAGCTTATTCTGCAGCTCCAATACGGTCAATCCTAGAACAGACGAAATTAAGACACCTCAGCTAATTGAGAAGCGGCTAAAACAAGTAGTCATTCACCCGTTGACTCATTCACCCGTTAACTCGTTCATTAAATCACTCATTGACATATCGATTTACTAACTGACTCGCTTACTCATTTCTTGTTGCAACTCACCAGTCTTTGTGGGTTTCGAGGAGCCGACAGGGCACAAATTCTTGGCCCTGTGGCACTCGTCGAAGACGATCAGTCCGTCGAAATCGGGCCCGCACCACTGCAGCAGCTGCTTCAGTCGACTCTTGTATTTGCCTCCGGCCGAGTTACTCTCCCCGATGAGAGCGGAATATGTACTAAATATCACACCTTTTTTAACGTTCCCGTTCACAGCCGACGATATTTTCGCGTATTTGAACTTGTTAAGCGGATGAACGTCGATCTTACCAGCGCCGATATCGCGCAAATCCCTCTCGGCGTCGTACTTCAGATCGTTGGAAACGGACACCCAAATCGCCCGTTTCCTACCTTTCATATAATTCTCGAATATCACGCCGGCTATCGTCCGGCCTTTACCGACACCAGCGCCGTCGCCTATAAGGAAACCGGCCCGGCTACCGTCCGGCAAGATGTGTTCGTGGGCTTGTGATGTGTAGGTGATACTTTCTAATTGGAGAGCGGAAAGGGCCCCCGATCTGATTGTCTCGTCTGGAATGCTCAATTTGTACCAAACGTCGGCCGGCGCGACCGAAGATAAAGACGCCGTTTCCACCACCGGGTCGGGGTGCTTTTTACCCAATTTGAGCTTGGCCGGCATGTAGTCCGCGTAAGTCTCCGCTACGCCCAATTCTTCATCGTCCACCTGAAAACGATCAATTTTGAGGCGGCGCCCAACAAAGATAATCAGAAGGCACGATCAACGTCGCTTCACTCCCTCAAAAAATTTCAGCTGAATTTAAAAGCGGGGATTTGGATTTTGGTGGTCCACGATTATCTTCAAAAATTGAAATACAAATCTTGTCCACTGAAACAAAGAAAGATTAAAAAACACAACAGAGGTTGCTTCTAAGGCGTTTCGATAGCCAAGCTATCATCTTCAAGGAGATACTGAGTAGTACAAACAGTAAGTAGTGTAGTTACTGAGGAGTATCTTTCTAAAGATGACAGCTTGGCTATCGAAACGCTTTAAAGCAACCTCTGTTGTGTTTCTTAATCTTTCTTGTTTTCTGGGCACAAAATTTGTATTTCAGTTTTAGGGAGCTTGGATGCAATTAAGATGAGGATAATGAGAGGGAAAGAGAAAACTAGGGAGAGAAGAAAGAATGGGGAAAAGAGAAGATGAGAGAAGAGTAAAGAAGAAAGAAGGAAAAAGTAAACCGAAGAAGGATGAGACGAGAGGAAGAGAAGAGAAAGAAGAAGAAGAGATGGAAGGGGAGAAAGAAGAAGAGAAACAGATAAAAGAGAAGGAAAAGGAAAAACAGTATAAAGAAGATTCGGATGATAAAAAAGAAGGATGGGAAGAAGATGAAGAATAGGAAAACATAAGATTAGGAAGAGGCAGAAAAGATAGTAAGATAGGATTAGCAAGAAATAGAAAAAGAGAGCAAAGAAAAAGAAGAGGAAGACAAGGAAGAGGTGAAAGAAGAATAAATAGAGATGGAAGAAGAGTAAATAGAGGTGGAAGAAAAGCAAAAAGAACAGAAATTGGAAGTGTGAAAGAAGAAAATAAGGAAGAAAAGTAGGAAGGGGTGGAAAAAGCGGAAGAAAAGGAAGAAGGCCAGAAAGGACAGTAAGATAGGATTAGCAAGATAAAGAAAAGGAAAACGAAGAGAAAGAAGAGGAAGAAGGGTAAATAGAGGTGGAAGAAGAGTAAATACAGGTGGAAGAAAAGCAAAAAGAACAGAGAGTGGAAGAGTGTGGAAGAAGAAAATAAGGAAGAACAGTAGGAAGGGGCAGAGAAGAGGAAGAAAAGGAAGAAGACCAGAAAATATAGTAAGATAGGATTAGTAAGATGAAGAAAAAAAGAGCGAACAGAAAGAAGAGGAAGACAAGGAAGAAGGGTAAATAGAGGTGGAAGAAGAGTAAATAGAGGTGGAAGAAGAGTAAATACAGGTGGAAGAAGAGCAAAAAGAACAGAAGGTGGAAGAGTGTGAAAGAAGAAAAATAGGAAGGGGTGGAGGAAGAGGAAGAAAAAAAAGAAGGCCAGAAAAGATAGTAAAATAGGATTAGTAAGATAAAGAAAAAGATAGCGAAGAAAAAGAAGAAGAAAACAAGGAAGAAGGGTAAATAGAAATGGAAGAAGAGTAAATAGAGATGGAAGAAGAGTTAATAGAGGTGGAAGAAGAGGAAAAAGAAAAGAAGGTTGAAGAGCGTGGAGGAAGAAAATAAGGAAGAAACGTAGGAACGGGTGAAAGAAGAGGAAGAAAAGGAAGAAGGCCAGAAAAGATAGTAAGATAGGATTAGTAAGATAAAAAAATAGAGCGAAAAAAAGAAGAGGAAGACGAGGAAGAAGGGTAAATAGAGGTGGAAGAAGAGTTAATAGAGATGGAAGAACAGTTAATAGAGGTGGAAGAAGAGGAAAAAGAAAAGAAGGTTGAAGAGCGCGAAGGCAGAAAATAAGGAAGAAACGTAGGAAGGGGTGGAAGAAGAGGAAGAAAAGGAAGAAGGCCAGAAAAGATGGTAAGATAGGATTAGTAAGACAAAGAAAAAGAGAGCGAAGAGAAAGAAGAGGAAGACGAGGAAGAAGGGTAAATGGAGGTGGAAGAAGAGTTAATAGAGATGGAAGAAGAGTTAATAGAGGTGGAAGAAGAGGAAAAAGAAAAGAAGGTTGAAGAGCGTGGAGGAAGAAAATAAGGAAGAAACGTAGGAAAGGGTGGAAGAAGAGGAAGAAAAGGAAGAAGGCCAGAAAAGATAGAAAGATAGGATTAGTAAGGTAAAAAAAAGAGATCGAAAGAAAGAAGAGGAAGACAAGGAAGAAGGGTAAATAGAGATGGAAGAAGAGTTAATAGAGATGGAAGAAGAGTTAATAGAGGTGGAAGAAGAGGAAAAAGAAAAGAAGGTTGAAGCGCGTTGAGGAAGAAAATAAGGAAGAAACGTAGGAAGGGGTGGAAGAAGAGGAAAAAGGCCAGAAAAGGTAGTAAGGTAGGATTAGTAAGACAAAGAAAAAGAGAGCGAAGAGAAAAAAGAGGAAGACGAGGAGGAAGGGTAAATAGAGGTGGAAGAAGAATTAATAGAGATGGAAGAAGAGTTAATAGAGGTGGAAGAAGAGGAAAAAGAAAAGAAGGTTGAAGAGCGCGAAGGCAGAAAATAAGGAAGAAACGTAGGAAGGAGTGGAAGAAGAGGAAGAAAAGGAAGAAGGCCAGAAAAGATAGTAAGATAGGATTAGTAAGATAAAAAAAAAGAGAGCGAAAGAAAGAAGAGGAAGACAAGGAAGAAGGGTAAATAGAGGTGGAAGAAGAGTTAATAGAGATGGAAGAAGAGTTAACAGAGGTGGAAGAAGAGGAAAAAGAAAAGAAGGTTGAAGAGCGTGGAGGAAGAAAATAAGGAAGAAACGTAGGAAGGGGTGGAAGAAGAGGAAGAAAAAGAAGAAGGCCAGAAAAGATAGAAAGATAGGATTAGTAAGATAAAAAAAAGAGAGCAAAAGAAAGAAGAGGAAGACAAGGAAGAAGGGTAAATAGAGATGGAAGAAGAGTTAATAGAGGTGGAAGAAGAGGAAAAAGAAAAGAAGGTTAAAGAGCATGGAGGAAGAAAATAAGGAAGAAACGTAGGAAGGGGTGGAAGAAGAGGAAGAAAAGGAAGAAGGCCAGAAAAGATAGTAAGATAGGACTAGTAACACAAAGAAAAAGAGAGCGAAGAGAAAGAAGAGGAAGACGAGGAAGAAGGGTAAATGAAGGTGGAAGAAGAGTTAATAGAGGTGAAAGAAGAGTTAATAGAGATGGAAGAAGAGTTAATAGAGGTGGAAGAAGAGGAAAAAGAAAAGAAGGTTGAAGCGCGTTGAGGAAGAAAATAAGGAAGAAACGTAGGAAGGGGTGGAAGAAGACGAAAAAGGCCAGAAAAGATAGTAAGGTAGGATTAGTAAGATAAAAAAAAAGAGAGCGAAAGAAAGAAGAGGAAGACGAGGAGGAAGGGTAAATAGAGGTGGAAGAAGAGTTAATAGAGATGAAAGAAGAGTTAATAGAGGTGGAAGAAGAGGAAAAAGAAAAGAAGGTTGAAGAGCGTGGAGGAAGAAAATAAGGAAGAAACGTAGGAAGGGGTGGAAGAAGAGGAAAAAAAGGAAGAAGGCCAGAAAAGATAGTAAGATAGGATTAATAAGATAAAAAGGGAGCGAAAGAAAGAAGAGGAAGACGAGGAAGAAGGGTAAATAGAGGTGGAAGAAGAGTTAATAGAGATGGAAGAAGTGTTAATAGAGGTAGAAGAAGAGTTAATAGAGATGGAAGAAGAGTTAACAGAGGTGGAAGAAGAGGAAAAAGAAAAGAAGGTTGAAGAAAGTGGAAGAAGAAGATAAGGAAGAAAAGAAGGAAGGGCAGGAAGAAGAGGAAGAAAACCAGAAAAAATGGAAGAGGAGAAACAAGAGTAGAAAAAGGATAGTAGGAAGAAGACTAGGAAAAAATGCAGGAAGAGGTGAAAGAAGAAGAAGAAGAATAGAAAGAAGAGTAGCAAAAGGAGGAAGAAGGATAGGTACAAAAGGAAGAAGAGTAAAAAGAGAAAGAAAAGAAGAAAAGAAAGATTAAAAATAAAAAGAAAAGAAGAAAAGAAGATTAAAAATAAAAAGAAAAGAAGAAAAGAAGATTAAAAATAAAAAGAAAAGAAGAAAAGGAAGAAGATTAAAAATAAAAAGAAAGAAGAAAAAAAAGAAGAGAAAAAAGAGGAAGATCTTCTTCAGATTAAATAAGCCCAATCCCACGTTCGAGCCAAAGAAGGAATTCGATCACCAAAAGGACGTCGTACTTTACTCTGAAGCAGACACTTACCTCTTCTTCTTCCTGATGATGCATTTGTTTGGTGTCTGCGTTGTTCATCCACATGGACGCCACGGCTTTGTTGCTGAGCTGTGGACCCCAGGGCGACGGCCCAGCCGGACCCGAATACAAAAGCGCCGCCATATTCTGCAGAAACGGATTCTGCATGAAGGGACTGTTGAGACCCAATGAGGCCATCTCCACTACGGAAAAAAAAAACAACAAATAACGCAAACCGCGGACGAGGCGGACAAAATCCCACGCAAATGATTTGGGTTCGGACAATTTCAAGGCAAATCGGGCGTGTAAAGTGGACAGAAACCACGATTTGGGCTCGGATAATTTCAACCGACAATATTTCAGGTAAAATACTGGACCTGATAACAAAGAGGAGCATCACCACCCAAATAATTTGCCTTTTCTTAGATTTTGTAGGAAATATCATGCACAGTGATCGTTCTAAAGGTAAAAGAAACATGCAAAATTAATCCCTGGAATAATTCCAATGTTACACGCTTTTGATTAATTTTTTTGTAGATGCAATTTATGAAAAAAAATCAAATTTTACTACGCAAGTAACATGCACTGAATTTTCAGTATAAGGCTAAACACACACGAGCGCTACGTTCGTTACGATAGTTGCAGCTTTACTATATTCAAAGCAAGGAACACACGAACTTTGAATGATGCGAGAGTAACGTACGTTGTAATGGACCTATCGTGCTATTCTTCATAGTGGACTCTTACTGGTCAGAAATATCATGATAAATAAAATTAATAAAAATAAACGGACCTAACGTACGTTGTAATGGACCTAACGTACGTTGTAATGGACCTAACGTACGTTGTAATGGACCTAACGTACGTTGTAATGGACCTAACGTACGTTGTAATGGAACTAACGTACGTTGTAATGGACCTAACGTACCTTGTTTTTTTTTTTTTTTTTTTTTTTTTTTTTTTTTTTTTTTTGTAGGACAATAGTCAATGGCACAGTGATCGCCTAAAGGTAAAGAAACATTGCAAATTACCCTGGATATTCCAATGGCCTAACACGCTTTTGGACTAAGTTTTTTGTAGATGACACACTTTATGAAAAAAATCAAATTTACACGGCAACTAACATGCACTGATTTTCAGTATAAGGCTAAACACGCAACGAGCGCTACGTTACGTTACGATAGTTGCAGCTTAACTATTTAAGACACACGGTAATGACAACGACGTTGAATATGGAGAGTAACGTACGTTGTAATGGACCTAACGTACGTTGTAATGGAACTAACGTACGTTGTAATGGAACTAACGTACGTTTCAATGGACCTAACGTACGTTGCAATGGTCCTAACTTACGTTGTAATGTACCTAACGTACGTTGTAATGGACCTAACGTACGTTGTAATGGACCTAACGTACGTTGTAATGGACCTAACGTACGTTGTAATGGACCTAACGTACCTTGTAATGTACCTAACGTACGTTTCAATGGACCTAACGTACGTTGTAATGGACCTAACGTACGTTGTAATGGACTTAACGTACGTTGTAATGGACCAACGTACGTTGTAATGGACCTAACGTACGTTGTAATGGATTTAACGTACATTGTAATGTACCAACGTACGTTGTAATGGACCTAACGTACCTTGTAATGGACCTAACCTACCTTGTAATCTACCTTACGTACGTTGCAATAGACCTAACGTACGTTGTAATGGACCTAACGTACGTTGTAATGGACCTAACGTACGTTGTAATGGACCTAACGTACGTTGTAATGGACCTAACGTACCGTGTAATGGATTTAACGTACGTTGTAATGGACCAAAATTTAGAGTTCGTGTGCCTCTTGCTCTAGATAGTTGAGCTGTAACGAACGTAGCATACGACGCATCTAAATTTAACGCTTGTGTGTCCTTAGCCTTAGTTAAAGCAACTACTTTACAAGACGACGAACTACGTTAGTGCCCCTTGTGAAAAACATCGAAACGCTTTTTTTTTAATTAAGCGTATTTACAAAATCAACTTCAGAATCCAGTTACCAAACAACTGACGAACCAAATCCAAAACCTACTGTCTCAAATGTCTAAGGCGTTCGACAGTATACCTACTTGAGATTAAACTAAATTAAACATTGTAATAATAATGAATTAAATATTGTAATAGTAATAAATTAAACATTGAAATAAATTAAAAAATCCCCTCCCATAAAAAATTAGATCACGTGCAAGTACCAACCACTAAGTAGGATCTAATTAGGGCATAACAAAATCGATAGAAGGTAACAAGCGTGGATACGATGACTCACAGTGTTTAAGCGGGTTGGACTTACTCTGCTGCAGGAACTGGGCAGCGTTGAAGCCGGCGGCGGGGCCGCCCGGCCCGCCGGGTCCACCGCCCGGCGGGAACATCGAGCCCATGCCCATCGGACCGCCCAAACTGCTGAGCATGCTCGCCATCGCCGCCATGCTGCCCATCCCGTAAGGACTCGAGCTCACTGCGACCGGCAAACGGTTTTAAACTAACTTTCGGCGCCCGTTATGGAACGTCAAATCGAGAGAGCATTGGATTCGATCATTAGTCAATACTTATTAAGTATAAATAGGACAAACCGAAAGAAGTCAGAAGTGGGAAATTTTTGATGACTGATGATTTCGAGTTCATTTTCAATTTTAGTTAAAATAAAATAATAAAAATTCTATGTCATTCTTCAGTAACTTAGGGCGGAAGAAGTTCAACTAGAATTCTTTTTGAAAATTTCGAAACTTCTAAAATCCCACTTTTATCAAAAATTTTAGTTTTCAAAATTTTATTTCTTAAAATTCGTTTGCAAATCTCGCCTGTTTTCGTAAGATTCTGTTCAAAATGTCTCTTTTTTTAATAGAAAATTCGAATTTCCGAAATTTTGAATTATTCGCAACCTCGTCTTTTTAAAAAAAAATCGATACAAGGAAATTTCGTCTATTGAAGCTTTGAATTATTTGCAATCTCGTCTTTTTTAAAAAAAATCTAAAAAATTTCGATTTAAGGAAATTTCGTCTTTTGAAACTTTAAATTATTTACAATCTCGTCTTTTTTTTAAAAAAAATCTGCTTTCTTGAAAATGCCTTTTTTTCGGAAAATTACGAGTTTTCAAAAATTTGATTTTTCAAAAATTTGATTTTTCAAAAATTACGCCTTTTCGAAATTTTGTCTCTTGAAACCTTGAGTTATTTGTAAATCGCGTATTTTTTTTTTCTGAGAAATTTTGCTTTTTTTAAAAATGACGCTTTTGCCGAAAATTTTAAGATTTCTGAACTTTTTTTCTAATATTACGACTTCTTTAAATCGTCTCTCTGAAACTTTGAATTTTTTGCAAATTTCGTATTCTATTTTGAAAAACTGCTTTTTTAAAAAATGTCTTTTTTCGAAAATATCGATTTTTCAACGTTTTAATTTTCTGGCAGTTCCCATTTTTCGAAAATTCTAATTTTATCAAAATTTTCATTTTCAAAATTTGTTTTACTGAAAACGTCTCAAGTTTTTTTTGAAAAACTTCTTTTTTAAAAATGTCTTTTTTTTTGAAAATTTCGAGTTTTCGAAGTTTTGATTTTCTGGAAGATCCGATATTTCGAAAATTCTAATTTTATCAAAATTATCATTTTCAAAATTTGCTTCATTGAAAATGTCTCAAGTTTTTTTTGAAAAACTCTGCTTTTTTAAAAATGTCTTTTATTCGAAAATTTCGAGTTTTCGAAGTTTTGATTTTCTGGAAGATCCGATATTTCGAAAATTCTAATTTTATCAAAATTTTTACTTTTAAAACCTGTTTTACTGAAAATGTCTCAAGTCTTTTTTGAAAAATTCTGCTTTTCTGAAAGTGTCTTTTTTTTCGAAAATGCCGAGTTCTCAAAATTTAGACTTTTTTGAAATTTTGTCACCTAAAATTTTGAATTTTTTGTCTCGCCTTTTTTTACAAAATTCTGCTTTTTTTAAAATGTTTTTTTGGAAAATGTTTTTTTCTGAAAATGTCTTTTTCGAAAATTTCGAGTTTTCAGAATTGACTTTTTCAAAATTTCGACTTTTCCATATTTAGTCTCTTGAAACTTTTAAATTTTTGTATTTCGCGCCTTTTTTGAAATATTCTGATTTTTTTAAAAAGTCCCTTTTTCGAAAATTTCAAGTTTTCAAAAATTTGACATTTTAAAAGTCGTTACTTGCAATTTTAGATTTTGTAAATCTCGACTTTTTTCGAAAAAGCCTGCTTTTTTAAAAATTTCGACTTTTCCAAATTTTCTTTCTTGAAATTTTCAATATTTTTGTAAATCTCGCCTTTTTTCGAAAAAATCTGCTTTTTTAAAAATGTCTTTTCAGAAATTTTCAGTTTTCAAAATTACACTTTTTAAAAATTTCGACTTTTCCAAATTTTCTCTCTTGAAATTTTCAATTTTTTGTAAATTTCGCCTTTTTTTCGAAAAAATCTGGTTTTTTGAAAATGTTTTTTTTTAAATTTTGAGATTTCAAAATTTTGACCTTCAGAATTTCGATTTTTCTACATTTTGTTTCATGAAAGTTTGAATTTTTTTTAAAAACAACTTATTTTTTCGAAAATTTGGGGTTTTCAAAATTTTGACTTTCCAAATTTCGACTTTTCCAAATTTTATCTTTTTCAAAATCTCGACTTTTCCAAATTTTATCTTTGAAACTTTAAATCTTTTGCAAATCTCTCCTTTTTGCGAAAAATCATGCCTTTTTTGAAAACAACTTTTATTCGAAAATTTCGAGATCAAAATTTTGATTTTTTCAAAATTTCGACTTTTCCAAATTTTGACTTTTCCAAATTTTGACTTTTTCAAAATTTCTAAATTCTACTTTTTGGAAAATGTTTCTTTTTTTCGAAAATTTCGCGATTTCCAAAATTTGAATTTTTAAAAATTTCGACTTTTTAAAAATTTTCACTTTTCCTAATTTTTCCCTCTTGAAACTATGAATTTTTGTAAATCTCGCCTTTTTTTTCGAAAAATTATGCCTTTTTTGAAAATTTAAAGTTTTCCAAATTTTGAATTTTTCCAAATTTCAACTTTTTCAAAATTTTGACTTTTTCAAAATTTCGACTTTTTCAAAATTTCGATTTTTTCAAAATTTCGACTTTCAAAATTTCGATTTTTTTCAAAATTTCGACTTTTCCAAATTTTGACTTCCAAATGTTGACTTTTCCAAATTTTGACTTTTTCAAAAATTTCTAAATTCTACTTTTTGGAAAATGTTTCTTTTTGTCGAAAATTTCGAGATCAAAATTTTGACTTTTTCAAAATTTCGATTTTTCCAAATTTTGACTTTTTCAAAATTTTTAAATTCTAAATTCTACTTTTTGGAAAATGTTTCTTTTTTTCGAAAATTTCGAGATTTCCAAAATTTGAGTGTTTAAAAATTTCGACTTTTTATAAATTTTCACTTTTCCTAATTTTTCCCCCTTGAAACTATGAATTTTTGTAAATCTCGCCTTTTTTTTCGAAAAATTATGCCTTTTTGGAAAATTTAGAATTTTCGAAATTTTGCATTTTTCCAAATTTCGACTTTTTCAAAATTTTGACTTTCCAAATTTCGACTTTTTCAAAATTTCGACTTTTTCAAAATTTCGATTTTTTCAAAATTTCGACTTTTTCAAATTTTGACTTCCAAATGTTGACTTTTCCAAATTTTGACTTTTTCAAAATTTCGACTTTTCCAAATTTTGACTTTTCTAAATTTCGACTTTTCCAAATTTTATCTCTTGAAACTGAGTTTTTTCTCAGCTTTATTCGAAAAATTCTACTTTTTGGAAAATGTTTCTTTTGTTCGAACATTTCGAGATTTCCAATATTTGAGTTTTTAAAAACTTTCGACTATTTAAAAATTTCCACTTTTCCTAATTTTTCCCTCTTAAAACTATGAATTTTTGTAAATCTCGCCTTTTTTTTAGAAAAATTATGCTTTTTTTTGAAAATGTCTTTTTTCGAAAATTTCGAGTTTTCCAAATTTTGACCCTAAAAATTTCGAGTTTTCCGAATTTTGACTCTAAAATTTTCGACTTTTCCAAATTTTATCTCTTGAAACTTTGAATTTTTCAGTGAAATCTCGCCATTTGTTGAAAAATTGTGCTTTTTATTGAAAATTTCTATTTTTTTAAATTTCGAGTTTTCAAAATTTTGACTTTTTTTGACTTTTTATAAATTTTCTCTCTTGAACCTTTAAATTTTTTTGTAAATTTTTATCTTTTTTGAAAACTTCTCCTTTTTGAAAATGTCTCTTTTTTAGGAAAATTTCAAGTTTTCCAAAATTTTACTTTTTAAAAACTTCGACTTTTCCCCATTTTGTCTCTTAAAACCTTGACTAATTTTTGTAAATTTAGTCATTTTTTGAAAAATTCTGCTTTTTTGGAAATTTCGAGTTTCCAAAATTTAGACTTTTTGAAAATTTTGACTTTTTCAAAATGTCAACGTTCCCAAATTTGATCTCTTGAAACTAGAATTCTGTCCCTTTTTTGAAAACTTTTGCTCTTTTTTGAAAATGTCTCCTTTTTCCGAAAATTTCGAGTTTTCAAAATATTGACTTCTTAAAAATTTCAATTTTTCCAAATTTGGTCTCTTGAAACTTTAAATATTTTTTGTAAATCTCGTCATTTTTTTTGAAAAATTCTGTTCTTTTAAATGTTTTTTTTTTGAAAATTTCGGTTTTAAAAATTTTGAATTTTCCAAAATTTCGACTTTTCCAAATTTTGCCTCTTGAAATTTTAAATTTTTTGCACAGCTCGCCTTTTTTCGAAAAATTCTGCTTTTTGTACATATTTTTGGAAATTTCGAATTTTCAAAATTTAAACTTTTTTAAAATTTTGACTTTTTTAAAATTTCGACTTTTCCACATTTTGACTCTTGAAGTTTTGAATAATTTTTTATAAATCTTTTTTAAAATTATCATTTTTTCATAGAAATCTCGTCTCTTCTTTGAAAAATGCTGCTTCCTTTTGAAAGTTTCTTAAAAAAATGACACTTTCAAGATTAAACTTTCAGAAAATGCTAATTTTTTTTTAATACATTAAGATTTTATAGAACCTTTCAAGGAAAACTTTCTAAGTTTACAAAAAAAGCTTAGATTTTATAACTGAAATTAGATGTTATTGTCAAACTAATTTTTACTTAACATTCTCATTAATTCAAAAATCCAATGCTAGCTCTCAAAATTATTCTAATATTCCTAACTATTCATCGCAATAAAGTTTCACAAAATTATAATTGACAACAAAAAGTTATTTGAAGTCCATGTGATCGGTTGCACATGTTTAGAACAACATAACCTAACATTTTGCATGTTATAGAACTTTCTAACATAAAAATTAATGTAACTTAATTAGCATAAATTCTAGATTAAGAATTAGAACCATAATTTAACCAAATGGTAGCAAATGTTATTATTTAATGGTTCGATTTGTCGAAAATTGCCTCGATTTAAATAATTATCTAAACATACACAAAAGAAAAACCCAATACGTCAAAAGAACCACCAAATAAATTGAAAAAAATCTTACTTGGTTGACTCCTCATCATATTCATCTCATAAGGATTCATCATGTTTTGCATCATTTTATTGTTCGGCATCATCCCACCGTACCCACCGAACGAAGGAGGTACCTTCATCTCATTCTTGACCCCAAAGTCCTCCTGTTTGATTTTGGTATCGGCCCCCATGGCAGCAGCCGACGCCAAATCCTTCCCCCCGCCTAACAAAAAAAAAACATTTCAATTTCCACATTTTTCGATTAACACTCGAAACAAACCTGGCACTTCAATCTTATCTGGATCCTCATCGTCGTCAAAATCACTCCCGGATAAATTATCGGTTTCTTCATCCATATCACCCTTTTTAGACTAATCAAAATAAACAACGTGAAAGTGTGCACACTACTGATTCTGCAAATACAATGCAAGGTGTTAAACAACTACAAGCGGGGACGCCTACATATAAACATAAAAAATTCATTCACTAGAAGCGATAACGTTGAAAAAAAAGGGAGCATTTTCCCCCTGAATCATGCAGCAGATCATACATTATTAAACGCAGCTCAATAATCTAACCTCCTAAAAAATTCATGAACAAACTAATCTAACGCTTTTAATATTTAAATAAAAGCAAATATGGCGCAACCAACGCCCTATAATCAAAATTAAGCCCGCTGCAATCAAATATAAAAAAGCACAACACGAAAACCTAACTAAATACACAACAAATTCGAAGTACAATCGTGTTTTTTTTTACTTTTTGGTTATGAATTTTTAACAACTTCAAATTAGCTTAAAAATGAAAAAATCCGCGACTTTTTCACTCATTATCTACCACCGGAGGCGAAATTTCAATCCCCAATCATTACAACAGCGAATTATCGACAATATCACGCGAAAAATCGAAAAATAAACACAACCAAAAGGAAAGACACGGTCGATCTAAAAAATGACATTACCATTTTTAATAGTTTACTGACACGCTAAAACACGGTTGCGATCGAATTTTTCGTGCGATTTCCTCGCGACCAGTCCGACGACGAGTTGAATTTAACAAAATCGACTTACCGATTTCCTGGAGCGCAGCATTTTCGATTAAAATCCGGGAAAAATCGCCTTCTCAAATATACGCTAACGCCATATACCCATAATGCACTACTGCTACCAACATTGATTTCTAGGGACAAAAGAATGCGAAAAGCACCAAAAAGTTGGGGACTTTTTCCGCACTTTTCGGCCGGCGACCGTCGCCAACCTAAGACCGCTAAAGCTACGTTTATACAGTACCAACATTTTCAGCGTTGGTATGTAGAGGGAAGCACAAGCTTGAGCGTTGATTCTAAACGTTGATGGTTGATGTTAAATAAAATTAATAAACATAAACATTGATTGATTATACAATCAACGTTTTAAATTAGCGCTTTCGCTGTTCAGTTCGACTTTAATAATAAACGGTTGATTCATGGTGGACTCTAATTGATCGGAAACATTATGTTTATTAATTTTATTTAACATTTCTACGACCCAGTTTGAAAATATTTAAATAACTGGGTCGTGGAAATGTTAAATAAAATTAATAAACATAAATAAACGGTTGACTTTCTAGTTTTAAATAAAGTCGATCTTTGAAGCTTTTATTTTTTTATCATTTTCTACAATAGTTGCCAAGTTATAGGAGCCGGAGGCTTCCGTTATTTACATTTTCTTCATTAAATGATTTATTTCTTGGAAACTTTGTTTGACAATCATAGAAACTTGATAACGCTACGCTACTTCTGTCCGGATGGCAGAGCAAGGGTATGCTTCTATGTCAGCTGTCACTTTGACAGCGCGCCAAATTCAAATACCACAAACTCTAGAATTCGTTATCAGGCGGGGATTTTTCGGATTGTCATCGTTTAAAACTATCTTAAATCTATTAAGTAATAGGTTTAAGGCTTTTTCGAATTAAATTTGAAAAAATTATGACTTTTATAAGAGACTTCAACTCAAAATTTGGGCTTTAACTCATAATTTCTTCTCGAGATTTACCTATTTCGTGCTAAAACTCGATTGTTTTATATAAAGTTTGGATTTTTCTCAAATTCAAGCTTATAGGTTATGGGATATATTCAAAAGTTACGTTTGAAATTTTCAAACTCGAAATTCGAGTATTTTTTTTATCCAAAATCTCTCAACGCGCCTAAAGAAATTAAAATTTATTTCGCTATTAATTTCTCCATAGAAAGGAAACGACACGCCACTGATTGACATCCTTCAACCTTTGCTTGGTAAATTCATTTCTTAGAACTTTGAATTTTTCTGAAATCCAAGCTTATAAGTTATGAAATAAATTCAAAAGTTACGTTTAAAATTTTAAAACCCGAAATTAGACTATTTTTTTTTATCCAAAATCTCTCAACCCGCCTAAAAAATTAAAATTTATTTCGCTATTCATTTCTCCATTGAAAGGAACGACACGCCACTGATTGACATTCTCTTTTGCGAGGTAGATTCATTTATTAGCACTTTTTCTCGATTAAAAACAGATAATTGTTGCAAATTAATGTAAATTTCAATAAAAATATATACTAATGCGGAATTAGCATTCGGATAGAATTAATAATTAATAAAAACTAATTTAACAAAAATATTGACAAAAAAATAGTAACCTAACCTTTATTTCGCTTTATGCAATGTTGGCGGCACTGCAGCGTAGTTCAAAAGTGCGTTAACGAGTATAGACAAATGATGTAAATACGATGTGTTTCTATGAGCTAAATTCTAACCTAGCAATTTAAAAGTGACAGTTGAGGTTAAATCTTGTGAAATTTATCGTATTAATCTACATTTGTTTGTTACCCTTGAGTGCCTCGTGCTCCAACAGTTAGAAAAATGTGGCCTGAAGTCGAATTGGCCAAAAAAGAGAACCGTCACGAACTAGTTTTGTCAGGAAGCGCGATCAACGAACGAATCGGGGACGGTTTCGATGACAACGTTTACAAATTGTCCAATTTGAATTACCTTTGCGTGGATAATTCCAATATCAATTCCATCCTTGGCGATGTAACGAATTGAGCAATTTGCAATCGCTAGCGTTATATTCTAATAAAGTTAATATAAAAAGAATAAGTAAATTGGTCTTTATTCTCTCTATGCAATGTTGGTAGCGCCGCAGCGTAGTTCAAAAGTGCGTTGCCGAGTATAGACAATGCCGTAAATACGATGTGATTCTATGACTGAAATTCTAACCTAGCAATTTAAAAGTGATAGTTGTGAAAAGTGAAATTTATCGTAATAATCTACATTTGTTTGTTACCCTTGAGTGCCTCGTGCTCCAACAGTTAGAAAAGTGTGGCCCGAAGTCGAATTGGCCAAAAAAGAGAACCGTCACGAACTAGTTTTGTCAGGAAGCGCGATCAACGAACGAATCGGGGACGGTTTCGACGACAACGTTTACAAATTGTCCAATTTGAATTACCTCTGCGTACATAATTCCAATGTCGAATTCCATCCTTGGCGATGTAGCGAATTGAGCAATTTGCAATCGCTAGCGTTACATTATAAGGTAAAATATAAAAACAATAAGTAAACTGGCCTTTATTCTCTCTTTGTAGTGTTGGTAGCGCCGCAGTGTAGTTCAAAAGTGCGTTGCCGAGTACAGACAATGCGGTAAATACGATGTGATTCTATGACTGAAATTCTAACCTAGCAATTTAAAAGTGACAGTTGAGGTTAAATCTTGTGAAATTTATCGTATTAATCTACATTTTTTTTGTTACCCTTGAGTGCCTCGTGCTCCAACAGTTAGGAAAATGTGGCCCGAAGTCGAATTGGCCAAAAAAGAGAACCGTCACGAACTAGTTTTGTCAGGAAGCGCGATCAACGAACGAATCGAAAAAGACGGTTTCGACGACAACGTTTACAAATTGTCCAATTTGAATTACCTCTGCGTACACGATTCCAATTTCGATTCCATCCCCGACGATGTTGCGAATTTGAGCAATTTGCAGTCGCTAGCGTTACATTCCAATAAGTTAACGAGCGTGAATCTTTCAGTGGGGAAGTTGGACAAGTTGAAAAACTTGGATTTATCCAGGAATCATTTGAGGGAGATGCCGGATATTTTCGGCTCGTTAACTTGTTTGGTAACGCTGAATGTGTCCTGTAACGAACTGGAAACGTTCCCAAGTTTGTTAAAAAATGCGAAATTGTCAACTTTGAATATATCGAATAATCGACTGAAGACATTTCCGGATGTTTGTAGCGAAGAGTTGGCTGTTTTGGCAGAGTTGAAATTGAACGCTAATGAAATTGCGGTAATTCCTAGTGCGGTAAACGTTTTACCAGCGCTTAAGCAGCTCGATATTAGTTGTAATAAGATAAAAGTTGTACCAGGCGAACTATCGGACTGTGCCAAGTTGAAAGGTATAATTTTATTTGTTACTGCGTTTTATGGGGGCGCCTTTTCATAGACGTTTGAATTCCTAATTCGAATGAATGATACGAGAGGGTTGCCCAACACAAATTGACTTTGTATTCTTAGTCAAAGTTTATTCGCAATTAAAGTTTATTTGCAATCGAAGTTTATTCACATTTAGTTAATTCTCTTCCATTTTAATACCTAAAAGGTCGAGTTCACATCGAACTTTTGTTGTAAAAGGTGTATACTTTAAATGTTGGAAGAAAAAGCTAATTTCGAATAGAACGAGATTTTAAAAACGAGACGAAACTGGATAGAGTTGAACTTTTAAGTTTGGAAGTCGAAGTTGCTTAAGAATGATGATAAATTGTATTCGGAAAGTGTATTCTCTTTAAAAATTGAAATACTCCTTGTTTATTAATTTTATTTAACATTTGTGCGACCCAATTTGGAAATATTTAAATTTATATTAATGAAAGTTGACAATGTTTTGAAGCATTTTCTGAAATATGTGTGTGCATATTGATTCTGGTTTATTTTTTAGAACTAAATCTTAAGCAGAATCCAATTACTGATAAAAGACTGCTCAAGCTTATTGATCAGTGTCGAACCAAGCAAGTTTTGGATTACGTTAAGCAGCATTGTGCAAAATCACCTAATCAAGGGGCGAGTGCGTCCAAGAGAGGGAAAAAAAGCGATAAGGCCAAACCAAATGAAAAAGGCGAGGATGTGGAACGTAGTTTTAAATATACTATCTCAGTTCGACGAGCTAAAGATGATTTTAGGATAATTCTAAAGGAATCCGTGAAGACGATACGTGGGCACATAATTTGTTGCCTTGTACACAACGTTAAGTTCACCGAGGAGTCTTTTAAGAAATTCATTCAGTTGCAGAATAAATTGCATGAGGGGGTATGCGATAAGAGAAACTTCGCTACAATCGCTACACACGACTTCGAGAAACTGGTAAGCAGACGAAAACAATCAACGGTGGATCGAAATAGGCAACCGTTCTCAGTTGTTTTACATTTTTTACTTCTATCGTTCCATTATCTACTGTTGTTTCATTTTCTGCTTTTATTGTTTCATTTCCTACTTCTATCCTTTCATTTTCTACTTCCATCCTTTCATTTTTACTTCTATCCTTTCATTTTTACTTCTGTTTTATTTTCTACTTCTGTTGTTTCGTTTTTACTTCTGTTGTTTCGTTTTTACTTCTGTTGTTTCGTTTTTACTTCTATTGTTTCAATTTCTATTCCTATGGTGTCATTTTCTTCTCATATGGTGTCATTTTCTACCTCTATAGCTTCATTTTCAAAAATTTTAGCCACAAGGTAACTTGGTGTATACGACTCTACCTCCAAACGAGTTGATGGTCAAACCTTTGAATAGAAGCGCGGAAATGAGCGGAGAAGAACTCTTTAAAAGACTGCAGACCGAAGCGCAGAACCTCAGGAAGGAGAAAAAGCGGAATACGTACTCGGGGATCCACAAGTATTTGTATCTGATCGAAAGCCAAACTCAGTATCCGTGCCTTATAGACGCCAGTAATCAAGTTGTGTCGTTTCCTCCGATCACCAACTCGGATGTTTCAAAGGTAGCACCCATTTTACCCCTAAATTGATGCTTATGTTGTTGAATTAAGCCTAAACTGCGAGAATTTTAACGGTTTGTGGTAACTCGACAAAGTGATATTACTTCGTCTTGGTATTAGCTCAAATTTAACTCTTTATTTTTTTTATATGGATAAGAATTACTATTCCAATTCCAACCCTAATAAATAAATTGATTTTTATTATCTTATTTTAGATCGAGCTGGCCACATCTACAATCTTGTTGGAAGTTACTAGTTCGATATCGCAGCATGCTTGCAAATCCGTCATGGACACTCTACTGAAGGAAATTGTTCTTTTATTCGAAGCGAATCTAAGTGTCGAACAAATTAAAATAACAGATGATGAAGGAACGTTAAAAGTTGTCTACCCCTCTAAGACAGACCTAAACTACCCCCAAGACGTCCAAATTAAAATCGAACGAGAATAAAGTTCGTCTATTACTTGTTAAGTTTTTCTGAGAATAATTCGCTTTATTTATGCTTTGTTTTTGGCAACATTGCTTTCGTTTTTGTTCTGCCAGCAAATAAATATTTTTTTGTATTGTTTTTCTAATTATCACACCTTTCGCTTCCAATTTGGGACGCAGGAGATTACCGTACAGCGACAAACAGATTTGAAAACACGAAATATATTTGGCCACACATTTTCACCTAAAAGGTTAATCGGAAATTGCAACAATTATTAATAAAAAATTGAACTTTTTGACCTTATTACAAATATCGATACTTTAACCTTGACAAAATACTTAGTCGTAATAATTAAAAAGTAAAAAAAAAGCATTTGGGAGCCAAGTTTTACAAATGACTCGCTTGGCGAGTACTTGCATTGGAAATATTAGGCTAAATTATATCTAAAACGATTAATCCTTGCAATGGATATACATGGAGATGATATTTGAAATATCATTGAGACGATATTTAAAATATCATTTTCCTAACAAAAGCGGGAATGTCTTTAATTGAACAGTCTAACTCATCAACAACTTATAAAGTCGTTGACAATTTTGCACATTTACGTTAGTAGTTTTTACATAAAATCTTCCACATTTCGAATACAATTAACATGAAACACCTAAATAGTAATAAATACGTTCCAACATCCTTTGATAACTTAAGATTGTTTCTCAGCTTTAAGCTTCTTCCGTTCATTGATGTCGATAATTGACAAATTCTTAGAGGCGACGTAACAATGTAGGATAGAAATCCCTGATTTTACGAGCGCTACCGGTGCCATTAGATATATAACGACCCTAAACAGTGATAAACCAGCAACTGAAATCAAACGATTATACTAAATGCAACAATTCATCCAAATAACATACAAATTGGACCTTCGGTAAAATATAACAGATACAACGCAGCATAAAAAGCCTCGTTACCAGCACACATACAGAACAAAACCGTTCTATTGGTATAATACAAGTTCATTATCGGATTCTCTGACATATCGATGAACTTGTGGCTCGCCTTGCCTTGCAACAAGCTCCTGAAACGAAATTATCATCTTTGGGGAAACCAAATCGAACTGAATACTGACGCATGCAAATATATCCAATGACACGAAATATCTATACACATCGAAAGCAGGAACCAAAACATGTAGTTTGGGTATAAGTGGGCTAGGACTGCACACAAGCACATCGTGCCGCAACGATCCGTCAACTGATCCAGCATGGCCCCGAACTTCGTCCCTTGATTGAAATACCTAAAATGTAAAACATTAAAACTAAGTAAACGCTAAATTGAACTAAGTAAACGCTTTTATGACTTATAATGAATAAATAAATATTAAAAAATTGCATAATTTCTTTGATCCCTCCAGTTCCGTTACAAGCGGACAACGCTATTACTATTCCCACGTCAGGGTTAACGCCACCAACGCTTAGGTGGCTCGTGTGGGCACAACCTGTACGCCGTGGACTGTATACATTAAGCCCGGGGTTGTAATTTTTGGGTCACCCCAAAGTTGCAACTCGTAAGACACATACCTCGCTGCGTGGCCATCGAAGGCGTCCAATAGGGCGGATACAACGTAACAAATGGTGGCCACAACGTAATTAGTAGTCATAAAATAGAAAGAAATTACCGCCAAAATTATCCTTCCATATCCTAAAAACGCTTTTAATGTAAACAATTCGAAAAGGAGCGTGACTCACCGATGATATTTGGCACAAAAAGGAAGATGTTTTCCTCCGACATTTTCGCCCTGCTGATTATAATTAAATTATAATAGGGGGCGAATTTAGTGATTTTTTATCCCCGAGTTTGGTGTTATCGACAATTTCAATAAACATAAATGCGCATACCTACGCACCTAGGCAACATTTAATACGCAGTTGTGCACTATTGGTTGCCGAACTATTTCAGGGGATTTCTCTTAGACACTTTTACGCATTTCTTGGTCGTAACCGGTATCATAGATAAAGACGTGTATTATCATTCGCCATTTTGCGTCCTATCGCGTAAACTGTTAAAATTCGAGTTTAACCTTAAAATTTAATCTTTTAGATCAAAGTTGTAGGCGGGTATTGAATAATTTGAAACTTTCTTTGATGATTTCGTAGAAATAATCGTTTATTCAGTTTTGGAATCAATATAAAACGATTGGAGCGAAAATGTTGCTTATTTTTTCACAAATTTCGCAATTTCTTCAACTTTTTCTCCATTTTTTGAGTTTGATTAATTATTTATATAATCATCAATACATAATTAATTATATATTTTCCTAACTTCAAATACCGATTGATAATTTCGAAAAAAATGTCGATTATTCAAGTTTAAAATCAATATTTTGTGATTGAAATGTAATTTTTTGTCTTTAGAATGGCAACGTTAGTAATTTTTTATATACATTTTGAAATTGTGTTCGAAATATTTCCCGAAAATGGAATCCAGCGTTGAAATTTTGTCTTTTAAATTTCAAAAGTTCGTTTAAAATTTCGACGAAAAAAGTCGACTATTCAAAATTAAAATTAATATTTTGCGACTAAAAAATTGAAAATTTTGCGACTTTTTTGTATACATTTTTAAATGTTAACTGTTTTGTTAAAATCGTACCCAAATTTGATATCTTCGACTTTAATATTGAATTTTAATTTGACTTTTCGAGAAAAAATAAACTAAATTTTGAGTCGAAGACTGAATAAAGCCAAATTCGAAGGTTTTTTTTTAATTTCTGCTTTAAACCCTAATTTAATTTCTTTGGCTTTTTGGCAAAAAAAAATTTGGTTTTTCAGTTAACCGTTTTCTTGGCCACTTTCGCGAAAAATTTACCAGTTGTTGCAAAAATTGGTGAACCACTAAAAACATCTTTTGAATTTTGGGGCGACCTTTAAAAATGTTTCAAATGTCACTTCACGATATTCGCCAGATAAATAGGTTAGGTTTCAAATTCTAACCTCAAAATTTTGTTTTTCCTCAAAATCTCTTAGCAAAAAACCAAACAGTCGAAATTTTAACAACAATTTTTTGCCAATTTGAAGCTTTTGCCAAAATCTCGCCTTTTTTGAAAATTACGTTGTTGCAATTTGAATTTTATTTCATAAATTGGGTATTTCGTTCGAAAATTGTCCTTTTTTTTATTCAAAGTACGTTTGAAATGTTTAAACTCAAAAATACGACATTTTTTATAAGTTTTAAACTTAAAATCGAAATTTCGAAACTAAAAAAGTCAAAATGTCAAATTTTTAATTTATAAAAATAACATTTTTTTTACTTTTTAATCATTTCGAATTTTTCTGAAAAAACTTAACTTTTTGTTCGACATTTATTGTTAAAACTTAGATTTTCTCATTATAAATTCTTAAGTGAATTTGTTGGCAAGTTTAAACGTGATTTCAGCTATTTGAGCTAACCGAAATCGAAACCTAACCTAATTTTTTGGCCGCAACAGAAACGTCGATCATCTTTAGTTAATAATTAAATTTGTTTTACACACTCTCTTCTAGATTTTAAATAATTGTTGCAAAAAAACCACTTAAATAATCAAATACGTTATTTGAGAAAACCCAAAACGGTCAATTTTCAAAAAAATTCTGTTAAATTTGTACAAATAATTAAAATCAAAATGATTTTAAGACTAAATTAAGCTAATTCAGTATTACTTGAGGTAAAAGCTTTAAACAAAACTTAGAAAACGTGTTAAAGCGCTCCCACGCTCCATTTGTTAGTTGAATCAGCCTGTATATAAATCAACCGGTTAAATCGCATTGACAGCCGTCTAAGAGAAATCGCCTGACGCGTGCGCAGTGCAAGGTTATGTCATACGAAAAATTTGTATGCCATCAACTATCAATTTTCAGTTTTATCACAAGAGATTACATATTCGCCAAATATTTACATTATTCCGATAGTCCGCATCACCACAAACATGTTAACGAAATTCATAAACATAAACGGCAACGACGTCGAACCGAATCGTCCCTAGAAATCGCCAATGACGTCACTGATCCTCTAGTGTCATTTGAATAAAATGTGTCTTAATGGCCGTCGGTGAATCGAAATGTGGTCTTGTGCGAAAAATTCCGCTACCGAACTGACTCTACATCGCAAATAAACGTTGCAAACGGTGCTGTGCGTGTGTGTGCGCGTTAAAAAAAAATCCGACGACAATGTTCCCTGGGAAGTAACCCGGTGGGCGTTTTTTTTTTCCTCTATCTTCGCTTCGTTCTTCCCCCCCGAGTCCTTCGGCTGTGCCCCGGCGATGGCCCCCTTTCCAGAAACGGACAATGCCCCAAAGGCGCCCGACAAAGAGGACAAATCGAGGGGCGAGAAAGGACACACCAACGAACTGAATAAGGACAAAAACAAAGATGCCAAAGTGAGTCAGATTCCCCAAACGAAACCGTCCCGTTCGCTTTCTTTTTCGCGAATATTTGGCGTGTTTGGTTGCATCGATGCAACGGGCCGATTTCCGATTGCTTTCTAATTAAATTGGGGCGAATTGGAAATGGCCACCAACCCCGTGTTATATTTAGATTCTTTTGTACGAGTGCATTTGGCTTTTGTTGCACTTTTTTTTTTAGAATCTTCTCTTCGTTTGCGGTAACGCGCTTGAAATTATTTGCTACTGGCTAAGTTGCAAAATCGCTCGATTTCCTTTTATAGGTTTTTGTGGAATTTGGTACAAGGTTCCGCTTCTGTGCTTTTGTTATTAAGTCTGTAGTTTTGTTATTGTTTCTGTGCGCTTTTTGTTTGTTTTAATTGACAGTTCGACAGACGATAACCTTTGAATGTTAGTTGCAATTTGTTTAATAATTATGTCTAGAGTTGAAAAAAGTTAGGTTAATCCTTTTGTACGGGGGCTAAATAATAAGTACGATTTGATTATTTGTAGGCAAGATAAGTTTGTAGAATGTCAATAGATTTTAGACAGATAGATATTATATGACGTATCAAAAGATATGTCATAGAATTGTGGGTCAAAACATGTCAAGCTATTTTCTACACATAGAATAGTACCAACGAAAATTTACGAAGGCGCAGAGCGAACATCAATTTAAAAAAGTGTTTATTTATAGTTTTTTTTTCTCGGAATTTCACTATTTTTCTCGAAATTGCAACTTTTTTCTCCTAATTTCGTAATTTTGTTTTGTTCAAATTCGTTAATCTCCACACTTCGTTCGAAAGTTTAGCAAAAAGATTACTAATATCAATATTAAACTGCAAATTTTTTATACAGAGAGTCTAAATTTGCAATCAAATAGAAATTTTAAATTTCTTGAAATCTAAATTTATTTTCGACATTTCGACCGAGCGAGTGTTAAACAATGTTGAAATTTCGAAAAAAAAACTTTCAATTTGTAGAGACAATTTCCCGAATCTCACAAAAACATCGTAAAATGACTAATTTAAATATTATTGGAACGTAATTGGTGTTTGCGTTTGATAAAATCGCTTGTTTGTCTTTCTCGTATCAAAAAGGAGCCAAATTGTTTAAACCGGCCCCTGTTGCAGCTCAGCAACTTGAACGACGGCGAGCTGAAGGCGCTCCTCGACGAGGCCATCACCTATAAAAATCCCAAAGACAGAGAGGGCAAAAGCGAATTATTCCAAGTGAGTGCCCCCCTAATCTCAACGTTTCCACCTCAAATGTGTAATTTTCGACGAATGTTCCAGGATCTCCTGACCGAGGCCGAAGAGGACGAAAGGAACGCGAGGGCGGCCAGCGCTGGGGGCTCGCAGCTGGTACGCCATTGCAACACGGCCGCCAAACGTTCGAAACATCGGAGGAAACAGAGCTCCATATCGGAGAACATGATGCACGGCGGCAGCTTGGACAATTTGGCCAAAGAGGAGCTCTTCGAGGTGACGAACCACTACAGGCCCAGGAAGACGGTCAGCGCCCGGCAGCGGGAGGGGGGTGAGTCCGTTTTTGAATTTGGGGCGCCCAATTTTTCGATCTTTCCGAACAAAGTCAACTTTTTTGAAACAAAAAAGTAAATTAATAAAACCAGAAAAATCAACTATTTTCAGACAAAAAATAAATAAAAAGTCGAATTAAAAAAAAATCAAGTTTAAATTTGCAACTGGCAACCTTTTATTCAATTTCTTTCGCTTCTTTTCCTGTTCTTAATCGTCCTCTAATTTTTTCTCTCTCTTTTTCTCTTCATCTTTTTCTTTTCTCTTCTTTCTCCTCTTCCTCTCCTTTTCTTTTTTCCCCTCGTTTTCCTCTTCTTTCCATTTTTTTATTTCTCTTTTTGCTCTTCCTCTTTTTTCTTTTTCTTCTTCTTTTTTCTCTTTCTCGCCTTTTTCCCCTTCCTTTTCTTTTCCCTCTTGCTCTTTTTTTTCTCCTCCTCTTCTTTCTCTTCTTTTTTCTTTTCTGTTTCCTCTTCTTTTTCTTTTTCCTCTTTTCTCTTCCTCTTCTTTCTCTTCTTCCTGTTCTTTTTCTTCTTCCTATTATTTTTCTTCTTCCTCTTCTTTTTCTTCTTCTCTTCTTCTTCCTTTTCTTCTTCCTCTTTTTTCCTCTTCTTCTTTCTCTTCTTTTTTTCTTTTTCCTCTTTTCTCTTCCTCTTCTTTTTTCTTCTTCCTCTTCTTTTTCCTATTCCTTTTCTTTTTCTTCTTCTCCTCTTCTTATTTTTCCTCTTCCTGTTCTTATTCCTCTTCCTCTTCTTTTTGCTCGTCCCCTGCTTTTTCCTTTTCCTCTTCTTTTTACTTTTCACATTTTTTTTTCATCTTCCTCTTTTTCCTTTTTCTCTTATTCTTCCTCTTCTTTTTCCTAATCTTCTTCCTCTTCTTCTTTCTCTTCTTCTTTCTCTTCTTTCTCTTCTTTTTCCTCTTCCTCTTGTTCTTCCTCTTCTTCTTTTTCTTTTTCCTCTTCCTCTTCTTCCTCCTCTTCTTTTTCCTTTTTCTCATGTTCTTCCTCTTATTTTTCCTCTTGTTGTTCTTTCTCTTCTTTTTCCTCTTCCTTTTCTTTCTCTTCTTTTTTCTCTTCCTTTTTATATCTTTCTCTTCTTTTTCTTCATCTTTTTTCTCTTATTCTTCCTCTTCTTCTTCCTCTTCGTTTTCCTCTTCCTCTTGTTCTTCCTCTTCTTTTCCTTTTTATCATGTTCTTCCTCTTAATTTTTCTTTTTTCGCTTTTTTCCTCTTCATCACCTTTTTCTTCTTTTTCCTCTTCTTCCTCTTTTTCCCTTTTCTTATGTTCTTCCTCTTCCCCACCTTTTTCCTTTTCTTTTTCTTCTTCCTTACCTTTTTCCTCTTCCTCTTCTCTTCCTCGTCTTCTTCCTCTTCTTTTACCTCTTCCTCTTTTTTTTTCCTTTTCTTCTTTTTCCTCTTCTCTTTCTTCTTCATCATCTTTACTTTCTTCTTTTTTTCCCACTTCTTCCTCTTTTTCTTCTTCTTTTCCCCGTTCCTCTTCTTCATTTTCTTTTTCCTCTTTTTGTCTCTTCTCTTCCTCTTCTTTTTCCTCTTCCTGTTCTTTTTCCTTGTTCTCTTCTTTTTTATCTTCCTCTTCTTTTTCCTCTTCTTCCTCTTCTTATTTTTCCTCTTCCTCTTGTTCTTCCTCTTCTTTTTCCTCTTGTTGTTCTTTCTCTTCTTTTTCCTCTTCCGTTTCTTTCTCTTCTTTTTTCTCTTCCTTTTTATATCTTTCTCTTCTTTTTCTTCATCTTTTTTCTCTTATTCTTCCTCTTCTTCCTCCTCTTCGTTTTCCTCTTCCTCTTGTTCTTCCTCTTCTTTTCCTTTTTATCATGTTCTTCCTCTTAATTTTTCTTCTTCCGCTTTTTTCCTCTTCATCACCTTTTTCCTCTTCCTCTTTTTCCCTTTTCTTATGTTCTTCCTCTTCCCCACCTTTTTCCTCTTCTTTTTCTTCTTCCTTACCTTTTTCCTCTTCTTCCTCTTCTCTTCCTCGTCTTCTTCCTCTTCTTTTACCTCTTCCTCTTTTTTTTCCTTTTCTTCTTTTTCCTCTTCTCTTTCTTCTTCATCATCATCTTTACTTTCATCTTTTTTTTCCCACTTCTTCCTCTTTTTCTTCTTCTTTTCCCCCTTCCTCTTTTTGTCTCTTCTCTTCCTCTTCTTTTTCCTCTTCCTGTTCTTTTTCCTTGTTCTCTTCTTTTTATCTTCCTCTTCTTTTTCCTCTTCTTCCTCTTCTTATTTTTCCTCTTCCTCTTGTTCTTTCTCTTCTTTTTCCTTTTTCTCATGTTCTTCCTTTTCCGTTTTTTTCTCTTCCTCACCTTCTTCCTCTTCTTTTGCTTCTTCCTCTTTTCCTTTTTCTCATGTTCTTCCTCTTATTTTCCTCTTCTGCTTTTTCCTCTTTTTCTTTTTCCTCTTCCCCTTCTTTGTCTTCTTCCTCTTCTATTTCCTCTTCTTCCTCTTCTCTTCCTCGTCTTCTTCCTCTTCCTTCTTATCTTTCTCCTCTTTTTCTTTACTTTCTTCCTTTTCTTTTACATCTTCCTCTTCTTTTTTCTTTTCTGTTTCCTCTTTTTCTTTTTTTCTCTTTTCTCTTCCTCTTCTTTTTCTTTTTCCTCTTCTTTTTCTTTTTCCTCTTCTTTTTCTTCTTCTCTTCTTCTTCCTCTTGTTCTTCCTCTTATTTTTCCTATTCCTTTTTTGTTTCTTCTTTTTTTCTCTTTCTTTTCTTCCTCTTCTTTTTCCTCTTCCGCTTTTTTCCCTCTTTCTATTTTTTCCTCTTCCTCTTATTTTTGCTCTTATTGTTCTTCCTCTTGTTCTTTCTCTTCTTTTTCCTCTTCGTTTTCTTCCTCTTCTTTTTCCTCTTCCTCTTGTTCTTCCTCCTCTTCTTTTTCCTCTTCCTATTGTTCTTCCTCCTCTTCTTTTTCCTCTTACTCTTCTTCCTCTTCTTTTTCCTCTTCTTCTTGTTCTTCCTCTTCTTCGTCTTTCTCTTCTTTTTCCTTTTTTTCGTGTTCTTCCTCTTATTTTCCCTCTTCTGCTTTTTTCCTCTTCATCACCTTTTTCTTCTTCGTCCTCTTTTTCTTTTTTCTCATGTTCTTTCTCTTCCGTTTTTTCCTCTTCCTCACCTTTTTCCTCTTCTTTTTCTTCTTCCTCTTTTTCCTTTTTCTTATGTTCTTTCTCTTAGTTTTCCTCTTCTGCTTTTTCGTCTTCCTCACCTTTTTCCTCTTCTTCTTCCTCCTCTTTTTCCTCTTCCTCTTCTTTTTCTTCTTCCTCTTCTTCCTCACCGTTTTCCTCTTCTTCTTCCTCTTCTCTTCCTCGTCTTCTTTCTCTTCCTTCTTATCTTTCTTCTCTTTTTCTTCCCCTTCTTTTTCATTTTCTTCTTTTTCCTTTTCTTCCTTTTTACTTCTTTTTTTCCCGCTTCTTCTTCCCCTTTTTCCTCTTCTTTTTTCTTACTTTTTACTATTCTTTTTTCTTTTCTTTTTCCTGTTATTTTTCTTCTTTCTCTTTTTCCTTTTCGTCTTTTTCCTGTTATTTTTCTTCTTTCTCTTTTTCCTTTTCGTCTTTTTCCTCTTCCTCTTGTTCATTTTCTTTTTCCTTTTCTTCTTCCCCTTTTTTCCTCTTCTTTTCTCTTCTCTTCCTCTTTTTCCTTTTTCTCTTCTTTTTTATCTTCCTCTTCTTTTTGCTCTTCTTTCTTTTCTTCTAGCTCTTCTTATTTTTCCTCTTTTTTTGTTCTTCCTCTTTTTCTTCTTTCTCTTCTTTTTCTTTTTCTCATGTTCTTCCTCTTATTTTCCCTCTTCTGCTTTTTTCTCTTCATCACCTTTTTCTTCTTTTTCCACTTCTTTCTTTTCTTCTTCCTCTTTTTCCTTTTTCTCATGTTCTTCCTTTTCCGTTTTTTCCTCTTCCTTACCTTCTTTTTCTTCTTCCTCTTTTTCCTTTTTCCTATGTTCTTCCTCTTATTTTTCCTCTTTTGATTTTTCCTCTTCCTCAACTTTTTCTTCTTCTTCTTCTTCCTTTTCTTTTTCCTTTTTTATTCCTCTTTATCTTCGATTTCCTTTTCTTTTTCCTCGTCTTCTTCCTCTTCCTTCTTATCTTTTTCTTCCTCTTCTTTTTCCTTTTCTTCTTTTTCCTCTTCCCTTTCCTCTTCTTCCTCTTCACTTTCTTCTTTTTTCCCGTTTCTTCTTTCCCTTTTTCCTCAATTCTTACTATTCTTTTTCTTCCTTTTTTCCTATTATTTTTCTTCTTCCTCTCCCTTTTCTTCTTCTTTTTTCTCTTCCTCTTCTTCATTTTCATTTTCCTCTTCTTCCCCTTTTTTCCTCTTCTTTTCTCTTCTCTTCTTCTTCTTTTTCCTCTTCTTTTTCTCCTTCCACTTATTTTTCTTCTTCCTCTTCTTTTTCCGCTTCTTCATCTTCTTCCTCTTCTTCCTCTTCTTCTTCTTCTTCTTCCTCTTCTTCTTCTTCCTCTTCTTCTTCCTCTTATTTCTCTTCTCCTTCTTCTTTCTCTTCTTCCTCTTTCTCTTCTTCCCGTTTTTCCCCTTCTTCCTGTTCCTGGTCTTTCTCCTCCTCTTCCCCCTCTCCATTCTCTTCTTTCTCTTCTTCGTTAACTTTCCCTTCGGCGAAATTTTAAATAAAAAAGTTGAAATATTTACAAACAGTTAAATTTAATTTGAGAAAAAGTTACAATTTTGTGAGAGCAGAATTTTGGGAAAATGAAAAATGTCGAAATTTAAAATTGGTTATGTCGCCATTTTGAAAAAAAAGTCGAAATTTCTAAAACAATTGAAGCATACAAACGAGATTTAAAGGAAAGAATCGTTTTGAAAAATTTGGACATTTCGGAAATTCGAAATTTCAGGCAAACTGAAAAAATTCGAAATTTAAAAAAAAAAGTTGAAATTTTCTAGAAACGATACAAATTCTAAGTTTACGAGTTGAAAAAAAAGCGTCTAAAAATTCGAGAAGTCAACATTTTGAAAAAATCTACCCAAAAAGATGTCAAAATTTCGAAAAAAAGTCAAAATTTGGAAAACAACTTAAAATGTACAAACAAGGTTTGGCAGAAAAAGTCGCTTTGAAAAAATTCGAAAGTGTGGAAAATCTTAATTTTGAAAAACCTATCGAAAATTTAAAAAAAGGCAAAAAAAACGATGAAATACAATAATAAAAATGAAATTTTTTTGAAGTCGTAAAAATTTCCAGTTTAAGAGTTGGAATTTGGGAAAGAATCCAAATTTATGAAAGCGGCTAAACTGGAGGTCAACATTTTAAAAAATCAATCTTTAAAAAAATGTAGAAATTGGAAAAAAAATAAACGTATCGCAAGTCAAAATTTCGAAAACAACTGAAAATCGAGATTTGGCAGAAAAAGTCGTCTTGAAACAATTCGCAAGTTTGGAAAATCTAAATTTCGAAAAAATATTGAAAATTAAAAAAAGGCGAAATTTTGGATGAAAAAATTGACGAATAAATTAAATTTTTAGTTTTTTGGTTGAAGTCGAAATTTGGGAGAGAGAAATTTTGGCGTGTCAAAATGTTGAAGGAATTATATTTTAAAAAAATGTCGAATTATAATTTTGAGTCAAAAGTCTACACATCTACAGTCAGATGGAGAAAAAGTTGTTTTTGAAAAATTTGGAATTTCGAAAAAAATCGAAAATGAAAAAGAGATCAAATTTTAAATGAAAAAAACCCCTGAAACGTCGAAATTAAAGAAAACTGTTGCATCGTAATTTCGAAAACAGTCAAAGGTCTATAATCTGGAAATATTTGGAATTTCGAAAAAAATCGAAAATGAAAAAACTTAAAACGTCGAAATTAAAATAATGTTTCATTCAACTTTTTTAAAAGTTTCCAACTTTGGAAATCGAAATGTTAGAAAAAGTCGAAATTTGTTGCTTTATAAGACAAAACCTTGGATTAAAAAAAATCTCTTTTGGAAGCTTTTGGTGTCGTGACTAATTAGTTGGTCTTTACTAATTAGTTAGTGTCCTTATCAATTAGTTGGTTTACACTCGCCAAATAATCAGAAGTTAAGAACGAAGTCATGTATGAATCTTCATGTCATTTGATGGCGTCTCCTTTAGTCATTCAACTTTGGTGCTTTCGTTAAATAAGATTTTTTACGCTCCCAAATCAGGAGATCGAAGGCGTTTCGATTTGCTGGTTATTTTATGGCACCTCGTATCATTCATCGCTTTCGTAAAATCAATGCCATTTACCATATCACTAGTTTAGTAGCTTGGTAAATGGAATTGATTTTGCGAAAGCGACGAATGATACGAGGTGGTAAAGCGAAAATACGATCAAAATCATCATTATTTGATGGCGCCCCGATTTTAGCGCTTTCGTTAAATAAATCGGGTTTCTTTACGCCCGTAAATTACGAGGACGATGGTGCCGCGTACAGTCGTTCGATCTGCTCGAAAACAAATGCGATTTCCCCCAAGCTGCTAGATAATACGCTCGAAGGTATTCTCTGCTCTAAGGTGACAACTGAGCGGGCCGCGGAATTGACGTCCGCCGCGTTATTTGGTCGATCCTCGTAGCCAGCCATCGACCGGTCGATGTTCAAGTCACCTTATCAGACTTGCAGGAAGTCAGTATCTTGTCGCTTTTGCTCGGTCGTGTCGGTTGACACATGTTGATTTCGTTTCGTGTGTACAATGTCGAATCGAAAAAAGGCCAAAATGCCCAATCTTGCGAAGCTGAAATCGCGGTTTTTGTCGATTTACACATAAACGTGTCAAGGTTGATCTCGGGTCCCGCTCGTAATTTAACCTGCGAGTCGTTTTTTTTTCCTATTCTCTATCGTTAGTGTCTTTGTTTTTAGCTGGTGATAATAGTGTTAGGTTTTCAATTATCATGTTCTATTAGTGGTGTGTGTTTGTGGTGGATTGTTTGCGTTATTTATCTGTGGGATCATTAAAAATTGTGATGTATGCCTTCTGTAAGTTCCAAGTTCATAGGTTTCTTATCAGTATTGGCTTTTTTTAACCAGCATTGAATTACCTTTGTTGCCGACTTCACATCTACAACCGTGAATCGTGTATTACATTATAAATATTTATAGAACCGTTCTGGAATAATTCTGGTGCCCTTATGAGCCCCTGTTAAATTATAAATCTAATCCAGTTACGACGTTCTTTTGAAATTTTTTATTTTGATGCCACGAGCCTCAAAAGAGATGCATTTTAATTAAATTTTTATGAATTATTTCATAATTGCAGATTTCTTTTTTTTGATATTTTTATCTTAATGTATAATTAACACTTAATGTTCACGTCAATTGTATTTCTGAGATTAGCGTTTTTTGTCAAACTAACTTTCTTATCAACAACTTTAATTAACGTAAACTTGCGAAATTAATTTATGATTTGCTATTTTTAAAGGGCAATCCTCAACGAACTTTGATGCTTTATTGTGTGCAGTGAAGAATTTTATAGAAAAATAATAGGATGCGAAATTGTTTATCAAAAATGAAAACCTAATAAGTCTGAAGTTATGCTCATTTTTTATGAACGAACCAAATCGAATTATTTAGTTTTTTAATTAATTCTGAATCCATATTTTGGTAGCGCGAATGACGGTAATTAAATAAAGGTTCACATGCAGGGTCGAATCAAATGAAAGCTTCATGTGTTTCTTAATGTTTCGCGTCTAAAATGCTCGATGTTTTCGCAGGGAGTTTGCCGTCGAACGTCAACACTGGAATATTCGCCCCTTGCGACCTCTTTCTGGAAGATGTCCGCCGAAAAGATAAACTGCGCCAAAAGGACTACATCGCCATCGATATGGAGCACGAGAGTCTTCTCAAGCACGACTCTTTGGATCAAAACTATAGGGACGCGCCGTTGATCGAGCTGTCCGAGGGGCACATGCCCGCAATCCCCCCCAAATACACCAGCAAAGCCACCTTGCAAGTCAGTAAGTATCCCACATTGTAGCATTTCGTGTACTTTATGGTTTAGCGACTAGGTAACTCGTAACGTATTACGAAATATGAAGATTTCTGTTGTAACGACCGTGAAACAATTTCGTCGCTGTTTCCGGACGTCTTGAAATATTATCATGTTACGTCGCTGTCATTGGAAAGTCGAAAGTCGTCCTCTTCTTCCCTTCATTTTCTATCTTCCTCTTCTTTCGCTTTTTCATATTCCTTTCCTTTTGTTTCTCTTCTTTTTCTTCATCTTATTCTTCCGCCTTCTGTTCTCCTTCCTCTACTTTTTCTTTTTTTGTTTCCTTTTTTTCTTACTTTTCTTCTTCCTCTTCTTCCTTCTCTACTTCCTCATCTGCTTCTTCTTTCTCTTCTTCCTTCTCTACTTCCTCATCTGCTTCTTCTTCTTCCTCCTCTTTTTCTTCCTTCTCTACTTCCTCTTATTCCTCCTCTGCTTCTTCTTTTTCCTCTTTCTCTTCCTCTGTTTGTTCCTCTTCTTCATTTCCTTCCTCTGCTTCTTCATCTCCGTCCTCCGCTGTTTCCTCTTTTTTATTTCCTTCCTCCGATTTTTCCTCTTCTCCATTTTCTTCCTCCGTTTTTGCCTCTTCTTCCTTTTCTTTTTCATTTCCCTTTTTTTCGTCTTTCTCTTCTTTTCCCTCTTTCTCTTCTTCCTTTGTTTGTATCTCTTTTTCATCTCCTTGCTCTACTTCTTCCTCTTCTTCATCTCCGTCCTCCGCTGTTTCCGCTTTTTCATCTCCTTCCTCCGATTTTTCCTCTTTTCCATTTTCTTCCTCCGCTTTTTTCTCTTCTTCCTTTTCTTCTTCATCTTCCTTTTTTTTCGTCTTCCTCTTCTTTTTCCTCTTTCTCTTCTTCCTCTGTTTGTTTCTCTTCTTTATCTCCTTGCTCTACTTCTTCCTCTTCTTCATCTCCGTCCTCCGCTGTTTCCTCTTTTTCATCTCCTTCCTCCGATTTTTCCTCTTCTACATTTTCTTCCTCCACTTTTTCCTCTTTCTCTTCTTCCTCTGTTTGTTTCTCTTCTTCATCTCCTTGCTCTGCTTCTTCCTCTTCTTCATGTCCGTCCTCCGCTGTTTCCTCTTCTTCATCTCCTTCCTCCGATTTTTCCTCTTCTCTATTTTCTTCCTCCGCTTTTTCCTTTTCTTCTTCATCTTTCTTTTTTTTTCGTCTTCCTCTTCTTTTTCCTCTTTTTCTTCTTCCTCTGTTCCTCTTCTTCATCTCCTTGCTCTGCTTCTTCCTCTTCTTCATCTCCGCCCTCCGCTGTTTCCTCTTCTTCATCTCCTTCCTCCGATTTTTCCTCTTCTCCATTTTCTTCCTCCGCTTTTTCCTCTTCTTCCTTTTCTTCTTCATCTTCCTTTTTTTCGTGTTCCTCTTCTTTTTCCTCTTTCTCTTCTTCCTCTGTTTGTTCCTCTTCTTCATCTCCTTGCTCTGCTTCTTCGTCTTCTTCATCTCCGTCCTCCGCTGTTTCCTCTTCTTCATCTCCTTCCTCCGATTCTCTTCTCTATTTTCTTCCTCCGCTTTTTCCTCTTCTTCCTTTTTTTTCGTCTTCCTCTTTCTCTTCTTCCTCTGTTTGTTCCTCTTCTTCATCTCCTTGCTCTACTTCTTCATCTCCTTCCTCCGATTTTTCCTCTTCTCCATTTTCTTCCTCGGCTTTTTCCTTTTCTTTCTTTTCTTCTTCGTCTTCTTCATCTTCTTCCTTTTCTTTTTCGTCTTCCTCTTCTTTTTCTTCTTCTTCCTTTGCTTTTCTTTCTTCCTTTGCTTCTTCCTGTTCTTCGTCTCCCTCTTTTATCTCTTCTTCCTTTTCTTTTTCCTTTTCTTCTTCGTCTTCCTTCTCTACTTCCTCTTATTCCTCTTCTGCTTCTTCTTTTCCTCTTTCTCTTCTTCTTCCTCTTCCTTTTTGTTCCTCTTTCTCTTCTTCCTTCTCTACTTCCTCTTATTCTTCTTCTGCTTCTTTTCCTCTTCTTCTTCCTCTTTTTCCTCTTCCTTTTTGTTCCGCTTTCTCTTCTTCCTTTTCTTCTTCCTCTTCTTTTTCTTTTTGTTCCTCCTTTCTCTTTTTTTTCTCTTCCTCTTTTCCCTCTTCCTCTGTTTGTTTCTCAGCTCCTTTCTCTGTTTCTTCCTCTTCTTCATCTTCGTCTTCTGCTGTTTCCTCTTCTTCATCTCCTTCCTCCGCTTTTTCCTTTTCTCCATTTTCTTCCTTCGCTTTTTCTTCTTCGTTTTCTTTTTCATTTGCGTCTTCTTCCTTTGCTTCGTCCTTTTCTTCTTTGTCTCCCTCTTTTTCCTTTTCTTCTTCGTCTTCCTTCTCTACTTCCTCTTCTTCCTCCTCTGCTTCTTTTCTTTCCTCTTCTTTTTTCCCTTTCTCTTCTTTCTCTGTTCCTCTTCTTCATCTCCTTCCTCTGCTTCTTCATCTCCGTCTTCCGCTGTTTCCTTTTCTTCATCTCATTCCTCCGATTTTTCCTCTTTTCCATTTTCTTCTTCGTCTTACTCATCTTCTTCCTTTTATTTTTCGTCTTCCCCCTCCTCTTCCTTTTATTTTTCGTCTTCCCCCTCCTCCTTTGCGCCTTCTTCCTTTGCTTCTTCCTGTTCTTCTTCGTCTTCCTCTTTTTTTCTCTTCTTCCTTTTCTTCTTCGTCTTCTTTTTCTTCCTTCTCTACGTCCTTATTCCTCCTCTGCTTCTTCTTTTTCCTCTTTCTCTTCTTCCTCGGTTTGTTCCTCTTCTTCATCTCCTTTCTCTGCTTCCCCATCTCCGTCCTCCGCTGTTTCCTCTTCTTCATCTCCTTCCTCCGCTTTTTTCCTCTTCTCCATTTTCTTCGTCGTCTTCCACATCTTCTTTCTTTTCTTTTTCGTCTTCCTCTTCTCCTTTTTCCTTTTTTTCTTCTTCCTTTGCGTCTTATTCCTGTGCTTCTCTTTCTTCCTTTGCTTCTTCGTCTCTTTCCTTTGCTTCTTCCCTTTCTTCTTCGTCTCTTTCCTTTTCTTCTTCGTCTTCATTCTCCACTTCCTCTTATTTCTCCTCTGCTTCTTCTTTTCCTCTTTCTCTTTTTCCTCTTCCTTTTTTCCTCTCTCTTCTTCTCCCTCTTCCTCTTCTCTTTTTTTCCTCTTCTTCATCTCCTTCCCCTGCTTCTTCCTCTTCTTCATCACACTGTTCCTATGTTTCCTCTTCTTCATCTCCTTCCTCCGCTTTTTTCTCTTCTCCATTTCCTTCCTCAGCTTTTTTCTTTTCTTCGTCTTGCTCATCTTCGCTTTTTTCTTTTTCGTCTTCCTCTTCTTCCTGTTCTTATTTATTTTTCTTTGCTTCTTCCTCTTTATCTTCGTATTCCTCTTTTTTCTCTTCTTCCTTCTCTACTTCCTCTTATTTCTCTTCTGCTTCTTTATCTTCGTCCTCCTCTGTTTCCTCTTCTTCATCTCCTTCCTCCGCTTTTTTCTTCTCAATTTCCTTCCTCCGCTCTTTCGTTTTCTTCTTCTTCCTTTTCTTTTTCGTCTTCCGCTTCTTCTTCCATTTCTTATTCATCTTCCTTTTCTTCTTCGTCTTCCTCTTTTTCTTTTCTTCCTTCTCTATTTCCTCTTATTCATCCTCTGCTTCTTCTTTTCCTCTTTATTTTCTTTCTCTTCTTCTCCCCCTTCCTCTTCTTCCTCTTTTTGTTCCTTTTCTTCATCTCCTTCCTCTGCTTCTTCCCCTTCATCTCCGTCCTCTGTTTCCTCTTCTTCATTTCCTTCGTCCGATTTTCGCTTTTTCATATTCCTCTCTTTTTCTTCCTCTTATTTTCTTTTTCTTCATCTTATTTTTCCTCCTTCTGTTCTCCTTCCTCTACTTTCTCTTTTTTGTTTCCTCTTTTGCTTACTTTTCTTTTTCTTCCTCCTGTGTTTGTTCTTCCTCTTTTTTCCAGTTCTTTTCCCTTTTTCCTCTCCTTTATATTCTTCCTCTTCTTCCTTTTCTTCTTTGTCTTCTTTTTCCTTCTTCGTCTTTCTCATCTTCCTTTTTTTCTTCGCCTTCCTCATCTTCCTTTTCTTTTTCGTCTTCCCCTTCTTCCTTTTCTTTTTCGTCTTCCTCTTCTTCCTTTTCTTATTCGTCTTCCTCTTCTTCCTTTTCTTCTTCGTCTTCCTGTTCTTAGCCCTTATCCTATTTTTCCACCTTTTTTATTCTTCGTCTTCTTCTTTTTTTCTTCCTTTTCTTCTTCGTCTTCCTCTTTTTCCTCTTCTTTTCTTCTTCCTCTTCTTTTCTTCTTCCTCTTCTTTTTCTTCTTCCTCTTCTTTTTACTTTTCTTCATCTTCTTTTTCCTCTCCTTTCTCTTCTTTTTCGCCTTTCTCTCCTTTTTCCTCTTTTTCTTCCTCTTCATTTTTCCTCTTCTTCTGCTTCTTTTCCCTCTTTTTCCTGTTTTTTTCCTCTTCTTTTTTCTCTTCTTCTTTTTCTTCTTTTTTCTTTTCCTCTTTTTCCTCTTCCCCCTCTTTTCTCTCGTCTTCTTCCTCTCCTTTATATTTTCCTCTACTTCTTTTTCGTCTTTCTCATCTTCCATTTTTCCTTTTCCTCATCTTTCTTTTCTTCTTTATTTTCCTTTTCTTCTTCGTCTTCCTCTTTTTGCTCTTCTTCCTTTTCTTCCTTCTCTACTTCCTCCTCTGCTTCTTCTTTTCCTCTTCCTTTGCTTTTTCCTCTTCTTTTTTTCCTCTTTCTCTTCCTTTTCTTCTCCCTCTACCTCTTCTTCCTCTTGTTACTCTTCATCTCCTTCCTCTGCTTCTTCCTCTTCTTCATCTCCATCCTCCTGTTTCTTCTTCTTCATCTCCTTTCTCCGCTTTTTGCTCTTCTTCATTTCCTTCGTCCGATTTTCGCTTTTTCTTCATCTTATTTTTCCTCCTTTTGTTTTTCTTCCTCTGTTTTCTCTTTTTTGTTTCCTCTTTTTTGTTTCCTTTTTTCTTACTTTTCTTCTTCCTTCTCTACTTCCTTCTCTGCTTCTTCTTCCTCTTTTTCTTCCAGTTCTTTTTCCTTTCTACCCCTCCTTTATATTCTTCCTCTTCTTCTTTTCTTATTCGTCTTCTTCTTTTCTTCTTCGTCTTCTTTTTCCTTTTCTTCTTCGTCTTTCTTATCTTCTTCCTTTTCTTTTTCGTCTTCCCTTTCTTCTTCGTCTTCATCTTTTTTTCTCTCCTTCCTTTGCTTCATCGTCTTCCTGTTCTTCGTCTTTCTCTTATTTTTCCTCTTCTTTTTATTCTTCGTCTTCCTCTTCTTTTCTTCTTCGTCTTCCTCTTCTTTTTCTTCTTCCTCTTCGTTTTGCTCTTCTTTTTTTCCTCTCCTGCTTTCTCTTTTTTTCTCTTCTTTTTACTTTTCTTCATCTTTTTTTCCTCTTTTCCCTTTTCTTCCCCTTCTCCCTCTCCTCCCTCGTCTTCTTTCTCTCCTTTATATTTCTTCTTCGTCTTCTTTTTCCTTTACTTCTTCGTCTTCCTCATCTTCATTTACTTCTTCGTTTTCTTCTTTTTCTCTTCTTCGTCTTCCTCTTGTTCGTCTTCCTCTTCTTTTTATTCGTTTTGCTCTTCTTCTTTTTTTGCTCTCCTGCTTTCTCTTTTTTCCTCTTCTTTTTACTTTTCTTCATCTTCTTTTTCCTCTCCTTCCTCTTATTTTTCTTCTTTCTCTCCTTTTTCCTCTTTTCCCTCCTCTTCTTCTTCTTTTCCCTCTTCTTATTCCTTATCTTCCCCCTTCTTCCATCACTTCTTCCTCTGGTCTTTCTCTTCTCCCTTTTTCCTATTCTACCTCTTCTTCATTCTCTTCTTACTCCTCTTTTTCCATTTTTCCCCTTTTTCTTCCTCTTCCTTCTCTCCAGTCTCTTTTTTCCCATCTCCATCCTCTTTTTAATCTTCTTCGTCTACTTTCTTCAGCGAAATTTTAAATAAAAAAGTAAACAAGTAAACAATTTCGCCGCCATTTCCGGAGGATCTTTGTGAAAAATTAAATTCTGATGTTACGCCGCTATTACCAGGAAGTTGATACAACTGCCGTCGTTATAAACGGTGTGTAGTAAACAATTCCGTCGTTATATCCGGAAGTTCGTTTTCGGCGGCTTACGACGACGGGGACTTGGGAAGCGAAGGTTATTTTACTGCGAAATACGAAGATATCGTTTATAACGACCGTGAAACAATTTCGCCGCCATTTCCGGAGGATCTTTGTGAAAAATTAAATTCCGATATTACGCCGCTATTACCAGGAAGTTGGTACAACTGCCGTCGTTATAAACGGGGTATAGTAAACAATTCCGTCGTTATATCAGAAAGTTCGTTTTCGGCGGCTTACGACAACGGGGACTTGGGAAGCGAAGGTTATTTTACTGCGAAATACGAAGATATCGGTTATAACGATCATGAAACAATTTCGCCGCCATTTCCGGAGGATCTTCGTGAAAAATTAAATTCTGATGTTACGCCGCTATTACCAGGAAGTTGGTACAACTGCCGTCGTTATAAACGGTGTGTAGTAAACAATTCCGTCGTTATATCCGGAAGTTCGTTTTCGGCGGCTTACGACGACGGGGACTTGGGAAGCGAAGGTTATTTTACTGGGAAATACGAAGATATCGGTTATAACGACCATGAAACAATTTCGCCGCCATTTCCGGAGGATCTTTGTAAAAAATTAAATTCTGATGTTACGCCGCTATTACCAGGAAGTTGGTACAACTGCCGTCGTTATAAACGGGGTATAGTAAACAATTCCGTCGTTATATCCGGACGTTCGTTTTTGGCGGCTTACGACGACGTGTGCTTAGAAAATGACGGTTATTTTACAATGTAACATTTATACAATGTAACAAAATGCGAGAATTTCGGTTATAACGACGAATTTCGTCGCCATTTCCGGGACTTCTTCAAATTTTAATGTTACACCGCTCTAACCGGATGGTCTGCGCCCAACTGCCGTCGTTATAAACGAAGTATAGTGAACAATTTCGTCGTTATATCCGGAAGATCGTTTTCGGCGGTTTACGACACGACCTGGCTTAGGAAATGAAGGTCATTTACTACGTAAGAGTGTTGCAAAGTCGAGAATTTCGGTTATAGCGACCATTGAACAATTCAGTTACTACTCCCCGGACGTCTTAATCAAATTCTAACGTTAGGTGGTTATAACCGGAAAGTATACAACTGCCGTCGTTATAACCGGGTTCAGGGAACAATTGCGTCGGTAAATGCGGAGGATACCTACGACGACGTGGCTTAGGAAATGAGGGTTACTTTACTGTTTAACATTTTCTTGCAAAACACGAAGATTTCGGTTATAACGACAATGTTATTTCCGGGCGTCTTGACGGAATATTAAATACAGGTCGCTATAACTGAAGTCGGTCGCTGAAAACACCACTGTCTACGGAGATTCTTTTCTCTATAGAACTTCCAAGTTATGGAACTTGTTATCGAAAGGAATTTTCCCCAAACCTATCCTAGTTTAAGAAGGCGGTTCATCGCCATTTATCCTTGTTTCCGCATCCTGCTCGAAGTGCTTTGAAAGCATAATGGGGTTACACTTAGCGGATGGATTAAACTTTAAAAAAAATTTCACCCGAGTCTTGGTGTAACAAAATTCAGTTCGCTATAACCGACAAGTCGTTAAACGCGGTCGTTATAAATGTCAATGCGATTTTTGGCAAATTCAAGTTTAATGGTTTTTGTATTTTGTTCAATAGCTGATGTGGATGATGGGATACACCTTCAAGAGCTCGAGCAGTCTTCCGAGAGGAAAACTTTCGATTTGGAGAGCATTTCGGCCAAAGTTATTCCTTCCAGATACAACGTACAGCTACCAGGGGGGATCACCACTTCCTTAGATTATACAAAGGTAAGAAACTTAATTTTTTTTTCTCTTCGTTTGTTCCCTTCTTGTTCTCCTTTTGGCGACATTCTCTATTCCAGTTACTTACATATTTAAAACGCTTTGTGTTTGAAGTCGTTAACTGGGTAGATTCATTTCTCAAAAATTATATTCATTGACATTACCAACCCTTAATATCTGTTGCTGTTTTAATGGTTAATGAAGTTTAATAGTTATGAATTATGTCCTGGTGGATTTTCCAGGATTAATCCAATATCAATTGTCTTGATAATGTTGTAATCGTTTAAAACTCGTTAGACGTAAATACAACTTTTGTGAAACTTGTCAATATTTTAATATGATTCATCTTCGGTGGCTTTTAAAGTAATAAATAATTAAGAATCTGCCCATTTGATAATACAACGTATGCAAATTCAGGTAAAATCTATTCTAACCGTTCAGTTTGCCTTCAACCCTCGCCATAGGGCGTCAGTTTCGGCTCATACACTCTGACAATTTTGTGACTTTGGATTAAAAATCTTGCAGTACTTGTTAGTTCATCGAATTGTCAAGTAGAATTTGGGACTTCCTTCCCCTGATATTCATATAATATGAATATGTGGCGTTTTTCGATGTTTATAAAGGTAAACGACTAAATTTGTTTTTTTATGTGGCTTTAAGATAGCTCGAGTGAAGTGTGATTTAGTTTAAACAATTTCGTCTTCTAGCGAAGTTGAAGTCGCTCGTCGTCAGTGACTTGGATTTTATCATCTGAAAAAAAATCACGTGTTCGTATCATACTCATTTTTCCTGACTTACGGGGGCGAGGGGATGTTCGATGGTTGAAGTGAAAAGTAAACATAAACGGGTCACATTCTATTAGCTTTCGCCGGCGGTAATATATAATTATTTACGGTAGCGCTCACAATGGTTTCGAACTTTGGACCTTCCCGTCCGCGATAATGATACAACGAAATTTCTTGATTTTTAACGCGTCGAGCTTCGAGCAGCGAACGCATAAATGATTCATTTGTTACAACTATGCCATACTTGACGTGTGAATAATATCGAAGTAAATTAACTTCAGTCACATTGATGCTACAGACGTTAGTTACTACTGTACACACACGTATCTGCGTTTTCTGTGTTTGTTGCTTTTTTTTATGAAGGATTCGAATCTTTGGCGGGCATTTCTCGCATTCAACGTTAAGATAATTCGTCGATTTTGTCTTATCATTATGCTTTTGTTTAACCCGATAGTGACATTCTTCTGGCGACTGGACAGTACAAGCGGATTCAGTTTTGTTAAGGTTCATTCTATTGTTTACGTTTTAGTGCGCTCTTTCTGTAGTACCTTTGTCCGCATGCAGGTCAGACTTTTTTTAAATTTTTTCTGCCACCGCACATTTCTAAAGCTTCGAGCACCTCCAAAAATTTTAACCTCACAAATAGAACGCATCATATTAAAAAATCAAATGCTTATTTTGTCATAAAATTGTATCTGAAATATTGTTACTAGTAAAGGTTTACTTCTCTATCCAAAATATTTCTGGTTATCTTGAATTCACCATTTCACTGCAACTGGAATATTGCCATTAGTGCCAAAGTCTCAAAAATATTCAAAAATTAAAATGTAAGGTATCAAAATTCTTAAAAATGAAAATGTCGCGCGCGCTAAACGCGGTTGTTATTTAATTTATAAACAAAGAACAAAACTGATTCGTTAAATAATTTGAGTAGCAGTTTTTTAATTTCCAGAAAGTCGACGAGAACGGAAATGCGGTACACCAAAACGCAACCACCGGCAAAACCAAAAAGAAGAAAATCCAAACCGACAAAAACGTGGTCGTCCTATCGGCGGAAAAGGTAAAAACCACCCCCCCACAACTCAACCCCCCATACTAATTCAATTCCACCCCCCAGGTGGAAGGCCACCGAAGCGACATCATCCACGACATGGACAAAATCCTCGAATTTTTGGGCGAACAACAACCGGGCAAAAACAACAATCGTTCGAGTCTCCATCACAAATCCAAACAACTCAACAAACACACCTCTGAGGACGGCGGCAAAAGCGGCAAGAAACAGAGGGCGCACTCGTCCAAAGGGAAGGAGAGCAGGAACGAGTTGAAAAAGAGCAATTCCTTGAACGAGATATCGTCCTCGAAGTTGGACGATTTCTCGTTTGAGCCCCCGAAGGCCGGGGGGGCGGCCGCCGAAGAGAAAGTCGTCTTGCGAGCGAGGAAGAACTCGAACGGGGCCGCCGAAAAACCGAGGGAGAGGAGATCGTGGGGCAACGTTGAGGTAAGCCCCCTTTGGTTCTTTTTTTTTTTTTGCAAATTTTGACATTAATATCAACAATTACCTATTTTTTGAATTAAAAATTGAAATACAGAACTTGTCCCCTGAAACCAAGAAAGATTAAAAAACACAACGCGTTTCGACAGCCAAGCTGTCATCTTCAGAGAGAAACTAAAAGACTAAACTAGTTTCTCTTTGAAGATGACAGCTTGTCTGTCGAAACGCTTTAGCCAGTAATCTTTGTTGTGTTTTTTAATTTTTCTTTGTTTCAGGGGACAAGTTTTGTATTTCAATTTTTGAAGATAACCAAGGACCAATCCATTCCACCAAACTTAGAATTTATTGAAAGCAATTCCTCTTTTTTTTAAGCGTATTTTCTGTTTTTAAAACGAATCTTATTATTTTACAACTTTTATCGTCTTTTTTTTAGAAATTTGATTCTAAAACCGAAATTGCAATTTTTAAAGTGATTAATAATTGTTAATATTATATTTTATCTTTTATTATTTCTTTTAATTTTCAATTATTATCGTTTTTTTTGTTGAGAAATTTGCTACTAAAATCGAAATTATTCGTTTCTCTTTCAAATTGAGCCACTTTTTTTTAATAACATTTCGGCTTTTTCGCGAAATTACGTTTTTTTGAAGTAATTAATAATTTTAATAGTATTTAATATTTTTAAATTTTTCTTGATTTTCAACTTTTATCATTTACCATCTAAGGCATTTTTCTGTCAAAATTTTTCCCTAAGTTTCGACCTTAAAAGTGAATTTTCGACATTTTTTTTTTTAATTTTACCGATAGATATTTATACAAAATAGAGCGCACCTGGTATATTTTTTATTAAAATGTTGAGAAACCGCCGTAAACGGGTCGGGTAATTTTTTCTTTTCCATAGGAGATGGTTTAAAAATTATTGGTATTTTTTCTAGTGTGGTGAATAAAAAAATAAAAAGGGGGGTCCGAGGGGGGCATGGTCAAGTAGGGGATCATATAAAAGCGCTTTGTTTGCACATTTCAAAACCATTTTAATTTGAATTTTAGCATGCCGAATTTTCGAGTTATAATAAAAAATCTGTTCGCCATATAAAGGGGGCCGCGCGGGCCTCGGCCGAGTGGGGTATCATATAAAAGCGTTTTCTTTGCACATTCCAAAACCATTTTAATTTGAATTTTAGCATGCCGAATTTTCGAGTTATGATAAAAAATCTGTTCGCGATATAAAGGGGATCGCGGGGGCCTCGGCCAAGTGGGGTATCATATAAAAGCGTTTTATTTGCACATTCCAAAACCGTTTTATTTTAAATTTTAACTTGCCAAGTTTTTGAGTTATGGTCAAAATATAAAAAGGGGGCACCGGGAGGATCACGGTCAAGTGGGGTATCGTATAAAAGCGCTTTGTGCGCAGATTCCAAAAGCGTTTTAATTTAAATTTTAGCCTGCCGAATTTTTGAGCTTATGATAAAAGATCTGGTCACGATATAAAGGGGGCCGCGGGGGCCTCGGTCAAGTGGAGTATCATATAAAAGCGTTTTGTTTGCATATCCCAAAACCGTTTTGTTTTAAATTTTAACTTGCCAAGTTTTCGAGTTATGGTCAAAATATAAAAGGGGGGCGCCCGGAGGAGAGTGGTCAAGTGGGGTATCGTATAAAAGCGCGTTGTGCACAGATTACAAAACCGTTTTGGGTTTAAATTTTAGCCTGCCGAATTTTTGAGTTCATGATAAAAAATCTGGTCACGATATAAAGGGGGTCGCGGTTATAACAAAAAATGTGATCAAGATATAAAGGGGCCGCGTGGGGTTCGGTCAAGTGAGGTATCATAAATAGCGCTTTATTTGCATATCCCAAAACCGTTTTATTTTAAATTTTAACATGCCAAGTTTTTGAATTATGGTCAAAATATAAAAGGGGGGCACCGGTGGGTCATGGTCAAGTGGGGTATCATATAAAAGCGCTTTGTGCGCAGATTCCAAAAATATTTTAGTTTAAATTTTAGCCTGCCGAATTTTTGAGTTATGATAAAAAAGGTGATGAGGAAATAAGGGGGGCCGGGGAGACCATGGTCAAGTGGGGTATCATATAAAACCGCTTGGCTTGTGTATCCCAAAACGGTTTTATTTTAAATTTTAGCTTGCCTAATTTTCGAATTACAGTCAAGATATAAATAGGGGGCCGGGGGCCGTGGTTAAGTGAAGCATCACATATAAGCGCTTTATTTGCACATTTCAAGACTATTTTATTTTAAATTTTAGACTGCTAAATTTTTAAGTTACGATTAAAAGTTAATAGGGGGTCACGGGGGTCAAGGTTAAGTGGGGTTTCATATAAAAGCACTTTATTTGCATAAACCAAAACCGTTTTATTTTCAATTTTAACTTGTCAAGTTTCCGAGTTATCGTGAAAATATAAAGAGGGGGCGCCGGGGGGCATGGTCAAGTGGGGTATCATTGGAAAGCGCTTCGTTTGTACGTTCCAAAACCGTTTTTATTTAAATTTTAGCTTGTCAAGTTTTTGAGTTATTATCAAAAATGTAACTACAGTACCGAGGGTACTGCGGGGACCATAGTCAAGTGGGGTATCATATAAAAGTGCTTTATTTGTGTGTTCCAAAACCGTTGTATTTTAATTTATAAATTGCCAAGTTTTTGAGTTATGAGCAAAATTTAAAGGGGGGCACAGGGGGGTCCTGGTCAAGTGGGGTATCATATAAAAGCGCTTCGTTTGTACGTTCCAAAACTGTTTTTATTTAAATTTTAGCTTGTCAAGTTTTTGAGTTATTATCAAAAATGTAATTACAGTACCGAGGGTACTGCGGGGACCATAGTCAAGTGGGGTATCATATAAAAGCGCTTTATTTGTATGTTCCAAAACCGTTGTATTTTAATTTATAAATTGCCAAGTTTTTGAGTTATGGGCAAAATTTAAAGGGGGGCACCGGGGGGGCCTTGGTCAAGTGGGGTATCATATAAAAGCGCTTCGTTTGTACGTTCCAAAACCGTTTTAATTTAAATTTTAACTTGCCAAGTTTTTGAGTAATTATCAAAAATGTGATTACAATACCGAGGGTATTGCGGGGCCATAGTCAAGTGGGGTATTATATAAAAGCGCTTTATTTGCATAAACCAAAACCGTTTTAATTTAAATTATAACTTGCCAAGTTTTTTAGTTATGGTCAAAATATTAAGGGGGGACACGGGGGGGTCATGGTCAAGTGGGGTATCATATAAAAGCGATTTGTTTGTACGTTCCAAAATCGTTTTAATTTAAATTTTAGTCGACCAAGTTTATGAGTTATCAAAAATGTGATTACAATACCGAGGAGGCCTCCGTGTACCATGGTCAAGTGGGGTATTATATAAAAGCGCTTTATTGGTATGTTTTAAAACCGTTTTAATTTAAATTTTTATTTGCCAAGTTCTTGAGTTACGATTAAAAAGGTGATTAAAGTATAAAGGGGGGCACCGGGGGTCACAGTCAAGTGAGATATCATATGAAAGCATTTTATTTGTACATTCCAAAACCTTTTTAATTTAAATTCTAATCTGCCGAATTTTCTAGTTATGATCAAAAATATGAAAAATTATATTTCCCCTCCAATCCCCTGAGCATTTAAAATAATTATTTCTAATGCGAACGTTGTACTGTAATAAAAATAGTTTTCAAAAAGAGAGACAATATAAATCCAAAAAAGGACTTTGGTTTAATGGATTTCTTTATTAAGTTAATAAATGCATGAAATTAATTTGATGTAACTTTAAAAAATCGAGATACAAATCTTGTCCCCTAACTCACCTGAAAATAATTATTGTCGTAGCCTCCTCCGATCCAAAATCTGTACAGCAACCCCTCCCTGGAGAACATCGAAAGCGCGGACTTTCCGAGTAGTGACCAAGAAGAAGAAAACCAAAAAGCGTCGAAGCTCGATCAGCAGCAGCGGCCGCCGTCAAACCGCCGACGGCCATCCCAAGCACGCCCCCAATCGGGCGCCTTCTCCCGATTTACGTCGAAAATCCGCCTGTTCTGTCCCCCACAGCGAAAAATCCAACGATTCCTCCGACGTAGACTCCGTTCATTCCCTACCGATCGACACGAAACATCTCAACTCGAGTTTGAACGAGGATGCCCCGATTTCTTACGCGGACATCGCCAGAGAAAATCGCCCTAAAGAAAAGAAGACGACGCCCGATAAAGTGCCAAATTACAAAGCTGCGGACGGGGGTGAAGCGTTGGTAGTTCTTCGCAAGCGGTCGCAGTCGCCGTCGGCGGCGGTCGCCTCTAATCAGCCGCCGGACGTTCACAATATTAAGAGTTTTCCGGCTATTTCCAACGCGAAGGTGCATCAGTATTATCAACAGAATAGCGTTCAGAATTACTACAGCGAGAGGAGTAACGTTAAGAAGTTTGATAACAGAGGGAAGAACAATTTCGTCGTCGCTAATAACAACAGGAACGTGCGGAACAACGCGCAGCAGAAATTTAACCACATGGTCAACAACAACACCATTAAGAACAGCATACAGACTGATTTATCGGTAATTTTTAGTTATTATGGTTTTTAGATTTTTTTTAATTTCTGAAATATTTTTAGAAATGATTAATGCATCATTTTTTACTTCCTCAGTTTTTGAAGTCAACACTTCTTTAAGCGCATTGGTAAGGGAAAAACTGATGGTTTCCGTTACTATTGCGCTAATTCGCGTTACCATAACGCTAAATCGTCTTACGATCACGCTAAATCGTCTTACGATCACGCTAAATCGCGTTACCAACATGCTTTAATGTTAACAGTATTATATGAGTAGGACGTGTAATAGAAACAGAAATGCATGATTGGTAACGATCGAACAAGCACTAATATTGATAATTTTAATTTACAAATTATGAAATTTTAATGTTTGTTATTGAAATCAATTTTAAAATTCAAAACTGTGATTTCTTAGCTTTAAGTTTGCACTTCTATCGACGATCCCCATGACTTTTTTGAAATTTCGAAGTTTGTTGACAATTTTCTTGTTCCCCAGATAATCCAAGCGAACGAAATGGAGACCATCCAGTTCAATTCGCAGGTGATGCCGCTGAACATACCCGACGTGCAGACCATCGAAAAGATGCACTTCATGAACCACCACAACCAGAAGCAGCCTCACCAGAATCCGGCGAAAGTCGCCACGACTGAAACCAACAACCAACCACCGGCGCCGCCCGTGTCGCGTCAGGATTCGATCCCTTCGGCGGGGGCGGATACCAGCGCGTCGTCGAACGCGAGCGTGACGAGCAGCGCCGCCTCGGACTGTGATAGAAATAGTGAGAGAACTAATAGAAGTGCGGACGCGGAAGAAAGACCGCCGGTCGTTATATTGAGCGGTGCGGGCAACAGGGAGGTGTCGGATTTGGTGTTCGGCTTCGACCTGAACGAACAGCTGTTGAACGAGGACATTTGCGAGAATTTTATCGCGAGGTACATCGCCCCCAGCGTATATAACGAGCAGTCGCACAACCATGACAAAATCGTCAACTTTATAGGATTGGGTTAGTCTTGGTTCAATTTTTTTTTGTTAAATTTTCATGTATTTTTTGCTAATAACTTGTTTTTTTTTCAGCTTGGGAAGATATAATAATGTCGAAGGAACAAGTGCAGTACTACTCGGAGAACTTATAATGTGTGAGTGTGTTGGTGCGTTTGCATAAATGGAACTCTCAGCGTTCACTCAAGTACACTAGTCAATGAAAGAAATAAGAAAAAAAAAATCGCTATTTTTATGAACTTGAACTAAAACAATAATTAGTGTTAATCAATCATCGTCTAAAGAAAGGAACAGAAGTATTAAAGAGGAGCCTTCTTTCTAAACTACGCGTAATAATAATAATATCGATCGAAATGGATGAGGGATCAAATAACGCTTTTAGACAAATATCGAGATTTTGTTCGGTCAGTCTGTATATGATGTTACGAGCGCGGTAACGCTGGCCCCCCGATTAGTAACGACTAGTAAAGGGAAACTGAACTAAATTCGGTTGATCAGTGGTAAAGTCCCCTCGTAGCTACTAATTTCCTGGTAAATTCCCCATAAATCCACGAAAATCCATGCTAAATTCCCCACGCCTTCTCCAATGTTGATTCCCACTAATCGCCTAGTTGAACTCCCTACTAAACGCCTAGTTGAACTCCCACTAAACGCCTAGTTGCTTCCACTAAACGCCTAGTTGCTTCCACTAAACGCCTAGTTGAACGCCAGTGCTGGTTCCAACAGTTCCCTAAAAATCAGTATGTCGATGCCAATTCTCTGCTTCAGTAGAAGTTTCCCCCAAGTCGGTGCCATTTCTGTCTCCTCGAAACTCTGCGCTAAATTCAATCCAAACCCGAAGGACCATCCGTTTCTCCGAAGGTCCATGCGTTCTCTAAAAGTCCATGCGTTTTCCCAAAGCAAAGGTCCACACGTTTCTCCAAAGGTCCATGCGTTCCCCGAAGATCCATGCATTCCCGAAGGTCCATGCGTTCCCGAAGGTCCATGAGTTCCCCGAAGGTCCATGCGTTCCCGAAGGTCCATGCGTTTCCCCGAAGGTCCATGCGTTCCCAAAAAGTATATGTGTTTTCCCGAAGGTCCAAGAGTTTCCCCGAAGCTCCATGTGTTCCCCGAGCCTCGATTCCAATTTCCCCCGTGCTGCTTTTGAAGTTATTTGGCAGGATGTGGCTGCAACCGAGAGCGACACCTTCGAATTTCGTTACTAATCGGGGCGCGTTGTTTCATTATTATTATTATTCTAGCAGTTCTTGCGCGATAACTTATACAAAACAACTTAGTTTTCGGCATTGAAACATCCCAGAGCTCAACCGATTCGAAGGCTCGTGGCACCCGCATTGTATAAGTTATCGGCCTTGAAGAGTATGTGATAAAAAAAAAATCTATTTTTAGCTATCATTTAATATTGTTTAAATTATTGATATTTTACGTTACGTTATATAATAACTGTAAGAACTATACATATGTAAAAAAAAAGCGTTTCATATAGATTTATGTACCAATCAAAAGAGAGAACTCGCTATACAGGGTGTGATGAATCGACTAGGACTGGTTCCGGCGCGCGCGCCCCCCCCACAGGCGCTTTGTAAATCTTAGGGGCACCCAATAGATGGGTTTAAGGCAGAGTTAGCGAACTAATAAATGTATACTAATTTAGAAATGATAAAATTCTAATCGGAACTCGGCGCTTTCTCGCGGGTTTGACGACGCCCCACCCACAATTAAATCATACAACTAGGAAATTAATCTTATTTTTTCATGGCATGACACAATTTGTGAAACGCTGGGAATCCGGGGAACCCCGCATCATCCTTCTCTTCGTATTAGCTTCAAAAAGACGGGACGACAAACTTTTAAACGATTCACTTTTTTGCTAAGGAAGCTACTAATTTCTTCCCTTTTGTTCTTCTGTTTGCTTTCAAGAATATGAAACATAACGAAGACACTCCTATTATAGTTCTGGGGACAATCAGAAATCATTTACAAAATTCAAAGTAATCCGGATCTTTAACACGTTTCTGTTTAAAAAGATCTTTGGAAAGCTTTCGATTTCTTCTCTTCAATTAGACTCAAGAACATGGACAGGTTAAAGCTTTTAGGTAGTGCGGGGGACAATCAGAAATGTTTTAGATAATTTAAAGTAATCCCGATCTCTCCTCGATTTCTGTTTAAAAAGATCTTTGGAAAGCTCTTCTCTTCAATTAGACTCGAAGAACGTGGACAGGTCAAAGCCTTTAGGTAGTTCGAGGGACAATCAGAAATGTTTTAGATAATTTGAAGTAATCCCGATCTCTCCTCGATTTCTGTTTAAAAAGATCTTTGGAAAGCTCTTCTCTTCAATTAGACTCGAAGAACGTGGACAGGTCAAAGCTTTTAGGTAGTTCAGGGGACAATCAGAAATGTTTTAGATAATTTAAAGTAATCCCGATCTCTCCTCGATTTCTGTTTAAAAAGATCTTTGGAAAGCTCTTCTCTTCAATTAGACTCGAAGAATGTGGACAGGTCAAAGCTTTTAGGTAGTTTGGGGGACAATCAGAAATGTTTTAGATAATTTAAAGTAATCCCGATCTCTCCTCGATTTCTGTTTAAAAAGATCTTTGGAAAGCTCTTCTCTTCAATTAGACTCGAAGAACATGAACAGGTGAAAGCTTTTAGGTAGTTTGGGGGACAATCAGAAATGTTTTAGATAATTTAAAGTAATCCCAATCTCTCCTTGATTTCTGTTTAAAAAGATCTTGGGAAAGCCTTCGATTTCTTCTCTTCAATTAGACTCGAAGAACATGGACAGGTCAAAGCTTTTAGGTAGTTCGGGGGATAATCAGAAATGTTTTAGATAATTTAAAGTAATCCCGATCTCTCCTCGATTTCTGTTTAAAAAGATCTTTGGAAAGCTCTTCTCTTCAATTAGACTCGAAGAATGTGGACAGGTCAAAGCTTTTAGGTAGTTTGGGGGACAATCAGAAATGTTTTAGATAATTTAAAGTAATCCCGATCTCTCCTCGAGTTCTGTTTAAAAAGATCTTTGGAAAGCTCTTCTCTTCAATTAGACTCGAAGAACATGGACAGGTCAAAGCTTTTAGGTAGTTCGGGGGACAATCAGAAATGTTTTAGATAATTTAAAGTAACCTCGATTTCTGTTTAAAAAGATCTTTGGAAAGCTTTCAATTTCTTCTCTTCAATTAGACTCAAAGAACGTGGACAGGTCAAAGCTTTTAGGTAGTTTGGGGGACAATCAGAAATGTTTTAGATAATTTAAAGTTATCCCGATCTCTCCTCGATTTCTGTTTAAAAAGATCTTTGGAAAGCTCTTCTCTTCAATTAGACTCGAAGAACATGGACAGGTCAAAGCTTTTAGGTAGTTCGGGGGATAATCAGAAATGTTTTAGATAATTTAAAGTAATCCCGATCTCTCCTCGATTTCTGTTTAAAAAGATCTTTGGAAAGCTTTCGATTTCTTCTCTTCAATTAGACTTGAAGAACATGAACAGGTCAAAGCTTTTAGGTAGTTCGGGGGATAATCAGAAATGTTTTAGATAATTTAAAGTAATCTCGATCTCTCCTCGATTTCTGTTTAAAAAGATCTTTGGAAAGCTTTCGATTTCTTCTTTTTAATTAGACTCGAAGAACATGGACAGGTCAAAGCTTTTAGGTAGTTTGGGGGACAATCAGAAATGTTTCAGATAATTTAAAGTTATCCCGATCTCTCCTCGATTTCTGTTTAAAAAGATCTTTGGAAAGCTCTTCTCTTCAATTAGACTCGAAGAACGTGGACAGGTCAAAGCTTTTAGTTAGTTTGGGGGACAATCAGAAATGTTTTAGATAATTTAAAGTAATCCCGATCTCTCCTCAATTTCTGTTTAAAAAGATCTTTGGAAAGCTCTTCTCTTCAATTAGACTCGAAGAACATGGACAGGTCAAGCTTTTAGGTAGCTCGGGGGACAATCAGAAATGTATTAGATAATTTAAAGTAATCCCGATCTCTCCTCGATTTCTGTTTAAAAAGATCTTTGGAAAGCTCTTCTCTTCAATTAGACTCGAAGAACATGGACAGGTCAAAGCTTTTAGGTAGTTTGGGGGCCCCCAAATTCTTTTTAGAAAGTTTCCATTCTTCTACGTTGTTCCATCAACAAGAAAATTGGACACCATAACAAATTTTTGAATAGTTCTACCACGTTCTTGTTTAAGAAGAACTTTGACAAATTTCCTGCTTCTCTTACGTTCTTTTGTTTAGCTCTAGAAAGATTATTGATGTCCAAAACAGTTTGGGGGATTTCCAACACGTTCTTGTTTAAGAAGCTTCGTTCCTTTGTTCTTCTGTTTCGTTCCAAGAATTTTGGATAAAAGCAAAATCGTTTTAGATGGTTCAGGGGAATCTCAATCCTAACACGTTCTCAGGGGAACCCCAATCTTAACACTTTCTCGGGGGGGAACCTCAATCCAACACGTTCTTAGGGGAACACCAATCCTAACACTTCCACGGGGGGAACTCCAGTCCTAACACTTTCACGGGGGGAACCTCAGTTGTAACACGTTCTCAGGAGAACCCCAATCTTAACACTTTCTCGGGGGGGAACCCCAATCCTAACACTTTCTCGGGGGGGGACCCCAATCCTAACACGTTCTCAGGGGAACCCTAACACGTTCTCAGGGGAACCCTAACACGTTCTCAGGGGAACCCTAACACGTTCTCAGGGGAATCCTAACACGTTCTCAGGGGAACCCTAACACGTTCTCAGGGGAATCTTCCAATGACTTTTCAGTTCTTTTTAATTCTAAGAAGATTGGGAACGACCAAAGGTGTTTGGATAGTTCGTTAGTGCGTTCTTGATTAATAAGAACTTTGGGCAACTTCCAATTATTTCCCTTATATTCTTTTATTTGTTTCTAAGCCGAAGCAAAAAGGTTAGAAACCTAACCAAAGGGATTTTAGGAATTCCCCGGTCTTTGGTACCTTCCAGTTTAAGAACTGGTCATTTCTTCTGTTTTTCTGTCTCGTGACAAGATCAGGAATACTCGAGGAGCTTTCTGAAATTCTAGGGTTAACCAAACAAGTAATTTTAACAGGAATTGTATTAAAATTAGGAGGATATGGGATACTTTGGGACCCCTAAGCATATTTTTGTTTAAGAAGATACTTTCGGACCCCTAAGCTTATACTTGTTTAAGAAGAACCTTAGAAATCTTCGAATTTTCTCTTCTTTGTTCTCCTGTTTCTTTCTAAGAAGATTATAGACAACTTAAAATGCTTTAGATAGTTCAAGGGAACTTTAAACGTTCTAAGCAGAGGACACTTCCAATTTTTTCTCAATTCTTCGATTCCGAAAAGATTTAAAAACTTGGATAATTCAATAGGGTCACGTTGATGAAAAACTGTAGGAAGTTTGAAATAGGCTCTTTTGTTTGGTATCAAAAGAGATTAGAAACGATCAAAAAAGGTTTTAGCTAGTTCTGGGAATCCTTGATCGAACACATTACCTTTTAAGAGAAACTTTAGTAAGCTTCTATCCTACTCTTTCGGGCTTCTACTCTACTCTTCCGGGCTTCTATTCTACCCTTCCGGGCTTCTACTCTACTCTTCCCGGCTTCTACTCTACTCTTCCCGGCTTCTACTCTACCCTTTCGGGCTTCTACTCCATTCTAAGAAGATTATGGACAACTGAAAATACTTTAAATAGTTCAAGGGAACCGCAAACGTTCTAAAAAGAGGACACTTCCAATTTTTCCTCAACTCTTCGGTTCCAAAAAGATTTAAAAACTTGGATAATTCAATACGGTCATGTTGAAGAAAAACTGTAGGAAGTTTGAAGTAGGCTTTTTTGTTTGGTATCAAAAGAGATTAGAAACAACCAAAAAGGTTTTAGCTAGTTCTGAGAATCCTCGATCGAACACATTACCTTTTAAGAGAAACTTTAGTAAGCTTTTATTCTACTCTTTCGGGCGTCTACTCTACTCTTCCGGGCTTCTACTCTACCCTTCCGGGCTTCTACTCCACTCTTCCGGGCTTCTACTCTACCCTTTCGGGCTTCTACTCCATTCTAAGAAGATTATGGACAACCGAAAATACTTTAGATAGTTCAAGGGAACCGCAAACGTTCTAAAAAAAGGACACTTCCAATTTTTCCTCAACTCTTCGATTCTGAAAAGATTTAAAAACTTGGATAATTCAATAAGGTCATGTTGATGAAAAACTGTAGGAAGTTTGAAGTAGGCTCTTTTGTTTGGTATCAAAAGAGATTAGAAACAACCAAAAAGGTTTTAGCTAGTTCTGGGAATTCTCGATCGAACACATTAACTTTTAAGAGAAACTTTAGTAAGCTTCTATTCTACTCTGTCGGGCTTCTACTCTACTCTTCCGGGCTTCTACTCTACTCTTCCGGGCTTCTACTCTACTCTTCCGGGCTTCTACTCTATTCTAAGAAGATTATGGACAACCGAAAATACTTTAGATAGTTCAAGGCAACCGCAAACGTTTTAAAAAAGGAAACTTCCAATTTTTCTTCAACTTTTCTCTTCGGTTCCGAAAAGATTGAAACATTTTTGGATAATTTAACACCTTCATGTTATAGAAAAACTGTAGAAATCTTCGAATGGGTCCTCTTGTTTGGTATTAAAAGAGATTAGAAACAACCAAAAAAGGTTTTAGCTAGTTCTGGGAATCCTCGATCGAACACATTACCTTTTAAGAGAAACTTTATTAAGCTTCTGTTCTACTTTTCTGGGCTTCTACTTCATTCTAAGAAGATGGATAACCTAAAATGCTTTAGATAGGTCAAAGGAACCCCAAACGCAACACGTTCTAAGAAGAGAACGTTTCCAATTTCTATTCTGCTCTCGTTTCATTTCAAATGCTCTTGTTTCATTTCAAGTCCTCTCGTTTCATTTCAAGTGCTCTCGTTTTATTTCAAGTTCTCTTGTTTGATACCAAGAAGATGGGACAAAGTCGGACATTTTTAGATAATTCTCTATTTCGTTTTAATGAGATAAGGAACAACCAAGGAGCTTTCTAGGGTTCTAGAGACAACCAAAAATCAGGAGACTCCAGATCCTCTTGAATGCCTCCTTTAAGAACGATTTTGGGGAGCTACCAATGTCCTTTCTTCTGTTTTGTTTGTTTTCAGATAGATAAAGACAACCAAACAGATTTGGTATAGTTCTGGGAATCCCCGGTCTTCTTTAACATCTTCTCTTTTAAGATAAACTTTAGGAAGCTTCTATTCTTCTCTTCTGGGTTTCTATTTTTCTCTTCTCGGTTTCTATTTCATTATATGAAGATTATGGACAACCTAAAATGCTTTAGATAGGTCAAAAGAACTCCAAAGGCAACACATTCTAAGAAGAGAACGTTTTCAATTTCTATTCTGCTCTCGTTTCCTTTCAAATGCTCTTGTTTCATTTCAAGGGCTCTCCTTTCATTTCAGGGGTTCTCGTTTCATTTCAAGTGCTCTTGTTTGATTCCAAGAAGATTGGACAAAATCAGACATTTTTAGATAATTCTCTTATTTCGTTTCAATGAGATAAGGAACAACCAAGAAGCTTTATAGGGTTCTAGAGACGACCAAAAATCAGGAGACTCCAGATCCTCTTGAATGCGCTCTTTAAGAAGAATGTCTCCTTTAAGAACGATTTTGAGGAGCCACCAATGTCCTTTCTTCTGTTTTGTTTGTTTTCAGATAGATAAAGACAACCAAACAGATTTGGTATAGTTCTGGGAATCCCCGGTCTTCTTTAACATCTTCTCTTTTAAGATAAACTTTAGGAAGCTTCTATTCTTCTCTTCTGGGTTTCTATTTTTCTCTTCTGGGTTTCTATTTCATTATATGAAGATTATGGACAACCTAAAATGCTTTAGATAGGTCAAAAGAACTCCAAAGGCAACACATTCTAGGAAGAGAACGTTTTCAATTTCTATTCTGCTCTCGTTTCCTTTCAAATGCTCTTGTTTCATTTCAAGGGCTCTCCTTTCATTTCAGGGGTTCTCGTTTCATTTCAAGTGCTCTTGTTTGATTCCAAGAAGATTGGACAAAATCAGACATTTTTAGATAATTCTCTTATTTCGTTTCAATGAGATAAGGAACAACCAAGAAGCTTTATAGGGTTCTAGAGACGACCAAAAATCAGGAGACTCCAGATCCTCTTGAATGCGCTCTTTAAGAAGAATGTCTCCTTTAAGAACGATTTTGAGGAGCCACCAATGTCCTTTCTTCTGTTTTGTTTGTTTTCAGATAGATAAAGACAACCAAACAGATTTGGTATAGTTCTGGGAATCCCCGGTCTTCTTTAACATCTTCTTTTAGATAAACTAGGAAGCTTCTATTCTTCTCTTCTGGGTTTCTATTTTTCTCTTCTAGGTTTCTATTTCATTATATGAAGATTATGGACAACCTAAAATGCTTTAGATAGGTCAAAAGAACTCCAAAGGCAACACATTCTAGGAAGAGAACGTTTTCAATTTCTATTTTGCTCTCGTTTCCTTTCAAATGCTCTTGTTTCATTTCAAGGGCTCTCCTTTCATTTCAGGGGTTCTCGTTTCATTTCAAGTGCTCTTATTTGATTCCCAGAAGATTGGACAAAGTCAGACATTTTTAGATAATTCTCTATTTCGTTTCAATGAGGTAGGGAACAACTAAGAAGCTTTCTGGGGTTCTAAAGACAACCAAAAGTACTTCAGGAGACTCCAGATCCTTTGAATGCGCCCTTTAAAGACAATGTCTTTAAGAACAACTTTGGAAAGCTTCCAATGTGCTTTCTTCTGTTTTGTTAGTTTTCAGAAAGATAAAGAAAACCAAAAAGGTTTTATACAGTTCTGGGAATCCCCGCCGTCATTTAACACCTTTTTTAAGATCAATTTTAGGAAGCTTCTATTCTTCTCTTCTGAATTTCTATTTCGTCTCTTGTGGGCTTCTATTTGGTCTCTTCTGGGCTTCTATCTGGTCTCTTCTGGGCTTCTGTTTGGTCTCTTCTGGGCTTCTGTTTGGTCTCTTCTGGGCTTCTATTTGGTCTCTTCTGGGTTTCTGTTTGGTCTCTTCTGGGCTTCTATTTGGTCTCTTCTGGGCTTCTGTTTCATCTCTTCTGGGTTTCTATTTCGTCTCAAGAACGTTGAGAACAACCCAGAAACTTCAGGAAGGTCTAGGGACAACAAAAATGTTTTATGATAATTCAGGAGACTCCAGATCGTGTTAAATGCGTTTAAGAATCGATAATATCTTCTTCTTTAGGAACTTTCCAATGTCCAGTCTTCGGTTTTGTTTGGTTTCAGACAGGGACAACCAAAAAGATTTTGTATAGTCCTAGAAATCACCCATCTTTAATACTTTCTTTTTTAAGAGAAACTTTTGGGGAGCTTCTATTCTTTTCTTCTGGGCTTCTATTTCGTGAGGGACAACAAAAAAGCTTCCTGAAGTTCTAGGGACCACTAACAACATTTTCGACAATTCGGAAGACTCCAAATCATCTTGAATGCGTTTTTTAGGAAGTTAGAATGTTGTTCTTCTTTAAGAACTGTTGTTTCTCTTTAAGAACTATTGTTTCTCTTTAATAATAGTTGTTCCTCTTTAAGAACTGTTATTCTTTTTTAAGAACTGTTGTTCCCCTAAGAACTGTTGTTCCTTTTTAAGAACTGTTGTTCCTTTTTAAGAAGTGTTGTTCCCCTAAGAACTGTTGTTCCTCTTTAAGAACTGTTGTTCCTCTTTAAGAACTGTTGTTCTTCTTTAAGAAGAACTTTGGGAAGCTTTCAAGATTAGGGACAACCGAATAGGTTTTGGGTAGTTCTGAGAATCCGCGATCTTTAAGACTTAAAAGAAACTTTAAAAAGCTTCTTTTTTCGCTTTTGGGCTTCTATGTCGTTTCAAGTAAGATGAGGAACAACCGAGAAGCTTTCTGAAGTTCTAGGGACCACCAATAACATTTTAGATAATTCAGAAGACTCCAGACCCTCTTGAAAGCGCTTTTTAAGAAATAAGAATGTTGTTCTTCTTCAAGAACTGTTGTTCCTCTGTAAGAACAACTTGAGATTCTCCTGAATGCACTTTTTAAAAAGTAAGAATGTTGTTCTTCTTTAAGAACTGTTGTTCCTCTATAAGAACTGTTGTTCCTCTATAAGAACAACTTTAGATCCCCTGAATGCGTTTTTTTTTTAAGAAGGAATAATGTTGTTCTTCTTCAAGAACCCTCTGTAAAAACAACTTTAGATCCTTCTGAATGCGTTCTTTAAGAAGTAAGAATGTTGTTCTTCTTCAAGAACTGTTGTTCCTCTGTAAGAACAACTTTAGATCCTCCTGAATGCGCTTTTTAAGAAGGAATAATGTTGTTCTTCTTCAAGAACTGTTGTTCCTCTGTAAAAGCAAATTTAGGAAGCTTCAAAGATCATCTCTTGTTCGAATTGATTTCAACGAGATTGGGGACAACCAAATAGGTTTTAGATAGTTCTGGGAGCCCCCGATTTACTTTGACACGTTCCTCTTTAACAACTCTAGGAAACTTTCAGGATCACCTCCTGTTCGGTTTGGTTTCAGCGAGATTGGGGACAACCAAATAGGTTTTAGATAGTTCTGGGAGCCCCCGATTTACTTTAGCACGTTCCTCTTTAACAACTCTAGGAAACTTTCAGGATCTCCTCCTGTTTGGTTTGGTTTCAGCGAGATTGGAGTAACCAAATAGGTTTTAGATAGTTTTGGCGACCTCCGACTTTCTTTAGCACGTTCCTGTTTAAGAAGAACTTTAGGAAGCTTCTAATTTCGTCTCTTGTTCTTCTGTTTTGTTTTAAGACGCTGAGGGGTAACCAATAAGTTCTGCAGTTTTAGAGACAAAAGTGTTTTAGTTAATTCAAGGGATCTTCGCTTCTTTAATGCGTTCTTGTGAAAGCTTGCTTCTCTTCTAGTTTCGAGAAGATTATTGACTGCCAAAACCAAACCTTTAACTCATTTTTGTCAAGAAAACTTGAAACTTCCAATTTCTTCGCTTTTGTTGTCGTTTGGTTTCAAGAAGGTTAGAGCAACTGGAAACGTTCTTATTTAAAAAGAATTTGGGAAAGCTTCTAATTTTTTTCTTTGTTTGGTTTGATCCCAAGACACGAAATCATGAACTAATTCATCTTAAGTTGGTATTTTCATCAAAACCAAAATTGAATGTGATCATAGGTTCCCCAAGCGTCCACTAGAGGAAAACCCCACATCCGAGAATCACAAACTTGATCATGGGAAATGTTTTCCCCAATGGTCTCCAATTTTCACGTAAAGACGCTTAGCTTTTGGCAAATTTCCACTAAATTTGACCCCCCCAACTCCCCCAAAGATTGAAAACTTCCAGATATAAGACCATAAGGCCCAAAGATGTCCAAAGTGTCTACAGAGAGATTGAAGATTGCTAAAGCATTACCAAAATTGCAAAAACGTTTTCAAAACGCAAAAAGCGTTCCCAAAACTGCAAAAGGGTTCCCAAAAGCGTCCACAAAACTGCAAAAGCGTCCCCAAAACTACAAAGGCGTCCCCAAAACTACAAAGGCGTCCCCAAAACTACAAAGGCGTCCCCAAAACTACAAAGGCGTCCCCAAAACTACAAAGGCGTCCCCAAAACTACAAAAGCCTTCCCAACACTGCAAAAAAGCGTTCCCAAAAGTGTCAATATCGTTTCCAGAAAGATTGAACGTACCAAAAGACTTCCCAAAATATTGAACATCGCTGCAGCATTCTCAAGTGTTTATACTCGTAATAGTATTCCCAAAATTGCAAAAGTGGTTTCAAAAATGTTGTAAATTGCAAGAATATTGTCAAAAATGTGTGAGATATCAATAGTACGCCCGAAGTAGCACAAGAGTTGTCAAAAATGTTGCAGCTTGCGACAGTATTGTCAAAAATGTTGCAGCTTGCGATAGTACTGTCAAAAAAAGAATGTTACTAAAAATGTTGAAGATTGTAATAGTATTCGCAAAAAATAGCAAAATGGAGACATTTTTCAGATCATTATCTGGACTAATTACAATATTAATGACCATGTTGAGCCCCCAAATGCCCTAAAATTAGACAAAAAGTTGTAGTTTTATTCAAAAATAATGCCTCTGGTTTTTCAGAGATTCGCCCCCAAAAAAAACCAAAAAACAAGCGCTTTTTAACCGATGTTAGAGTTAGCGCGTCCAAAACTACCCCATCAAAAAGTCTCTCGTATGGCGGCTTCAACGATTACCCGCAGTGGCGGCTTCAACGATTACCCGCAGTGGCGGCTTCGATTACCCACAGAGGCGAGACGTATTTGAATAACAGAACTTTCCAACGAAACTTACACGTTTTCGAACGTCTAAGCTTCATTGGAAATCTTCTGCGTTTATAGATGTCGCCACGTGTGTTGGGGTATCCCCCCCCAGAGTTGCAGTTGGTGGCGTTGCCGTCGCCCCCCCGAGAAAGCGCCCCCAATGTATATTAAAGATGTGGCATCTCGCTATAAATCTTTATCCACTTGCTGAGTTATTCGGTTGCCTCTGCTGGTGAACTTTGGGCGGCATTGGTGCCGCCGAGGTTCTCCAGTGGGGCTTCATATATAAATGTATAAAATACCTAGATGTAGCGGAAACAAAAAGGACTAAATGGTTTTAGTCATTTTTTAGTTTTTTAATATTGCAAATGAACCATAGTTTTGAAATTTAGACAAGACTAGTTAGTTTTTGCTAGATTTTATATACAATCGTTGAAATTTCACAGTGAAGTCAAAAATTGATTTTATCAGTTGTTTTATCCATTTTTAGCTGCGTAACTTCTCTATTTTTCAGGATAGAGACCCGGAAGTTAAGCGATTTTAAAACATTTTACGTCGAGAGCATCCATATTCATTTTATTAAATTAAAATCAAATATGGTTAACTGATTTTTGTACATCATTGTGAAATTTTTAACTTAAAAAGTGTATAGCTGTTGATATTTTGTTGTTTTCCTTTTTTCTTTGGTTATTTTTTTTTTAATTATATAAAGTATATATTTTCTGATTCGTATCTTCTCTTTTTTTTGTGTTGCGAAAAGTTTAAAACCTCCTGTATCGTAACTGTTTAAGTATCGTGCGATATCAGTTTTGCTCATTTTTGGGGAAAATGTGTTAATTTTTTAACATTTTCGTCATTGTTAACACGAAATATGTTCACAAAAGAAAATGGAAACTTGCTTTCTTAAATATATTATTATTTATTCGAGCTCTCATTCTTTCCCTCCTTGTTCCCTGCTTTTTGAGCCCCCAATTCATGGAAACTTTGACAGGAGTTGAGACAGCTGCAATTTCATCAAATGGCTTTTTGAAAATGCAATTTAAGTAACTGCACAATAATAAAAATTTAAATCATTTTTGGTAAAAAGAAATATTTAAGACTCCGAGTTCTAAATTCAAGATGAAGGTATTAATTTTGACAAAATTTATTTTCGAGATTTAAGTAAAGCGACTTGTTGGAAATTCAATTATTTTTTTAATCAAATGCCGTATTGTACAAATATTCTGGACAAAGGTGGCAAAAATCACTTGAATTTATCTAAAAATGCGTTACAACACCTAACGCTTTGGTCATAACACTTCTCGAAACCTTCCGAATCGGTGTCCTGCAAAAAAATCAATTAACAACTAATTGTGTTTCGATTGTTACACTAACATAATACGGATCCCTAATGACTTTCTCCCCCTGTGGGTCATACTCCCCGAACAACTGGATTTTAGCCTTCGCCCCTTGAGGCGCCTTATCCTTCAAATCTGCAAGATTATCCTGATCCATCGCAAATATGTAATCGAACGTGTTAAAATCAGCAGTCATGATCTAAAATTCAACAACAATAAACCACCGAGTGTGTAATAAAACATTAACTCGCCTGTCTCGCTCGACCGTGGTAAGTAATATTATGTTTCTTTAACGTATCTTGCGTTCTCGGATCTGGAGGTTTACCGGCGTGCCAACCCCCGATAGCGGCGCTATCCACCTCCCATCTGTCCGCAATGCCTCTTTGGTTAATACTTCGTTGAAAAACAGCCTCCGCGATGGGCGATCTACAAATGTTGCCTATTTCAATGAAGTGGTAGCGGGTGTCGTTCGAGGTTAAAAATACCGAGGCAAACGAAGAGCACTCTTTTCTTATTATCTTTGGAAGCCATGTTTAGTTTATATAAATCAAGACTTATATGTACGCTAAAACTAAATATACGTTGATTAATTATTTACTACTAAGATAACGAATTGTAAATGCAGCCAAATATTTATATTTAGAGGTTAGAATTTGATCACAACCACAGAACAAGTCTTCTTCTGGATTTATGTCTGTGTTGTCAGTAGTGAGATCTACACCACTTGTTTTGATCTACACTACGAAAAGAAAGATATTTCACCTAAAAATACAAAAATAATAATAAGGCAACAGATTAAACGAAATGGTACAACTTATTTGCTTTTATATAATTCCGAGGGATTTTTTAATTACGTTACTTTGAGACTATATTCAATCAACGCTTTGGGAAAACGACTACCGTTGATGATGTATTCAATCCATAAATCTTCCGCAAAAAGTTCAATTTGGCAACAGCGCTCGCTTCTTCTTTTTCTCTAAGGGTGCGTTTATACCAGACACTTTATTCCGTACATTTCTCTCTGAAATAAATGTCAACTATCCTGAGAGAAGCTATTCAAGACTTATTTATACACAAAGAGTTCGGGTATCTTCTCTCAGGATAGTTGACACTTTAATATATCAGAGAGAAATGTACGGAATAAAACACAAACCATCTAGTGTAAACGCAGCATAATGGTGGTAGCTGAAACCATAGAAAAGATGCTGACTGTACCCACAGAACACGGGTTAATCCGTGACAGGAAAAAATGAAATTTTCTGAAAATAATCCCAGTTGAATATAAATTTTGGATTCGCTGCATTATCCCTTCCCCCTTTGTTTCTACTTACTCCGTTGATTAAATACATTCAATCAAGACATATTCCTAATGATTTTTTCAATTACGTAGCTTAAAAAACTATAAAAGATTTAGAATTCCACATAGTAAGGGTTAAAAATGTAAAATAACCATAAAATATTAAACAAAACTGCAATTTTGCCACAAAAACAGCAACAAGGCACAACCAACGTGTACAAACATTAACAGATAAAAACGCGATAAAACTATATAAAATGGTGGGCCCTCCCAGTGGTTACGCCAATGCTATGCGGGCGGCCATGCTGGTCATAGAATCCGCAACTCGGAAGTAATCAATTTAATGACAAAATTCTAAATTTATCTAGTTTACATCTCATGGTACAATTTCGCTTATTGGCCAACTATTTTTATAAACAAAACCGAGTGAATCATCGCTTTCCCATCGCTCGATTCTGACGCTGATAGTTATGCGCTGTATGAAGACAGTTGGGAAAAAATCAACGTAGTAGTCCAACATTCGCAGCAATCGATTGTTTAGTGTCACAACGGAAAATAGAAAACAATCTCCTCGAAGTCCCTGTTAAACAAAGTGCTTTTAAATTTCGGTAGTTTTAACCAAGATGAAATTTCAATACAAAGAAGAACACCCTTTCGAGAAGAGAAAGTCCGAGGGTGAGAAAATACGAAGAAAATACCCGGACAGAGTCCCTGTAAGTACTACGTTGTGCAATTGCGTGCAATCGCTGGTTTTGTTTATTGGTATGGGGCGCCCCCATTTTGCGCTTTTAATACACCGTTGGGCTTGTCAGTCGTTTTTAATTTTCTGATTGATTTTATTGCTTTGACGTCTCAGTTTTGTTTTTGTTTATTACAATCAACATGGCCGCTCAAGGTCGTATGATTTCGGGCTGATGCATTCGCGTTAATTTCGTAATTGTTTTAGGTCATCGTGGAAAAAGCGCCTAAGGCGAGAATCGGGGACTTAGATAAGAAGAAATACCTAGTCCCGTCCGATTTGACTGTGGGGCAATTTTACTTTCTAATTAGAAAACGGATTCATCTTAGACCGGAGGACGCGCTCTTCTTCTTTGTTAACAATGTGATTCCTCCGACTTCCGCTACGATGGGGTCCTTATATCAGGTAATTTTGAAGGTTATTTTTTATTTGTTTAGGTCGATGTTGTTGTATATATATTTGAATTATTCGTTCATGTATTTTAATCGTTAATTATTGTTTAGGAGCATCACGAAGAAGACTTTTTCCTATATATTGCCTACTCTGATGAAAACGTTTACGGCAATCCTAACGAGATGATCTAAATTTCTCCCGAACACCAATGTAATGAATCCAATTTTAACAATATAAACTGTAATAAAAAAGGATTTTATTTGTTAGTTTAGTTTTTAGTTATTTAGCTCATATTTCTTTTGTATTTATGGGATATCATTTTATTTTATGGTGATACAGATTTGTGACTTATTCAATAAACTATTTGCTATATTATATTTTTAGTTTGTAAGTTGATAAGACGTTCGCCAACGAGCGGTTTTATTAAATAAATGCATACAAGTAGTGCTGTTTAATGTGATCATAAAATATAGAAAATGTAACAAAAATGAATAAAAGTTTATAAAACTATTTTGTAATTTTATTAAAACTTAACTTTTTAAAGCATGATTTTAATCGATGTCTTCCAATTTTCGTTATTAATAGAACCAGAATTTTCATCAATTACTCATGATTTTAAATTAAAATGTTGAATACTTTTGATATTAATTTGAAGAAAAAAGTGTAAATTTTGACTTATTACTCAAAATTTTGACGTTAAATCCGAAGGCTTTCTCTTAATCGCCAAATTTCGAAATTAATTGAAAGTTCGGGCTCCAAAGTCGAAATTTCGATTTTAAATTAGAAATTTCGACTTTTAAATTCGGTACTTCCGTTCAATCTCTGGATTATGGTCAAAGTTTTTACTTAAGAATTTCGAAAGCTGTAAAAAAAATTGTTCTAGGCCTTCATATCGAGTATCTCTCTGAAGATGCTAGTTTGGCTATCGAAACGCATTAGAACAACCAATGTCGTGTATTTTTTTCATTTTTCTTAGTTTCAGGGGACAAGATTTGTATTTCAATTTTTGAAGATAACCAAAGAGCAGTCCGTTCCACCAAAGTCAAGCTTTCTAATCTAATTAATTATTAAAAGCATTGACGGCCACCAGCGAATCATTAACTGAAATAATTATTAAAAATTATTCATTCAACAAACGAATTAACTGTTTATCATTCAGGAAACAAAATGGCCAATACGAATTCCGAAATATTACATTCTCCCATTTCTCGTTTTCATGTAATCTATGATCCAAGTTAGAAAGAAGAAGACGGTTTGTGAATTAACCTTTAGAATAAAGGCAAAGACAAGATCAAATTTGACGTTGACGTAACTTTGTCTATGAGTTGACGTTCCCGAATTCCTAAAATCTGCAGAATTAGTCGTGCTTCAAATTAACTAATAAAATGGCTATCAGTTTATTAAACCCGAAAGCAGAAGTGGCGCGGGCCGCCCAAGCCTTAGCGGTGAACATTTCCGGCGCTAAAGGCATCCAAGATGTGATGAAAACGAACTTGGGGCCAAAAGGAACCGTGAAAATGTGAGTCGCCTTGCACATGACACAACTATCCCTAATTACCCCTATAATAACTAATTTATTTCTATATTAACACACGATGATGATTAAACTGTCCTAAAATCCTTCAAATTTAACAATTACGACTCATATATTAACGATATAATTCACCACTGGCGACATAACCTCACTTTTACAATTTAGGTTGGTGTCCGGTTCGGGTGATATTAAAATTACGAAGGATGGCAACGTTTTGTTGCACGAGATGCAAATTCAACATCCGACCGCCTCCTTAATAGCCAGAGCATCCACGGCGCAAGACGACACCACTGGGGACGGTACCACTTCCACCGTTCTTATCATCGGGGAGCTCCTGAAACAGGCCGACATTTACATCGCTGAAGGTCTGCACCCGCGTATGCTCACCGAAGGATTCGATAAAGCACGAGTGAAAACCTTAGAAATTCTAGACAAGCTGAAAATACCGATTGAGATCAATCGGGAGATTTTGTTGGACGTCTGCAGAACTAGCTTAAGAACTAAGGTTGGTATGTCGCCCCGGAGTCTTGCTCAATTTTGGAAGTAAAATTTTCATGTTTCGAGGGATAGAAGCTAGGTTGAGCATTAATTTTAAGAAAATCCTAAATCTTCAATTGCCCTTCTTCGCTTTTTAAATTCCAAGTATTTATTCAGAATTTTATCTTCTTTTCAATAAATTTTGAACTTTGAAAAGCCTAGTTTACGCTCAATGTTTGCTTATTTTCAAAAACTTTGATTTTAAATTTGCCAATTTTGTGTAGAAACTTTGTATCATTTGAATATCAATTTTAATCGGAAATTTCAGTTTTAATCTGAAATTTCAATTTTAATCTGAAATCTCAACTTTAATCTGAAATTTATGTGCTAAAATCCCAAATTTGTCACCCCGTGGGTCCTTTTTTTGTTTTAAAAACTCATCATCGACTCAGAACTTTCGATTTTTTAAATATTTAGGTATTTTGCTTCGAAATTTCAATTTTGTCTCGAAACCGAATATTGCCTCATTTACTAGAGTTTGATAAACTCGAGTACACTGGTATTGTCATAATGAGTACTGAATTTTCCAGATTCATCAAAAATTGGCTGATCTGTTGGCCGAAGTATGCGTGGACGCGATCCTCACCATTAAAACGCCGGAAAAGCCGGCTGATCTCCACATGATCGAAATGATGGAAATGCAGCACAAATCCGAAACCGATACGAACCTTATCAAAGGTTTAGTCCTAGATCACGGCTCTAGGCACCCCGATATGCCTAAACGTCTCAAGAATTGTTACATTTTGACTTGCAACGTGAGCATGGAATACGAAAAGAGCGAAGTCAACTCTGGTTTCTTCTACAAGACGGCCGAAGAACGAGAAAAGATGGTGACAGCCGAACGCGAATTCATCGAGCAACGAGTTAAGAAAGTGATCGAATTGAAGAAGCAGTTGTGCACCGGCAACAACAAGTCATTCGTTGTGATTAACCAAAAAGGTATCGACCCCATGAGCTTGGATATGTTGGCCAAAGAGGGCATAATAGCGCTGCGTCGCGCCAAGAGGCGAAACATGGAGCGTCTTGCACTCGCCTGCGGTGGCGTCGCCATGAACTCATTCGATGACCTGCAAGAGTCACACTTGGGGTACGCCGGTTTAGTCTACGAGCACGTTCTGGGAGAAACCAAGTATACTTTCGTCGAAGAATGCAAGAACCCTTTATCTGTCACTATCCTGATGAAGGGGCCCAATAAGCACACCCTAACGCAGATGAAAGACGCCGTAAGGGACGGTCTAAGGGCCATTAATAACGCCATCGAAGACAAGTGTGTTATACCAGGTGAGTCGCCGCTTAAAATTTTAACAATTTTACTATCTTGGGCTTCGTTTAGGTGCTGGAGCGTTCGAGGTGACCGCCAATAAAGAACTGATGGCGTTCAAAGACACCGTCAAGGGTAAAGCCAGGTTAGGGGTCGCAGCTTACGCTGAAGCTCTTCTAGTGATACCCAAAGTATTAGCGACAAATTCCGGCTTTGACGCCCAAGTAAGTCATTTGAAACCAATCGGAGATGTTTTAAGTCATTATAATATAAGAGATGTTCTAAGTGTACTTTTACCTGTAGGATTCCATTGTGAAGCTTCAAGAGGAAGCTAGGCTAAATCCTGATCCGGTGGGACTCGATTTGACCTCGGGGGAACCGATTAATCCGAAAGATGCTGGAATATACGACAATTATGTTGTCAAGAGGCAAATGATTAATTCGTGCTCAGTGATCGCTTCGAATCTCATATTGGTGGATGAAATTATGAGAGCTGGAATGAGCAGTCTGAAAGGTTAATTCCAAACGCTGCAGCTTTCTAATTTAATCAGCTTATTTTGTCACTTTTTTCTTTATAAAATAACACCTTTTGTAATATTTAAAACTATTAAAGCATCTTCATTTGAATTCTTTTTTGGAAAATGAAAAACCTTAAACACATCTCGTTTTGGCGACAAAGTTAAAAAAACTGGGGAAACTTATAAAAATATTTATATTAAATTCGTTAACACAGATATTGATTAAATAATTATAAACACCTGAACTTAAACTGCAACATATATAAAACATTTGGCCCTTAATCTAATGAAATAAATATAAAAGGGTTAATATCGTACAGCCTGAAACAACCAATCCCAATATAACAGAATCTCGACGTTTCTTTATATTTATCCTGGAAATTAAACTATTTATCAATGGATATCTATTAGACAAATCGTTAAATCTCGTTTGTATTTTCTTAAACGTTTGACGCTGCGTATTAAGATGATCCCTAGTTTCCATCGCTATCGAAATTTGCTCATTTACGAGGCGATCAGAACTAAAATAAAACCAATTATTTAGTATCAATATGCAACACATCTTACTATAAACAATAAATACAACTTACTTATGCAAGTGCTGGTTCTCTTTCAAATATATATCGCGCCTGTTATTTATGCCATCACCCCTGATGGACTCCGAACTTCCATGCATTAAATCTTCCCGTTCCTGTCGACTCACATGCTGCGATTTCGTCTTCTTAAAATCCCTAGATAAATCCTTCAAGATATCCCTGTGCCTTTGGATGGTGTGTAACATTGCCGCACCCGAGACGGGTTGTTCGCTCATCAATTCGTTAACTTGTGTGAGCTGCAAGCAAACGATGTCAATGACGTTACAATTCGTAGACCACTCGCAAAACCTTGTTCAAAAGTTGCTCCAATTCGATGGCCATCGTATCAAATGTATCTTCGCTGGATAACAAGGGAACCGTATCGGAGGCATGACTGCTGTGGGGCGTTTTCAACCCTGCCCCCAATTTACTAAACGCGACCAATTTCAAATCGATTTCGTTCTCTAACTGCCTCGCTTGCTTCCTCAAGTCTGCAACGGAGTTTTAACTAAGCGAATAAACCTTTTGACTATATTATCTGAGGGATAAACCCCCATAATAGCGTATTTTCGTGCTTGATACGTATCCAACTCGTAAACAAAGATAAGAACGTAGAACATCAAAAGTCGGTTTTCAATCCGCTTACCTTCGTAAGTTAGAGCGGCGGCCATCCTATTTTGGGTTTAATGATAAGTAATTAGTCGTAAAATATCACATACATGCTTATTTAATAAAAAAAATTATTACTTTTGACAACTCCTAAAAAAGTGACAGGTGACGATAATTTTTAAGTTCTATGTTCCAGGAACAGTGTCCTCTAGTAGCGAGTAGATCTGATCAAATTGCTGTTTATGTTATAACTACGAGATGACGCGCTCCAAATTGGGAATTATTTATTGCCTACACAACCTTTCTCTATGGCCTATACTCATAGAAAAAGCTTCCCTATACTTATCTTTAAATCGCTGATTCTGTATTTTTTTTGTACGTAGGTTCCATATTCATATTTCAGGTAAGTAATCTTTGACTATTTATTATCTGAGTAAATACTGCATATGAATGAGGTATTTATATAAGTTACGAAAAAAAAAAATCAGAGGCCAGATACGTTTTGTGCAGATACCCTTTAAAGGAATCATTGGCGGCCTCCAGTTTATTGAAGGTTATTTGTGACAGATCAAAATTGCATGCACCACATGCATATATGTTGTAAGCAACCAGAGTTGGCCCGCATTGTTTATATTTCGTGGCGCCAATCACCAGGAAAGAATTCCAATCTCAGCTTGTCCCGGCTGCGGGGATACTCTCCCAGCGTCATTCGGGTCTGGCGGAAGTGGATTGTTAATTCGATATTCCTGTTCAATTAATCGATAAATCGTTACCTGTTTTAACATTCGTTTAATTAATATTTTGAAGTTTGTGTTACCTTTTATTATTGTCATAATTTGTGTGTCGCTACCGTTATTGGTGTTTAAATTATGGAGGAGGAACACGAATCTAACAATGTAATACTTCTATATAGCCAGTTCCTCGTTGTTAAATCGTTAAGTGATAACTTAAATATAGACATAGGAAAGAAAGCAAAATACCGCTAGTGTCGATTTCAATCTCGATGTAGATGATGTCGATGCTTCTTTTATTAATCAATTAAGATGGGTGCGCTTGAAAATGCCAGTTCTGTTGGCGGAATACCCAAAGACAAGTGGAAATACCTATCGCGTAATTATTTGTTTAATTGCCGGTGTGGTAAAGGAATAAAATCTTCTATGGACTTAATCATGAGCCACGGTGTCTAGTTCAGTGCTCTGGAGAAGTAAAGCTGCCTTCACGCGTAAAACATTTTGATGATTAATGTGTTGCCTACATTTCAAGAGTTGTTTGGCACAAATAATCGAGGTAAATCTTTTCCATATTGTTTTTATTGGCGTTGTTAACAATCAATTTAATAATTTTCAGCAGAAATTGACATAAAATGTAAATTAATCACTCCTAAAACCATCAAGAACAAATCAAAAAAATTATATTTGGGTTAGAATTTCAAAAACATAGAAAATTATTAGGAAATTTTGCAGGGCTGCCACACGACCGTGTCTAAATATAACTAATTTTTGTTGTTGCCACTACTCAGTGCCTACTTTGTTACACATTTGTCTGAAATGCATTTCTTCAAAACGCTGAATTTATGATTTTTCTTTGTATACATACCGCTACGTATGTATACATACCGCTACGTATGTATACATACCGCTACGTATGTATACATACCGCTGCGTATGTATATATACCGGCTACGTATGTATACATACGGCTACGTATCTATACATACGGCTACGTATCTATACATACGGCTACGTATGTATACAAAAATTAGATATACATACGTAGGTATGTATATCTAATCTAATATGGTACCCCCAATCAACTTTGATCTTTAAAACCAAAAAATCAAGGTCAATCGTTACCAAATTCATTAACTTGCTCCTTCGAATGATTAAAATTACAGGTAATAGTTTAAAAGTTTTATTTTTCAACAGACTACCGTTTAATACGAAAACGTACACAAAATACAAAAAGCGTACAACTGGTTATATTAAGGAACTGAGCAGTTCGAACAATTTAGTTATTAAATATAACATTTGCCCCCATATTGAAGTAGAAAACTAACTTAGGCCTGCAACTTGTAAACTCTGGTCGCCGTCACATTGTCGTACGACATCACCTACGAATAAAAAACAAATAATTAATTCCTAAACAAGATAATGTGCGTTCGAAAAAAAAAATCATTCATTGGTTAAGCAACATCATGGGCGTTCAAAAATAAATATTGAAGCAAAGTTGCAAAAACTACTAATTCATTGAAAGCATTTGCAACTATTTTATGAATTTAGTTACGAAATGCAAACTTAATTTTGACATGACATTTATCTTAGAACGTAAAACTGTATCATAGTCCAATTCTGAGACATTTATAAACATCATAACCCTACTTCTCGCCATCTTCCAAAGAATTATTCTACTACAGACGTTTGAAGCCTACACTTCTAATTCTTTCGTGCTGGAAACACGTATTCAGATTTCAAATTAAATCAATCAGTGGAAGGCTAATTTAAGGAAGGACGGTGAGGGGACAGAGTCGAGAGAAGAGGAGGGAAGAGAGGGGAGGAGAACCGATGGGATGAGAAGAAAAGAGAAGAGATGGGAAGGGAACAGAAGAAATGGGAAGAGATGGGAAGAGGAGAGAAGAGATGGGAAGAGGAGAGAAGAGATGGGAAGAGAAGAGATGGGATGGAAAGAGAAGAGAAGAGATGGGAAGGAAAGAGAAGAGAAGAGATCGGAAAGAAAGAGAAGAGATGGGAATAGAAGAGAATAAAACAGACGGGAAAAGAAGAGATGGGAAGAGAAGAGATGGGGATAGAAGAGAAGAAATGGGAAGAGAAGAGAAGAAATGGAAAGGGAAGACAAGAGAAGAGAAAAGGGAAGAGATAGAAAGTGAAAAGAAGAGAAGAGATGGGAAGAAATAGGAAGATAAGAGAAGAGAGGAGAAGAGCAGAGAAGAGAAGAGATGAGAAGAGACGAGAAGAGACGAGAAAAGACGAGAAGGAACGAGAAGAAACGAGAAGAGACGAGAAGAGAAAAGAAGAGATGAGAAGAGACAAGAAGAGAAGAGATGGCAAGGGAAAAGAAGAGATGGAAAGGAAAGAGAAGAGATGGGAAGGAAAGAGAAGAGATGAGAAGAGATGAGAAGAGACGAGAAGAGACGAGAGGAGACGAGAAGAGACGAGAAGGAACGAGACGAGAAGAGAAAAGAAGAGATGAGAAGAGACGAGAAGAGTAGAGATGGCAAGGGAAAAGAAGAAAAAAGAAGAGATGAAAAGGGAACAGAAGAGATGGAAAGGAAAGAGAAGAGATGGGAAGGAAAGAGAAGAGATGGGAAGGAAAGAGAAAAGATGGGAATAGAAGAGAATAGAACAGATGGGAAGAGAAGAGAAGAGATGGAGATAGAAGAGAAGAAATGGGAAGAAAAGATATGGGAAGAGAAGAGAAGGCAAGCGATGGGAGGAGAAAAGAAAAAAGGAGAAGAGAAGGGATGGGAAGAGAAGAAATGGAAAGGGAAGACAAAAGAAGAGAAGAGAAAAGAGGAGAAGAGAAGACAAGAGATAGGAAGAGAAGAGAAGAGATGGGAAGAAATAGGAAAATAAGAAAAGAGATGGGAAAAAATAGGAAGATAAGAGAAGAGAGGAGAAGAGATGGGAAGGAAAGAGAAGAGATGGGAATAGAAGAGAATAGAACAGATGGGAAGAGAAGAGAAGAGATGGGGATAGAAGAGAAGAAATAGGAAGAGAAGATATGAAGAGAAGAGAAGAGATGAAAGAGAAAAGAAGAAAGGAAATGGAAAGGGAAGACAAGAGAAAAGAAGAGATGGGAGAAGAAGAGAAAAGAGGAAAAGAGAAGAAAGAGATGGTAAGAGATAGGAAGAGACGCGAAGAGATGGGAAGAAATAGGAAGATAAGAGAAGAGAGGAGAAGAAATAGGAAGAGAAGAGAGGAGAAGAAATAGGAAGAGAAGAGAGGAGAAGAGCAGCGAAGAGAGAAGAAGAGTTGAGAAGAGACGAGAAGAGAAAAGATGGGAAGGGAAGAGAAGAGATGGGAATAGAAGAGAATAGAACAGATGGGAAGAGAAGAGAAAAGATGGAAAGAGAAGAGAAGACAACAGATGGAAAGAGAAAAGAAGAGAGGAGAAGATAAGGAATGGAAAGAGAAGACACGAGATGGGCAGAGAAGAGAAGAGATGGGAAGAGTAAAGAAGAGAGGAGAAGAAAAGATAAGGGATGGAAAGAGAAGAGAAGACAAGAGATGGGAAGAGAAGAGAAAAAAGAGACAAGAAGAGAAGAGAATAGATGGAAAGGGAAGAAAAGAGATGAGAATAGAAGAGAATAGGACAGATGGGAAGAGAAGAGAAGAGATGAAGAGATGGTAACAGAAGAGAAGAAAAGACAAGAGATGAGAAGAGAAAAGAAGATAGAAAAAGATAAGGGATGGGAAAAAAAGAGAAGGGATGGGAAAAGAAGAGATGGAAAGAAAAAAGATGGGAAGAGAAGAAATGGAAAGGGAAGAGAAGTAAAGACAAGAGAAGGGAAGAGAAGAGAGGAGAAGAGAAGAGAGGAAAATAGATGGGAAGGGAAGAAAAGAGATGGGAATAGAAGAGAATAGAACAGATGGGAAGAGAGGAGAAGACAAGAGATGGGAAGAGAAAAGAAGAGAGAAGAGAAGGGATGGGAAGAAAAGAGAAGAGATGGGAAGAGAAGAGATGGAAAGGGAAGACAAGAGAAGAGAAGAGATGGGAAGAGACGAGAAAAGAGGAGAAGAGAAGACAAGAGATGGGAAGAGATAGGAAGAGAAGAGAAGAGATGGGAAGAAATAGGAAGATAAGAGAAGAGATGGGAAAAAATAGGAAGATAAGAGACGAGAGGAGAGAAGAGATGAAAAGAGAAAAGAGAAGAGATGGAAAGGAAAGAGAAGAAAAGACAAGAAATGGGAAGAGAAGAGAGCAGACGAGAAGAGAAAATAAGAGAAGAGACAAGAAGAGAGGAGAAGAGAAGAGAAGACAAGACAAGGGAAGGGAAGATAAGAGAAGAAAATAGATGGGAAGGGAAGAAAATAGAAGAGATAAAAAGGAAACAGAAGAGATGGGAAGGAAATCGATGGTAAGAGAAGAGGAGAGATGGGAAGAAATGAGAAGAGATAGGAATAGAAGAGAATATAACAGATGGGAAGAGAAGAGAAGAGATGGGGGTAGAAGAGAAGAAATGTGAAGAGAAGATATGGGAAGAGAAGAGAAGAAAGGAGAAGAGAACGGAAGAAAATAGAAGAGATGGAAAGGGAAGACAAGAGAAGAGAACAGATGAGAAGAGAAGAGAAAAGAGAAGAAGAGAAGACAAGAGATGGGAAGAGATAGGAAGATAAGAAAAAAGATGGGAAGAAATAGGAAGATAAGAGAAGAGAGGAGAAGAGACGGGAAGAGACGAGAAGAGACGAGAAGGGACGAGAAGAAACGAGAAGAGAAAAGAAGAGATGAGAAGAGACAAGAAAATACGAGAAAAGTAGAGATGAGAAGGGAAGAGAAGAGATGGGAATAGAAGAGCATAGAGCAGATGGGAAGAGAAAAGAAGAGATGGGGATAGAAGAGAAGAAATGGGAAGAGAAGAGAAGAGATGGAAGAAGAAAGGAGAAGAGAAAGGATGAGAAGAATAGAGAAAAGATGGGAAGAGAGGAGATGGAAAGGGAAGACAAGAGATGGGAAGAGAAGAGAAAAGAGGAGAAGAGAAGAAAGAGATGGAAAGAGATAGGAAGAGAAGAGATGGGAAGAGTTGAGGAAAGACGAGAAGAGAAGAGATAGGAAGGGAAGAGAAGAGAATAACCCAGATGGGAAGAGAAGAGAAGACAAGAGATGGGAAGAGAAGAAAAGACAAAAGATGGGAAGAGAAAAGAAAAGAGGAGAAGATAAGGAATGGAAAGAGAAGAGAAGACACAAGATGGGAAGAGAAGAGAAGACAAGAGATGGGAAGAGAAGAGAAAAGAAGAGACAAGAAGAAAAGAGAATAGATGAATAGAAAGATAAGAGAAGAGAGGAGAAGAGCAGAGAAGAGAGAAGAAGAGTTGAGGAAAGACGAGAAGAGACGAGAAGAGAAGAGAATAGAACAGATGGGAAGAGAAGAGAAAAGATGGGAAGAGAAGAGAAGACAAGAGATGGGAAGAGAAGAAAAGACAAAAGATGGGAAGTGAAAAGAAAAGAGGAGAAGATAAGGAATGGAAAGAGAAGAGAAGACACAAGATGAGAAGAGAAGACAAGAGATGGAAAGGGAAGAGAAGTAAAGACAAGAGAAGAGAAGAAAATAGATGGGAAGGGAAGGAAAGAGATGGGAATAGAAGAGAATAGAACAGATGGGAAGAGAAGAGAAGAGATGGTAACAGAGGGGAAGAAATGGGAAGAGAAGAAATAGGAAGATAAGAGAAGAAAGGAGAAGAGCAGAGAAGAGAGAAGAAGAGTTGAGAAGAGACGAGAAGAGAGGAGATGGGAAGGGATAAAAAGAGATGGGAATAGAAGAGAATAGAACAGATGGGAAGAGAAGAGAAAAGATGGGAAGAGAAGACAAGAGATAGGAAGAGAAAAAAAGAGAGAAGATAAGGAATGGAAAGAGAAGAGAAGACACGAAAGGGGAAGAGAAGAGAAGACAAGAGATGGGAAGAGAAAAGAAGATAGAAGAAGATAAGGGATGGGAAGAAAAGAGAAGAGATGGGAAAATAAGGGATGGAAAGAGAAAAGATGGGAAGAGAAGAGATGGAAAAGGAAGAGAACTAAAGACAAGAGGTAGGAATAAAAGAGAATAGAACATATGTAAAGAGAAGAGAAGAGATGGGAACAGAAGGGAAGAAATGGGAAGAGAAGAGAAGGAATGAGAGGAGAAAAGAAGAGATGGAAAGGGAAGAGAAGAGAAGAGATGGGAAGAGAAGAGAAGAGTTGGAAAGGGAAGAGAAGAAAAGAGATGGGAAGAGAAGACAAAATATGGGAAGAGAAGAAAATAGAACAGATGGGAAGAGAAAACAAGAGATGGGAAGAGAAAAGAAAAAGAGAGAAGAGATGGGAAGAGAAAAGAAGGAAGAGAAGAGATGAAAAGGGAAGAGAATAGAACAAAAAAAATGGGAAAAGAAGAGACGTTCTCGAGACACATTTAAGAGAGAGAAAAAGTTTTAAATTCCCTCTGCCCGCGTACCATTTTTATTTCGTCATCGGTGAAAGTCCTGTCGATGGTGGTCTCTTTACCGTCTGGGTTCTTTTGCACTTCGTGTATGGTGTTGCCGTTGATGGTGAAGGTCGATTTGACGGTTCTGCCGTCTGGCGTCTCTTGATCCTGTTCGACGCCCGGTGTAAACTTGGTTTCGACGTTTTTGAAAGTCGAATGCGACCTGAGGATGTACTGATCGCCTTCTTTGGCCAAATCGACTACGGGGGAAACGGCATTGCCCATTTTACGAGTCAGTAGGCCCACCCCTGAAACAATTTTTGTTATTAATTGAATGTTGGTATTGTAACGCGATGTAAATAGATGGAATAGAATTTAGAATAAAATTGTAGAATTTAGTAAATAAAAAAAGTTTCTAGAAGGATCTGATAACGGGAAAGCGGCCGCGTTAACGAAACAACAAGGTAGATAAGCGTTCCAGAAATTTCGGCAAACGATAAGCCTTATCTGCCGAAAAGTTCTAGAAGCCGGGAGCCAAAACTATAAAAGGCGGTCAGCTTTCCCTTAAGTCAGTTAGTTAAAATTCAGTATAGTTAGTGAGTTAGTAAGAAGTCAATAAGTGAGTTCATTATCCAGTTGTAGTGATCCGAGTTTAGTTTGACAATAAAATGGGTATTATTCGATAAGTGTAATCAATTCTAACCCATAAGCCTGTAACGTGTGTAGCATCGACGTCGATGCGAATGTTAACACAACAGAATTTATTTGGTTCATTTCAAAAAGAGAACAATTTCTTGATGGATTGTTTGAGGACCTGCAATGTAAGGATAACGATTTCTTTAACTGAAAATACTTCTTAAAGGCAGGACACAAAAATAAGAAACTATATTCAACCTGTAAATATGTTGGCTTTTTATATTACTTCATCTCTTTTACGCCACAAGGCATGATTTCAGCTGTGGTCTTAATTTACATAATCAATATTTCAATGTCTATTTCGGAAAAATTGACTTTTTCATAATACAACACTGGACTCAAATGGAAACGAAAACATAATCAACATAATCTATGCAACATTCAACATCAATAAACCGTTTTTACTTAATTATTTTTTCAAATTATTGACCAAATTAATTATTTTTATTTTAATTCAAGCATTTTGTATAAAGTTTAATCAACAAAATTGCATTCCAGTTTATATTCTGATCGAAATTCGTTAAATTAAAGGGCGACGTTTCTATGGTACATAAATCTTTATTCAAAATACTCTATGTCTCTGAAATTCTATGATAAAAACAAAGTTACGCCCACAACTATCTCTGGCGCGTCCTTCCTAGTCTAAGGTCGCGTCCTTAACAACCGGGCGCGTGTCATCTCCACACGACAAATCCTTAATCCTAGCACCGCAGGACATGATCCGCCCACAATGGCAGAAATGGGTAAGTTTTTCTGGCATCTGCGGAAATTATCCACATCACTTAAGAAGTCAATGTTAATTAATTTTATTTAAAAAGTCAAAGTAATGTCAGTTGGTTTATCAATGTCAATATTTATTTTCTTCGTAATTGAAACACTACTTTAACGAGAAATACAACAAAAACAGGTAATAATAAAAATTCCACAAGTACAACGAATTGCTATTAGCTTCTGTCGTATTTATGAACAACGTTTTTGAATTATGACCTTGGAGACATTAAGAAAATCGTCGTCTATTTTCCCCGACAACAATAAAGTACTCCAATTGGATAAAAATATGTCGCAGCGAAAAATATGAAAGAAAAAATGAACAAAGTAAAAAATATTCAAGAAGAGAAATTAAGTTTCTGAGCAAAATGTCCTGGATCAGTTTTATTTGATTTTTCCATCGCGGAAAAACTGCATTCAAGAATAATTAAAAATTAGATAGCCAAAGCAAATATTGTTGCGAAAGAGATAAATAATGAAAAACTCGAGACCCATTAATGTCGTTATCATCATAGCTAGTATGTAATTACTATTACATACTACTTACATAATAGTATGCAATTTTTTTAAGCAATACAATAACAATAAAATACGAATGAAGTGATATTCTATAATTTCTAATTTATTGATTTTTTTTCGGCATAATTTTCGCTTTAAGACTTAAAAATGTTGAGGTTAAACTTGTATTTTAATTTTCTATCGATGAAAGTTCATCGCTGACGTAATTTAATGTAAATATAGTGTAAAGATAGCCGGAGTAACACGTATTTATTATGTTTATACCTAAATTTAGAATACACGTTGCAAAATCATTTACTGCAAACAAATTTTTATGTGCCTTTAATTTTGACGTTAATATTGACATATGAGGCTACATCGCTGTGATTGTGAACGAGAAGCTTTTCGTAAAAAACTAAATTTGGTATAAGTTTAGTGTTTATGCAGCTTAACAAAAAAGATACAACCTTAAAATGACAAAAACAATAAGAAAACAATGTTGATTCGATTTATTAATTTTTAATATTAACGGAACGGTCACTTTTCCAAAGAAAGTAATCTTTCTCGAAATTTCCACACACATGGATTAGAGTGAACTTTTCATTAGTTTCGGTTTCGAATAAGAACAGAAGTCGAAATTCGATTTCGGTTTGAGCCGATCTTCAGAATTTTTGCATAAAAATATGATAAATGCGCATTCTTTTTGCATAAAAATCCGCTCGTAACTAATTGGAATTTTCGCATAGAAATCTTTCCACAACTAATTGGGATTTCTGCATAAAAATCCGTTCACAACCAATTGCCATTTTTGCATAAAAATCCACCCACCAACCAATGGCGATTTTCGGTTTGGGCCAAAAATCGATAGACGATCTTTAAAATTTTCGTATAAAAATATGGTAAATGCACGTTCTTTTTGCATAAAAATCAGCCCGCAACTAATTGGAATTTTTGCATAAAAATCCGTCCACAACCAATTGCGATTTTTGCATAAAAATCCACCCACAACCAATTGCGATTTTTGCATAAAAATCCGTCCACAAGTAATTGGGATTTTTGCATAAAAATCCATCCACAACTAATTGAGATTTTTGCATAAAAACGTACCGCGCTAATTCGAATGATATAATTCATCTGCAGCTTACCGCGGTTATACCGAATGATGATTTAAATAATTGACATTTTTAACCCTCGCTTCGTGGAACTGTTCGGTATTTGGAATTCATAAACTTAATAAATACAACGACAACGAAAAAGCTATGCAATGTATACTTACTACCTACATTGTGAAATTTTCATAATTTATTTCGTCGTATTTACTGATAAACATTACGACTACGATATGCTTTAAAAACTATTCAAAAATATCACTTAAAAAGTACTCTGACAGTAAATGTCATTTGTCAAGAGCATTTTCTTGCCCGTCACTGAAGTTTCTATGTTTCGGGGTGTTTTGTCTACTCGATGACGTTTCAAATTACGTGCCTACGAAAATCAGATTTGAAAAGTTGCTGAACAATGGCCCAAGAGACAGACGACGAAGATACGTCGAAAGTGAATCCAAAATTCCCTCTTGAATCACACGGAAATATGCCATGACTGATTTTCAAATTTATATTATTAGGTTGGCAAGGATAGTTCTACTGTCCTTAGTGGGCAAATGTCATAATCTCTTATATGTTCTATGTTTTGTAGGTTGAATTTTCCAAACGAAGTGTTTTTTTCAAAACAAATAACGATGTCGTTTATAAATTTATTGTTAATAATTTGATAAATTTATTGTTAGTAATTTGACGAGTTATGAATATTGAATAATTCCAGTGTACGTGTTAAAAAATATTAATATGTCATGCTCATTGTGCGCCGTCATGCCGTCTTTGGATTTTTATTTATATTCAACTTGGATAATTATAGTTAAAGATATTCAAGCTGTTAAGGTAATTATTATTTGTCGGTTTTTTAAGCGCGTAAGATCAAATTTGCACGGTCCCGGTGCTTGACCAAGATTTATTTCCTTTGCTAGATTTATCGGCTAATTTCTCTTATCGGTCATAATTTATTCGTTTTGCTTTATAAACAACTGATTGCCTTTATCGAATTAATTAAATGCACATTTGGTACATTTGTGACGACATTGATTTTATATTTTATGTGGCCAATTAATTAACAATGTTTTTAACAAAATCCAAAGCGATAAAGCGTCGTAAATCCTCCTGGCAAACGCATCTGGTAATCGACTAATCGGGCTACGAGGGTGATCCAAAATATGACACCATTCCGAAGTGTTCTGTGTTCTGTGCATGAAATCGTTTGAAGTCCTTAGACGAAAACATGTCGCCTAATTTTATGGTTTATGCCAGAGATTTGTTGGAATACATATTTATATTCTATATGCTTAGAGATTTATTAAATTGATTGTTAGCTTGATCGAGAGTACGAAAGATGTTGAGGCGTAAAATCTTTGGTTCAGTTTTTGTTTTTTATATTCTATGTTAAATCTAACCTATGTAATTCTATGGCAGATGTCGTGAAGTGTCTTTAAGATCTCGCGTCAATCGTATTGTTTATTGTTCAATCAACGGTCGTAAATACCGCCTGCCCTCCATTAACCATACGTTAGAATTAATCTTTTCCAGAAATTTATCAATAGCTTATATTTAAATAATTTATTTATAATATTTCCGGTCAATAAGGGTCTACCATAAAGAAAAATTTATTTATTCTCCCACCCTCGCAAAAAAATTTAAAATTGATATATCAATTAACTGAAACTAAAACAAATACAACATTTTCGATTTATGAGCAACATAAGGATCAAAATCATTCGTTTAAAATTAAAATAAAATGACATACCTATCGCCTTCATGTAATTATCAAAATTTTCGCTATTGGCCAATTTGTATTTTTTCCCGATGACATTTTCAAGCGACATGGTGATTTCCTGATTTCAGTTAAAGTTCAGTCGGTTAACTGGTCGAACTGGTCGAAGTAGCCGCAACTCGATCGTAACTCTGGACTAATTTTATTTGCAACCAACTGTGGACTATGCTCTCTGATATTAGCGAAACTTTGTTGATTGTTGTTAAACCGTGTAATTCTAAAATTGTTAGCATTTGTAAGGTCAAGGATCCTGCATCACGATTAATCTGGTCGACTGGATTACTTTACCATGGAGTCCGGAGATTAAATTTTATCTGGATTACGTACGAGGGACGATCAAATTTTTACACACGATGCGGCCTCTAGTTCAAAATTACGCTGACTAATAGTCTCGAACTAGAAAATTTTGGGAAAATAAGGAAAATTTCGAAATTTTTCCCCTTTTTGACCACTGAATAGGGGGCAAAGTGGGTCAAGTGTGGTGTCATATGAAAGCGATTTGTTTGTTTGAGCGACTATTTACCAATATCAACTATTTCCAATTTTTCGTCCTACATACTTTGAAAATTTAAGTAAGAAATCCTATATTTTTGCTCATAACTCAATAACTATAAAAGATAAAAATACAAAAAAATTGATTTTATAATCTGCAAATCAAGCGCTTTCACATGATACCCCACTTACCCCATTTAAAATTTGATTTCGTAATAGGGGGCAAAGGGGGGCAGTAGCCAAGTGGGGTATCAAATAAAAGCGTTTTGTTTGCAAATTCTAATACTGATTTTTTTGTAATTTTAGCGCTCGCGGTTTTTGAATTAGAACAAAAAATGCGAACCTCGGCAAAAATAAATGGTAATTTTTGAGAGACAATGGTTCTTTTTGAAGAAAATGGTACAAAATTCGAATTTTAGGCAGATATAACTTTGTGGGGAGCCGATTGTCCTTAAATGCCTAGACCTGTTTCAGATCTTCCACAACTTCCAAACAAGAGGGCAAAGGGGGGTAGGGTCAAGTGAGATGTCCTATGAAAGCGATTTGTTTGTCTATGTGACTATTTATTAATATCAGTTATTTCCAATTATTCGTCTTACATACTTTGAAAATGTAAATAAGAAATTCTATATTTTTGCTCATAACTCAATAATTATAAAAGAGAAAATTACAAAAAAATTGATTTAAGGATCTGCAAATCAAGCGCTTTCATATGATACCCCACTTACCCATTTAAAATTTGATTTCGTAATAGGGGGCAAAGGGGGGCAGTAGCCAAGTGGGGTATCAAATAAAAGCGTTTTGTTTGCAGATTATAAAACTGCTTTTTTTGTAATTTTAGCACTCGCGGTTTTTGAATTAGAACAGAAAATATGAACCTTGGCAAAAATAAATGGTAATTTTTTAGAGAAAATGGTACAAATTTCGAATTTTACGTAGATATAACCTTGTGGGGAGCCGATTGTCCTTAAATGCCTAGACCTGTTTCAGATCTTCCGCAACTTCCATAGGGGGGCAAAGGGGGGCAGTAGCCAAGTGGGGTATCAAAAAATCGTTTTGTTAGCAAATTCTAATACTGATTTTTTTGTAATTTTAGCGCTCGCGGTTTTTGAATTGGAACAAAAAATGCGATCCTCGGCAAAAATAAATGGTTTATTTTTGAGAGAAAATGGTACTTTTTGAAGAAAATGGTACAAATTTCAAATTTTAGGCAGATATAACCTTGTGGGAAGCCGATTGTCCTTAAATGCCTGGACCTGTTTTAGATCTTTCAGAACTTCCAAAGGGGGCAAAGGGGGGGCAGAGTCAAGTAGGGTGTTCTATAAATGCGATTTGTTTGTCTATGTGACTTTATCAATATAAATTATTTCCAATTTTTTGTCTTAAATACTTGAGATATTCTATATTTTTGCTCATAACTCATAACTATAAAGGATAAAAATACAAAAAAATTAATTTTAGAATCTACAAATCAGCCGCTTTCATATGATACCCCACATACCTCCTTTAAAATTTGATCTCGTAATGGGGGGCAAAGGGGGCAATAGTCAAGTGGGGTATCAAATAAATGCGTTTTGTTTACAGATTCTTAAACTGATTTTTTTGTAATTTTAGCACTCACGATTTTAAAATTAGGATAAAAAATGTGAACCTCGGCAAAAATAAATAGTAATTTTTGACAAAAAATGGTAGAAATCTCGGATTTAAGGTAGATATAACCTTGTAGGGAGCCGATTGACCTTGAATGCCTGGACCTGTTTCAGTTCTTCCAGAACTTCCAAAAAAGAGAGTAAAGGGGGATAGGGTCAAGTGGGGTGTCCCATGAAAGCAGTTTGTTCGTCTATGTGACTATTTATCAATATTAATTATTTCGACTTACATACTTTAAAAATGTAAGTAGGAAATTCTATATTTTTGATCATAACTCAATAACTATAAAAGATAAAAATACAAAAAAAAATATTTTAGAATCTGCAAATTAAGCGCTTTCATATGGTACCCCACTTACCCCCTTTAAAATTTCATCTCGTAGTGGGGGGCAAAGAGGGCAATAGTCAAGTGGGGTATCAAATAAAAGCGCTTTGTTTACAAATTCTAAAACCGATTTTTTTAGAATTTTAGTTCCCGCGGTTTTTGAGTTATAACAAAAAATGTGGCTCTCGGCAATAATATATAATTGTTTTCGTTTAGAACTTCCAATTTAATTTGTCACCGTCCTACAAGGCACAGCTGAAACATAAAAACTAATTGTCCCACTTCTAACCTCAACATTAAACTATTTTTTTAAAGTTATTTTGAAATCAGTAGTGCAAGAATTAATTTATAAACTTCCACTATTTTCTCAAAATTTCGAATTCAAACCCAATTTCCCCTTTTGAATTATGGGGTCTTTTTTGTACAAAAGTTCCCACTTCTGACATTAGGTACATAAATACAGATGTAACTACTAAGAAATGTTTCGCACAACAGATGCGTATTCTGAACCGTTTTAAAAGTCTTTCGCTTCATTTTTCTTGCGTGGCCCCACTTCCCACTTCTGACATTAGGTGAATAAGTACAGATTTAACTGCGGGGAAATGTGTTTTGCACAAGAAATGCGTATTTAGAACTTTTTAATGTCATTTAAAGTCGTTTTCCTCGCTTTCATTTTCGAATATGAACTCAGCGTCGTAATTTTGGATTCACTTTATCCCAAACGGTGTTTCATTTTGATGTCTTGTTCGTCCAAGTTTGGATGGCATACTTCGCTCCCGTTATGTCACGCCTGTAGATCACTTACGTAATTCCTAGAAAGTAGCAGCACAATTTTAAATTGTCGCTAAAAACGACATTAATCTTTAACCTCGACTTAGTCCACCTATCATTTCGCACGGCTCTCTCGGCGAACGACCTTTGGAGCCGTTTTTATTAGCTCTAGCGTCACGGCAAGTTTAACAAATATCACCACTTTTTTCTGCCTAAACTCCAATAAACATTTAGTTTATAATTAAACCAGTCGTGTTTTATGAAAAACAAATTGAAATTAAACGCTGTGCAATTATTATATTTGAAACGACAGTCGGTGTTAAAATCGAGATTTACGAGGCTGTTAATAATTTCATCGCTTTGTGTGCTAATATGTCAATATCCTCGGGTCCAAGGTCTTCGTAATTAAATCGAGAAAGTTCAATATTAATATCCTGTAGCTTCAGTTTGTTTAAAATTCAATCAAGCACCGGATATCCCAATAAAATTTGAGAGAAGTAAAAATTCGGAACTCAAAACCAATTTTTGCTTAATTTATTTGACAAAATTTCGACTTTTTTCTACTCAAGTTATGACTGTTTCTTACGCAAATTTCGACTTCTTTTTTTTACGCAAATTTCGACTCTTTTATTTATTTTCGCGCCTTATCATATTATTCAAATTATGACTAACTTTCGAGACAGTTTCTTGGATTTTTGTCCTCCTTTTTAGAAAATCAACTCTTCATTTTGCTTAGAAATCTTGTGGTTTTCAGGTTTAGATTTATAGAATGTATTTTTGGCGAGGTCCGCATTTTTTGTCATAGCTCAAAAACCGCGAGTGCTAAAATTACAAAAAAATCGGTTTTAGAATCTATAAATAAAGCGCTTTTATTTGATACCCCACTTGACTATAGCCCCCTTTGCCCCCCATAACGAGATAAAAATTAAAGGGGGTAAGTGAGGTATCTTATGAAAGCGCTTGGTTTACTTATTCTAAAACTGATTTTTTTGTAATTTTGCGTTGCATAGTATTCGAGTTATGAGCAAAAATATAGAATTTCCTACCTGTATTTCCAAAGTGTGTAAGCCGAATGGTTTTGAAAAAATTGATATTGATAAATACTCACGTAGATAAACAAATGGCTTTCATATGACGCCCCGCTTGGCCATGCCCCCCTTTGCCCCCATTCAGCGGTCAACAAGTTTATATCTATGCGAAATTTTGAAATTTCCCTATTTTCTCAAAATTTCAAATTCAAACTCTCAACTCAATTTCCCCACTTCTGATTTCAGAAACAACCCAAAGAAATATTTTATTTATTGTTGGGGTCAAAAGTGGGGAAAGTTTTTGATTTTTTGGAAATTGAAATGAACTTTTGTTCGTGGTTTTAAAACTGATGGCTTTGGTTCGTTATTGTAAAACTGTTTAAGTAAAAAAGATCAAATCGTCGTGTTATGTGGGACGTGGCTAATTAGGTTTTTGAAAGTTCGGGAAGAAGATTTGAAATAATTCCGGGCATTTGGGGCCAATCGGTTCTCCATGAGGTTGTATCTGTGTAAAAATAGAAAATTCCTACTATTTTTTCAGAAATGTCTATATTTTGTCTAAGGTGCATATTTTTTGTCATAACTTAAAAACCGAGAGTGCTAAAATTATAAAAAATTCAGTTTTAAAATGTGTAGACAAAGTGCTTTTATTTGATACCCCACTTGACTATTGCCCCCCTTTGCCCCCCATTACGAGATCAAATTTTAAAGGGGGTAAGTGGGGTATCATATGAAAGCGCTTAATTTGCAGATTCTAAAATCAATTTTTTTGTAATTTTATCTTATATCGTTATTGAGTTATGAACAAAAATATAGAATTTCCTACCTGCATTTCCAAAGTATGCAAGACGAAAAATTTGAAATAATTGATATTGATAAATAATCGCATGGACAAACAAATCGCTTTCATATGACACCCCCCTTCCACCCAAAATTTCAAAATATTCGTTATTTGTTGGAAGTTCAAACTCTAAATTCAGTTACCCCACTTCTGATTTCGTTAACGATTCAAAAAACTATTTAGTTGAAGTCAGACGTGGAAGAATTTATTTCTGAAACTGAATTTTTTTCGCAGTTTCTTGCTAAGATTTAAACTCGAAATTTAAAGAAATAGAAATTTGATTTCTGCGAAAAAAATCAATTTCAGAAATACCTGAGGTTGTAAAAAAAATTGGATTTTAACACGAAATTTCGATCTCGTATGATACTACATTTCAAAGAATAAATCGTAATTCTTAAAATTTCGAGTTTTTCTCGAATTTTAATTACAACATTCCTACTTGAAGCCTGAAATTTCAAAATTTATTTTCGCAGTTTAAAAGTTTTAATAAAAAATTTAGGACAGGAAAATTTCAACATTTTTTTGAATCAAGTCTCTTGTTAAAGGGAAAAATTCAAAATTTTGCGAAATTAAGAAATTGATGTTTGTTTCGATACACATTCCGGCAGCCATGCCCTCTTCTTCAAATTTCGGTTTGTTTCTATGAATGCAATCGATAAATAATAAAAAACTACGAGTTTTTTGTTATTATTTGTGTTTTAAATAAAGCAATATTTCAAGTCAAAGCGTTTTTTTTAACGGTGACTCACTACACATTTTGCGGTATATCGGAACGAGACCACTTACCCAAAGCTTTCATGAATTCATCGAAATTCTCGCTGGAGGCCAACTTGTATTTTTTCCCCAAATAAGCGTCGACCATTTTTCCTTCACAATTTCGACACACGAATAAACGAACACACGAATCTCCGGAAACAACACGCGGAGTATGAGGGACCGTTGAAAAGCTTTTCGTCTGCGATCGCTCACCGGCCGTCAAAGGAATGTAAACGAATTTAAGCAAGAGGGTCCCTTTTATATTTCAAACTAGCGCGCTCGTATTTCGTTGGTTGAAAGTTAAAACCCAACGTTTATTCGAACAATCGGCGGGTCGATGCCGGTTTGGTGAATTAATTGGCAGCTCTATGAATTTATGTTAATTTTTTTTATTGTAATGATTCATCCGAAGTCTAGCCCAAAGGCACTCGAAGGAACATGCGCCGGACGTGGGGTGATCCTAAAATCGATACAACATTCTAAAGCGATGTACTTCTTATTGGTAGCTGGTAATCTTGTAAAAAAAAACGTTAACAATTGTAATGCAAACATGATAATGTTGAAGATAAGTTGAGTTCGGCCTCGGAAAATGTCGTACGATAAAGTTGTGCTATCGCAAAGTTAAAAATAGTTCAAAACGCTGGTCTGCAAACGCGATGTAACAGTTTACACTCGTAAAAACGTCCAAAGTCTTAAATTCGTCACGTTTCGTTTATTAGGTCAGAGATCAAAGAGGAAGTTACTATAAATACGAAATAAAAAAAGTTAATCAAATTAGGGTCTGGTGTTTCCACAGTTGTCATATTTTGAAAGCGACACTCATATTGGCCGGTAGAATGAAATTCGGCTTATGTCTTTGGTCGTTGTTTTAAAATTGATGTCTCTGGTTTTTTAAAATCAAAAACAAAATCAAATCTTGTCTTGTGGACGTAGCTAATTAGGTTCTGGAACCTGAAACAGACCTAGACATTTAAGGACAATCGGCTCTCCATAAGGTTACGTCTGTGTAAAATACGAAATTTCTACTTTTTTCTTAAAAATAGTCTGTATTTTTGCCGAGGGCCACATTTTTTGTTATAACTCAAAAACCGCGAATGCTAAAATTACAAAACTGTTAGTTTTAGAATGTGTAAACAAAGCGCTTTTATTTGATACCCCACTTGACTATTGCCCCCCTTTGCCCCCCCATACGAGATTCAAATTTAAAGCGGGTAAGTGGGGTGTCATATGAAAGCGCTTGGTTTGCAAATTTTAAAATTGATTTTTTTGTAATTTTGGCTTACATAGTTGTTGAGTTATGAGCAAAAATATCGAATTCCCGACACGTATTTCCAAAGTTTGCGGTCGGAAAAATTTGAAATAAATCATGTTAGTAGATAATTACATAGATAGGCAAAGCGCTTTCATACTGATATTCCACTTGACCATGCCTCCCCCATTCAGAGGTTAATATTTTTGCCAAGGTGCACATTTTTTATCGTAGCGTAAAAACTGTGGGCGCTTAAATCACAAAAACAGCGGCTTTGGAATCTGTAAACAAAAGCGCTTTTGTTTGACACCCCACTCGACTATTGCCCCCTTGCCCCCCCCCTATTACAATATCAAATTTTAAAAGGGGCAAGTGGGGTATCATATGAAAGCACTTGGTTTGCAAATTCTAAAACCGATTTTTTTGTAATTTTCTCTTGTATAGTTTTTGAGTTATGAGCAAAAATATAGAAAGCGACACTCATATTTGCCAGCAGAATGAATTTCGGCATCTGTTAGCTTTGAGAGATTTCTAATGAAATTAATTTCCATACTTCGAGAGGAATACTCTTGTCTTTGTTGTATCTTCTATTAAACAGATTTTTATTAGTTATTGTTGGAATAACATTTAGCGTTCATTCTTTCAAGTTTTTAACTAGTTCATAACTAATTTCTTAGGTGTCCAATTGATTAATTTTATTAAAAAAACAGTAATCGTCATCATTGTAGTTTTAATTGAAAGGTTTTGATTAATGAGAAAAGTTATTTTTAGATTTGGCCGCCGGAGAAATTTATTAAATATTAGAATGCACAATAGAGAAAAGCCTAAGTCAACAATTCAGCCAATTGCCGTTTAAATATAGCTTCATTCAATATTAATTGAACACAATTTAAGCCCATATTATCCAATTAAGGCGTTAAACGTCAAGTGGATGCATGAGAAATGGCTTTCGGCGTGTCATTTGGGCGCATTAAGACGCACACGCAGTAGTCAATTAAAAAAAGACCTTGTATACCCATCAGTGTACTCGTTGGTTAAAATTGGAATCGAATTCTTTATCTTTAGAGAATTTGTTTTCTTTTACTGCTAATTTGTGTAAATTATCTAAAAACGAAATTAAATTATTATTTATTTTAAACTTGAAGCTTATCAGTCTTATAATTTCGTATTTGTTTACAACGGATAACAGATTCAATTTTAAAGTCGAATTTTCGCCTGCAATTTATATTTTATCTTTGTAAGTTTTCAGGTTTTTTCGAAATTTTAAAATTGATCATAAAAACTACCGAATAATTTAAAATTTGGTTCAAATAAAATGTCAACTTCGCTTTTAAATTTTTGAAATTCCTGGCTTAAACCCAAAATATCAAAAATTTTTATCAGTCCCAAGTTTTCTTCGTATTTTGTTGCCATGTTTGTTCTTTTTTCTCTAATGTTGGCTGTAAATTCAATGTTTCGCCATATTTTACACATTTTCTCTTTTTTTTTTCGAAATTTTGATCACAATTTTCAAATTACAAGTTTGCCCCCAAACCTTCGAAAAACATAATAAATTTAATAAAATTAATTAAAATAAAGTTGAAATACTCCAAAAAACTCGAAGCTTGTAAAAAATTGTGGACATTTCAAATAGAAAAGTGGAAGTTTCGAATAGAAAATATCCACATTTGTAGAAAAAGTTGAGATTGCGAAAATAAACTCGAAATTTAAAAAATATTCGCGTTCAAATTTAAACTCGACGTTTTAAAATAGTCTTTTTGAGATTAAATCCACAATTTTAGAAAAAACTCGTAACTTAAAAAAATACCATTCGGATCGACATTTTGGGTTTCTATCAAAGTTTTAAGAAAAATAATAATAATAGACGAATGAGTAAAAATTGGAGTAAATCAGGAATTTTTGTTTTTAGACTCTTGCTGATGAAACCATAAAATATATTTTTTGCCGAGTTTCACATTTTTTATCATAACTTCAAAAACCGCGAGCGCCAAAATCGTAAAAAAAGTCAACTTTGAAATCTGTAAAAAAAGCGCTTTTATTTGATACCCCACTCGGCTAGTGCCCCCCCTTGCCCCCCATTACAAGATTAAAATTTAAAGGGGGTTAGTGGGGTGTCATATGAAAGCGCTTAGTTTGCAAATTCTAAAACCATTTTTTTTGTAATTTTAGCTTGTATAGTTGTTGAGTTATGAGCAAAAATATCGAATTCCCGATACGTTTTTCCAAAGTATGCGGTCCGAAAAATTTGAAATAAATCATGTTAATAGATAATCACATGGACAAGCGAAACGCTTTCACATGACACCCTACTTGACCATGTCTCCCTTGGACCCCATTCAGAGATCAAAATTTTTGCCAAGGTGCACATTTTTGATCATAGTGCAAAAACCGCGGGCGCTAAAATCACGAAAACAGTGGCCTTAGAATCTGTAAACAAAGCGCTTTTATTTGATACCCCACTCGACTATTGCCCCCTTGGCCCCCAATTACGAGATCAAATTTTAAAAGGGGATAAGTGGGGTATCATATGAAAGCGCTTGATTTGCAGATTCTAAAATCATTTTTTTTCGTATTTTTATCTTTTATAGTTCCTGAGTTTTTAAAGCATTTAAAGACAATCAACTCCCCATAAGTTTATATCTGCGTAAAATTCGAAATTTGTACCATTTTCTCTCAAAAATTACATTTATTTTTGCCGAGGTTCATATTTTTTGTCCTAATTCAAAAACCGCGAGCGCTAAAATTACAAAAAAAGCAGTTTTATAATCTGCAAACAAAACGCTTTTATTTGATACCCCACTTGACGACTGCCCCCCTTTGCCCCCCATTACGAAATTAAATTTTAAATCGGTAAGTGGGGTATCATATGAAAGCGCTTGATTTGCAGATTCTAAAATCAAATTTTTTTGTAATTTTATCTTTAATAGTTATTGAGTTATGAGCAAAAATATAGAATTTCTTACTTACATTTTCAAAGTATGTAAGACGAAAAACTGGAAATAATCGATATTGATAAATAGTCACATGGACAAACAAATCGCTTTCATAAGACACCCCACTTGACCCTACCCCCCTTTGCCCTTTTTTTTGGAAAGTTCTGGAAGATCTGAAACAGGTCCAGGCGTTTAAGGACAATCGGCTCCCCACAAGGTTATATCCGCGTAAAATTCGAAATTTGTACCATTTTCTCTCAAAAATTACCATTTATTTTTGCCGAGGTTCATATTTTTTGTCCTAATTCAAAAACCGCGAGCACTAAAATTTAAAAAAAATCAGTATTATAATTTGCAAACAAACCGCGGGCGCCAAAATCACAAAAACAGCGGCTTTAGAATCTGTAAACAAAGCGCTTTTATTTGATACCCCACTCGACTATTGCCCCCTTGGCCCCCCATTACGAAATCAAATTTTAAAAGGGGCTAGTGGGGATATCATATGAAAGCGCTTGGTTTGTAAATTCTAAAACCGATTTTTTTGTAATTTTGGCTTGTATAGTTTTCGAGTTATAGGCAAAAATATAGAAATTCCTACCCGTATTTTCAAAGTATGTGGGCCGCAAAATTTGAAATAATTCGTGTTAATTGGATGTTACATAGACAAACAAAGCGCTCTTATATGACATCCCACTTGGCTATGCCACGTTTACCCCCATTCAGAGGTGGCCATTTAAAGGTAACAAGTAGGGTATCATACGAAATGGTTTGGTTTGCAAATTCTAAAAGCGTCATTTTTGTAATCTCAAAAACAACGCCAAAATCTTAGTCCTCATTGCTTTTGAGATGTGATCCGAAATAAGCAAAAACAGAATACTGCATTTCAGGAGCGAAACTCGTCTCTTCTGCAAAAATTAATATTGTTTGGTAGGTTGTCAGCAGAACCAGATTTATTCATGAAATAATTTCATAATTTTAATAATTGTTTATTCCAGGGGCAAGAACTTTAAAATATATTTTTTTTGTTGAGGTGCACATTTTTGATTTTAACTCATAAACTGTGAGCGATAAAATTACAAAAATAGCGGCTTTGAAATGTTCAAGCAAAGCGCTTTTATTTGATACCCCACTTGACTAAACCCCCTTTGCCCCCCATGACAAGTTTAAAATATAAATGAAGCTAGTGGGGTATCATATGAAAGCTCTTGGTTTGAAAAGCCCAAATACGATTTTTTTGTAATTTTAGCTAAAGTAATTTTTGAGTTATAAGCAAAAATATGGAATTTGTGTCTGCACTTCCAAAAGTATGTAGACTAAAAAATCTGAAATAATTTATATTTATTATCACATAACTATTTGTTGATAGTCATATGAATAAAGTTCTTTCAAATGATACCTTCATTTGACCATGCCCCCCTTTCCCCCCATTCGGAGTTTAACATTAAAGGTGGCAAGTGGGGTATCATATGAAAGCGCTTGACTTGTAAATTCTAAAATTATCGTTTTTATAGTTTTAGTCCGCATCACTTTTGAGCTATGATCAAAAATGAGCGAAAATATAGAATCTTCTGCCTCTAGCACCGAAGTATGCGGGCCGAAAATTCTAAAATAATTCATCCCAATGTGATCAAACAAAGCGCTTTCATTTGACACCTCACTTGACTATGCCCCCTTTGCCCCCCCATTCCGAGGACAAAATTTAAAGGAGGTAAGTGGGGTATCATATGAAATCCCTTAATTTGTAGATTCTAAAAACAATTTTTTTGGAATTTTAATTCGGGTAATCGTTGAGTTCTGATTAAAAGTGTGCAAACCTGTATCCCCCCCTCAATTTCTAAGGCACGCAAGCCGAAAAATCATGCTAAAACAGTGTGAATGTTATAAAAAACTTAAATTACTCCCCCAAAGTAACAATAAAATTAACGCATCGAAGAGGTAAATACATAAAACTTTCTCCTTTATGAAAAATGAAACGAGATAATTTTATCTTAATTTTAATAAATAATTAACCTACAATCCACTTTACAAAATTTTAATCATTATACATTAAAGTTCTTATTAGAAAATATACCAATTAGTCCTTATCGGTGAAACCTAGTGAGAAATTCACAGCGTAAAATTGTCCAAAAACTAGGAACCTCTCAAAATATGGCACTCCATAATAAACACAGGAACTTGAAGAACAAGAAATACAGAACGAAGAGCAGCGCGTAGTGGGCAACCTTCAACTTTCTCAATTTCACCGCCCCCTTGGGAATGGTGTCCAGCGGGTCTTTGAGCAGATATACTCGGGCGCCCCTCGCGTAATAATGGAAGTACTCGTCCCAGTTGAAATTCCTCATGGAAAACTCAAAAAGTTTCTTATCTCGTTTGTTCATATTGTCCCACAATTTCTGCACGTTTTTGTTGTGGAATTTCCACTCGTTGAGGGCGAAGTGGCCGATGACCGTCGCGAATTTTCCTATCTTCTGATAGCCCTTCACCAACCTGGAATAATACCTGGTTAGAATCTTGAAAAAGTTGGAAATTTTACAAAATCTCAAATTTAAGCTCGTTTAGAATTTTAACTTTGAAATCGAGCCGGATATGAGGATCGAACTCACGAGCTACGAGAACTAAAAATTTTTTACGTGTTTCCGAAAACGAAACTAATTGGGGAATGTGGGCGGATTTTTATGCAAAAATTCCAATAATTACAGTCGGACCATTATGCAAAAAATTTAATCTGTTGTGGACGGATTTTTATGTTAATTATTATAATAACTGCCGTCGGATACTTATGCAAAAAAAAAGATCAGTTGCGGTCGGACTTTTACGCAACTCACACTAGGGGAAAGGCGTCCAATACTCAATGAATTGAGCTACAGGAGCAGCAATAGTTGTTATATGAACAAAATTTGTTTCTTATTAAATAAATGGCTGCTTCTGCGCATTTGCTGTCTTTTTTTATTTATTAAACTAACCAATGAAATCCTTTGACGCTGATTGAATATATTCAGTCAACGCCGTTGATAACAAAGGTGATAACTCACATTGGTTTCCGGCCGATGCAGATGGCGATAAAGTCGACGAGGTAAGCTGGTACTGTATGGAGGAAAAATGAAGCAATCAAGTGATGGTAATAGTTGGGCCTCAGTTTGAAATAGTAGGACCAAACGCAGAGCTCAGAGGGGATTTGGTTGCAATGTTTTTCGGCCAAATTCGTGTAGATTTCTACGATTTTGACAAAATTAGTTGATGATTTGCAAATTGAGAATGTGCAATTACTCACCCCAAGTTATAGGGGATTCCTCGGAACTGACAAAGTTGTATACAGGAATCTGTTTACCCTGACCCTCTTCATGTGTGCTGGGATCCTCTTTGTTGCAATTTAACGTACCTATATTTTAAATGAAATAATTAAATTTTGAAAATATTTTGCTAAAAAAAACTTAAGTTTTTTTTATATAAAAATACGATTATAACAAAATATTTATAATTAACTTAATCTTAAACCTTAGTAATGAAAAAATAAATTAATATTTTAAATTCGATTACGGAAAAATAAAATAGTTTCTATTTTTCTTTGAGTAATATTCCATTAAAAAATTGTTTCAGTTTTGAATATTTTTTTATGTTCGTTTTCTTACTTGGTGGTTGCAATGTCCCAGGCTACGGCGATGGCGCTGTTTGTTACGAAGTCAGATGGTACCATCTCAGCAATGTTTTCTTTTTTACCATTTAAAGACCTTAGAACCCCCAAAGCCGCCCCAATTAAAACCCCTGTTGCTCCGTAGAAATTGTCGATCCAACCAGCCACAGGTTCTTTCAGTGATGCGATAACTGAAAAAGCATCAAACGTCAAAGTCATTTCAGTTTTATGGTTTGACAATGCCCCCCTTTACCCCCATGCAGGGGTCAACATTTAAAGGAAACATATGGAAGCGTTTGTTTCGCAAATTCTAAACGTTGAATGTGTAACTTTGGTCCACATTACTTTTGAGCTGTAAGATGAGCAAACATAGAATACGTACTTCGTGCTAAATTCATCTCTGAGATGCACATTTTTGAATCATAGCGCAAAAACCGCGGACGCTAAAGTTACAAAGAAAGCGGCTTTACAATCTGTAAACAAAGGGCTTTTATCTGATATCCCACTTGACTATTGCCCCTTTTGCCCCCCCCACCAATTATGAGATCAAACTTTAAAATACGCTAGTTCTAGAATCTGTAAACAAAACGCTTTTATTTGATACCCCACTCGACTATTGCCCCCTTGGCCCCCCCATTACGAGATCTAAATTTTAAAAGCGGTTAGTGGGGTATCATATGAAAGCGCTTGGTTTGCAAATTCTGAATCCAATTTTTTTGTAATTTTAGCTTGCATAATTGTTGACTTATGAGCAGAAATATCGAATTCCCGACACGTATTTCCAAAGTATGCGGTCCGAAACATTTGACATAAATTATGTTAATAGATAATTACATAGATAGCCAAAACGCTTTCATATGGCATCCCACTTGACCATGCCTCCCCCAGTTAGAGGTTAATATTTTTGCCAAGGTACACATTTTTGATTGTAGCGCAAAAACCGCGGGCGCTAAAATCACAAAAACAGTAGCCTTAGAATCTGTAAACAAAACGCTTTTATTTGATACCCCACTCGACTATTGCCCCCTTGGCCCCCCCCATTACGAGATCAAATTTTAAAAGGGGCTAGTGGGATATCATATGAAAACGCTTGGTTTGCAAATTCTAAAATCAATTTTTTTGTAATTTTAGCTTGCATAATTGTTGAGTTATGAGTAAAAATATCGAATTCCCGACACGTATTTACAAATTATGCGGTCAAAAAAATTTGAAATAAATCATGTTAATAGATAATTACATAGATAGCCAAAACGCTTTCATATGGCATCCCACTTGACCATTGCCTCCCCCATTTAGAGGTTAATATTTTTGCCAAGGTGCACATTTTTGATCATAGTGCAAAAACCGCGGGCGCTAAAATCACAAAAACAGTAGGCCTTAGAATCTGTAAACAAAGCGCTTTTATTTGATACCCCACTCGACTATTGCCCCCTTGGCCCCCCCAATACGAGATCAAATTTTAAAAGGGGCTAGTGGGATATCATATGAAAGCGCTTGGTTTGCAAATTCTAAAATCGATTTTTTTGTAATTTTAGCTTGCATAGTTGTTGAGTTATGAGCAAAAATATCGAATTCCCGACACGTATTTACAAAGTATGCGGTCCAAAAAATTTGAAATAAATCATGTTAGTAGATAATTACATAGAAAGGCAAAGCGCTTTTATAGGGCACCCCACTTGACCATACCCCCCTATTCAAAGATTAATATTTTTACCAAGGTTCATATTTTTTATCATAGCGCAAAAACCGCGGGCGCTAAAATCACAAGAACAGCGGCTTTAGAATCCGTAAACAAAGCACTTTTATTTAATACCCCACTCGATTATTGCCCCCTTGCCCGCCCCCATTACGAAATCAAGTTGTAATGGGGTATCATATGAAAGCGCTTAGTTTGCAAATTATAAATTTTTTTGTAATTTTAGCTTGCATAGTTGTTGAGTTATGAGCAGAAATACCGAATTCCCGACACGTATTTCCAAAGTGTGCGGTCCGAAAAATTTGAAATAAATCATGTTAATAGATAACCACATAGACAGGCAAAGCGTCTTCATATGGCACCCCACTGGACCATGCCTCCCCCATTCAGAGGTTAATATTTTTGCCAAGGTGCACATTTTTGATCATAGTGCAAAAACCGCGGGCGCTAAAATCACAAAAACAGTGGCCTTAGAATCTGGAAACAAAGCGCTTTTATTTGATACCCCACTCGACTATTGCCCCCTTGGCCCCCCCATTACGAGATCGAATTATAAAAAGGGCTAGTGGGGTATCATATGAAAGCGCTTGGTTTGTAAATTCTAAAACCAATTTTTTTGTAATTTTAGGTTGCATAGTTGTTGAGTTATTAGCAAAAATATCGAATTCTCGATACGTATTTTCAAAGTTTGCGGTCCGAAAAATTTGAAATAAATCATGTTAATGGATAATCACATGGACAAGCGAAGCGCTCTCATATGACACCCTACTTGACCATGTCCCCCTTTGACCCTGTTCAGAGATCAACATTTTTGCCGGAGGGCACATTTTTTATCCTAACTCAAAAAGTGTGAGCAATAAAATAAAACAAAAATATCGGTTTTAGAATTTGCAAACAAAGCGCTTTTATTTGATACCCCACTCGACTATTGCCCCCTTTGAAATAATTTCTGTTAATTGGATGTCACATAGACAAAGCGCTTTTATATGACATCCCACTTGGCTATGCCACGTTTGCCCCCATTCAGAGGTCGCCATTTAAAGGGAACAAGTGGGGTATCATACGAAATGGTTTGGTTTGCAAATTCTAAAAGCGTTATTTTTGTTATCGTAAAAACAATGCCAAAATCTTAGTCCTCATTGCTTTTGAGATGTGATCAGAAATAAGCAAAAACAGATTTCAGGAGCGAAACTCATCTCTTCAGGAAAAATTAATATTGTTTGGTGGTTGTAGCAGAACCAGAATTATTAATGAAATAATTTCATAATTTTAATAATTGTTTATTCCAGGCGCGAGAACTTTAAAATATATTTTTTTGCTGAGGTGCACATTTTTAATTTTAACTCATAAACTGTGGGCGATAAAATTACAAAAATAGCGGCTTTAAAATTTTCAGGCCAAGCGCTTTTATTTGATACCCCACTTGACTAAACCCCCTTTGCCCCCCATTACGAGTTTAAAATATAAATGAAGCTAGTGGGGTATCATATGAAAGCTCTTGGTTTGAAAAGCTCAAATACGATTTTTTTGTAATTTTAGCTAAAGTAATTTTTGAGTTATAAGCAAAAATATGGAATTTGTGTCTGCACTTCCAAAGTATGTAGACTAAAAAATCTGAAATAATTCATGTTTATTATAACATAACTATTTGTTGATAATCATATGAACAAAGTTCTTTCAAATGATCCCCACTTGACCATGCCCCCCTTTCCCCCCATTCGAAGTTTAACATTTAAAGGTGGCAAGTGGGGTATCATATGAAAGCGCTTGACTTGTAAATTCTAGAATCATCGTTTTTATAATTTTAGTCCGCATCACTTTTGAGCTATGATCAAAAATGAGCGAAAATATAGAATCTTCTGGCTCTAGCACCGAATTAGGCGGGCCGAAAATTCTAAAATAATTCATTCTAATATGATCAAACAAAGCGCTTTCATTTGACACCTCACTTGACTATGCCCCCCTTGCCCCCCATTATGAAATCAAAATTTAAAGAACGTTAGTGGGGTATCAATATGGGCAGAGTGCAACAGCAAAGTCTTTACTTTGACTTTAATTGACTTAAGAAAGCGCCAATCAATTGACGAATTTCTGATGTAATGCGAGTGTCATTTTTATGACAAGTACAAACGCCGCCATTTCGTTCTCAAAATGACGTCATTCGTGTACGAAGTCTGATGCATGACGCTCTGACGGCAGACTTACCTATTGAAGGTCGGAATACCGCGATCGGCAAATTTCCTGCTTCCGTTTTGACCACATTTTCCGCCACCGCCTTCGTGTAAACGTAAGTGTTTGGCCATTTTCCTAAGATTCTGAAAATAGGATGACAAATTAGCATATTCAGACGACAATTCAGTCTCCAAAAAACGTAATTCTAAAACAGAAAAAAAATTACCCCCTTCTGATTTCTAAATTAAATGTTTTCGAAATTAGAAAGTGGGAAAATTCATTTTTCCTGTTGTGAATTCAGACTGATTTTTTGCAATAAAAACGTTATTGAAAAGAAGAGAAAGGTTGAAGAGGAGGGGGCAAGTTTGGAAAAAACAGGGATGGAGAAATAATGAGAAAAATAGTTCGTAGAAGGAAAGAGGGAGAGACAGAAAAGATAAACAAGAAAGAAAGAGCAAGAGGTTTTTTTTTAGAAATTCAGAATTTTTTATTTATCGTCGTGACACAAAATATTGACTTTGATTTTTCATTTTTCCCGAAAGTTCCGGTGTTGCCTATTTTTTTTTTAGAAAAATCGCTTTTTAATTTAAAATTTCAAGGTTAATTGCTTTTAGAAAAAAAAATAAACACTTCGTAAAATAATTAAAGATTTCTGGATTATTTTTAGACATTTTATTTTTTCCTTTCACGAAATTTTGAGGGAGAACGACAAATCAGAATTCCTGCGCCATCTGTTAGTTTCTATTTGAGTTATATGTTAATTTGTAATTTTTAGGCAACTCTTAATATTACGCCTGGTGCGCCATCTATTAATCAGTAGATGATATTCCAAAAAACTTCAACGTCTAGATATTTATGCAAAAAATTCACGGATTAAAAGATTCAAGGACGGATTTTTATACAAAAATTTTAGTCGATCAGGCGAAAATTGATGCACTCATCCGTTGATGAAAGCAGTGGCGTGTCCTATATGGAAGCTAACAAAACGCAGTTTCCTTTGAAAAATTTTTTTTTATAAACTTCGAATTTTTCTGGAATTTTCGACTTTTTTAATTAAAACTGAAGATTTTTATTTGCAAAAACTTCGGCATTCTTCCCAAAATTGCGAGTAGTTTGTAAATTTCAATTTTTTCAAAAATTTTTAGGTATGAAAGTGAAAATTTCGTTTTTTATTTCCTGAATCTTTTTTTAAATTTCAACTTTGACCTCAAATAGAAGTTTAACATCCAAAGTTCAACTGTCTCTTCCTTTTTTCATTTTTTCCGTCTTCTGCTCTCTCTATCGAAGCAAATTGGCGGCTGCGGACGGATTTTTATGTAAAAATTCTAATAACTGCAGTCGGATACTTATGTAAAAATTTCAATCTGTTGCGGGCGGATTTTTATGCAAAAAAATTAATCAATGAGGTCAAAAATGTACGCAAGAAACTAATCGATGGGGTCGAAAATTCATGCAAAAATCTCCTATACGCCACTGGTTATAACCAGTGGCGTATCCTCCAGGGAAGCCAGGAAAACACAGTTTTCTTTGCAAAATTTAGCGTTTTTCTTGCAATTTCGAATTATTTTCAAACTGTTTAAAATAAACCCTGAAAATTTTGACTTATTTTCGAAAACTTCGACATCCTTCTCAAAAGTTCGACCGTAATTTGTAATCAATGTTTTCAAAATTTAGGTTTGGAAGTCTACATTTCGTTTTTTCTTTCCACAATTTTCAGCTTTAACCTCAAAGTTAAATCCAAAGTTCGACTGATTGTGAGTCTTCCTTTCATCATTCTTTTAGTCTTCTACTGTCACTTTCGAAAGCAAATTGACGGCCGCGGGCGGATTTTTATGCAAAAATTCCAGTAAACTGCAGTCCACTATTTACGTAAAAAATTCAATCACTTGCGGACGGATTTTTATGCAGAAAATTTATTGGGTGAGGTCGTAAGGGCCTTAGTGAACAATAATTTTAAACGGACACTCGATGGCAAGTGATAACTCGTTCGAAAGGTATTGAAAATACCTATTCATTCATTCTAATTTTGCTTCAGTTAAGAGGTTAAATAAATAAGTAGGTTCAAGTTTTTTTTTGCATGTCGTAATACAAATAAGAACATTTTCACAATTAAGAAACTGATTATGTAGAATCTCGATCTCCCAAGAGCTTCTCCTAAACAGGAAATGATAATTTAAGACAAGAATTAAAGGACAGGTTTCCATTATAAGAAAATTTAGGGCAAGAATGCATTTCAGGTCAATCGAAAGCAGCGTTTTTGCTAAACTGCAAATGCAAGCGAATCTAAATAACCGTTAATGGTCAGATTGTTCTAAATAAACAACGATGTTTCTTCATACGTCGTAATCAGAAACTATAGTCGTAACGTTACTTTTTTGTGTCAGCATACTTACAATGGAGTGATTTTTTCTAATTTGTCGTCATCTAGGGCTTCCACGAGGGCCAACAGTTTATCAGCGGTGATCGGGGGCTCGTAAAACGTCTCGTCTATGGTCTTGTAGGGGCAATTACAGAACGCAGTCGATATGTGTACGAATGCCTGAAAATGGAAATATTTCGTTTGGGTTATTTCCTTAATTCTTGTAGATACGATCTATGTAAACAATGACGACGGAAACGTACCCAATTATTTTTTTAATTGATTGGAATCGTCCAAACTTATTTCCTACTGATTTTAATAACATTAATAAAGATTAATGTTATTAAAATCAGTGGAAATACCCTCACAATTAACTGTAAAATATGATAATGACTCATTTTTTTTTATCTTGGGCCACGATGATTTGGTATCGTACAACTGATGAGAATTAACATTTTTTTAATGCGTGTTTTTTTCTAACCACTTCCTATTTGCATTAATGAATCTTTTCGAATGCTGCCACAACCAGTTCTGCTGCTTTATGATGTACGCCTCGGGCGCCAAATCCCAAATTGTTATGATGATAAATTTTGGCGACCTCGATGGAATCGCGCTTTAACAGAACACTGGTTGGGTTAGGCCAGTGTTTCCCAAGCTGTTGACATTTTTTTAATAATTTTCGCGACGTTGGGTACCCCTCGTTGAAAAATTGCATCCCAAATAATACATAAATGAGGAAGTGTTTGCTGAAAGTGGTCGCTGAACGTCTGAATGAATTTGAACAAAACATCATTCTGCAATCTGCATGAACGCTTGCATTCCAACTAATAAATAAATGAGGAAGTGTATTTGTCTATGAACATACCAATGAATTTGAACAAAAAATCATTATGCAATCTGCACGAACTCTTAAATTCTATCTAATATATACACGAGAAAGTATATATTTTTTGTAATTTTAGCTTGCATAATTGTTGAGTTATGAGCAAAAATATCGAATTCCCGACACGTATTTCCAAAGTATGCGGTCCGAAAAATTTGAAATAAATCATGTTAATAGATAATTACATAGATAGCTAAAACGCTTTCATATGGCATCCCACTTGACATCTCCCATTTAGAGGTTAATATTTTTGCGAAGGTGCACATTTTTGATTGTAGCGCAAAAACCGCGGGCGCTAAAATCACAAAAACAGTAGCCTTAGAATCTGTAAACAAAACGCTTTTATTTGATACCCCACTCGACTATTGCCCCCTTGGCCCCCCCATTACGAGATCAAAGTTTAAAAGGGGCTAGTGGGATATCATATGAAAGCGCTTGATTTGCAAATTCTAAAATCGATTTTTTTGTAATTTTAGCTTGCATAGTTGTTGAGTTATGAGCAAAAATGTCGAATTCCCGACACGTATTTACAAAGTATGCGGTCAAAAAAATTTGAAATAAATCATGTTAATAGATAATTACATAGATAGCCAAAACGCTTTCATATGGCATCCCACTTGACCATGCCTCCCCCGATTTAGAGGTTAATATTTTTGCCAAGGTGCACATTTTTGATTGTAGCGCAAAAACCGCGGGCGCTAAAATCACAAAAACAGTAGCCTTAGAATCTGTAAACAAAACGCTTTTATTTGATACCCCACTCGACTATTGCCCCCTTGGCCCCCCCATTACGAGATCAAATTTTAAAAGGGGCTAGTGGGATATCATATGAAAACGCTTGGTTTGCAAATTCTAAAATCAATTTTTTTGTAATTTTAGCTTGCATAGTTGTTGAGTTATGAGCAAAAATATCGAATTCCCGACACGTATTTACAAAGTATGCGGTCAAAAAAATTTGAAATAAATCATGTTAATAGATAATTACATAGATAGCCAAAACGCTTTCATATGGCATCCCACTTGACCATGCCTCCCCCATTTAGAGGTTAATATTTTTGCCAAGGTGCACATTTTTGATTGTAGCGCAAAAACCGCGGGCGCTAAAATCACAAAAACAGTAGCCTTAGAATCTGTAAACAAAACGCTTTTATTTGATACCCCACTCGACTATTGCCCCCTTGGCCCCCCCATTACGAGATCAAAGTTTAAAAGGGGCTAGTGGGATATCATATGAAAACGCTTGGTTTGCAAATTCTAAAATCGATTTTTTTGTAATTTTAGCTTGCATAGTTGTTGAGTTATGAGCAAAAATATCGAATTCCCGACACGTATTTACAAAGTATGCGGTCCAAAAAATTTGAAATAAATCATGTTAGTAGATAATTACATAGAAAGGCAACGCGCTTTTATAGGGCACCCCACTTGACCATACCCCCCTATTCAAAGATTAATATTTTTTATCATAGCGCAAAAACCGCGGGCGCTAAAATTACAAGAACAGCGGCTTTAGAATCCGTAAACAAAGCACTTTTATTTAATACCCCACTCGATTATTGCCCCCTTGCCCCCCCATTACGAGATCAAGTTGTAATGGGGTATCATATGAAAGCGCTTAGTTTGCAAATTATAAAACCAATTTTTTTGTAATTTTAGCTTGCATAGTTGTTGAGTTATGAGCAGAAATACCGAATTCCCGACACGTATTTCCAAAGTGTGCGGTCCGAAAAATTTGAAATAAATCATGTTCATAGATAGGCAAAGCACTTTCATATGGCACCCCACTTGACCATGCCCCCCTATTCAAAGATTAATATTTTTGCCAAGGTGCACATTTTTGATCATAGTGCAAAAACCGCGAGCGCTTAAAATCACAAAAACAGCGGCCTTAGAATCTGTAAACAAAGCGCTTTTATTTGATACCCCACTCGACAATTGCCCCCTTGGCCCCCCCATTACGAGATCAAATTTTAAATGGGGCTAGTGGGGTATTACATGAAAGCGCTTGGTTTGCAAATTGGGGAAGTGTATTTGTCTGTTTATGAACATATCAACGAATTTGAACAAAAAAATCATTATGCAATCTGCACGAACTCTTGAATTCTATCTAATATATAAACGAGGAAGTATATTTGTATGTCTATGCACATATCAACGAATTAGAGCAAAACATCATTCTGCAATCTGCACGAACTCTTTAAAGCTGTGTGTATCTGATTAGGTAGCTTCATCCAAACAAATTTTATACAAATGATCATATAAACGAATTTGAACAAAACATAATTCTGCAATCTACACGAACTCTTTAAAACACGAGAGGTTAAGTTAGTTTTATCCAAACAAATTTTACACAAATGATCATGTCAACGAATTTAAACAAAACATCATTCTGCAATCTGCACGAACCCTTTAAAGCTGTGTGTAGCTGATTAGGTAGCTTCATCCAAACAAATTGTATACAAATAATCATATAAACGAATTTGAACAAAACATAATTCTGCAATCTACACGAACTCTTTAAAACACGAGAGTTAAGTTAGCTTTATCCAAACAAATTTCACAGAAATGATCACATTAACGAATTTGAACAAAACCTCATTCTGCAATCTGCACGAACTCTTGCATTCCAACTAATAAATAAATGAGGAAGTCTATCTATGAACATATTAACGAATTTGAACAAAACATCATTGTGCAAACTTCACGGACTCTTGCATTCTAGCTAATATATAAATGAGGAACTGTATTTGTCTTTCTATGAATATATCAACGAATTTGAGCAAAACATCATTCTTCAATCTGCACAAACTCTTGAATTCTAACTTATATATAAACGAGGAAGTATATTTGTATGTCTATGCACATATCAACGAATTTGAACAAAACAACATTCTGCAACCTGCACGAACTCTTGCATTCCAACTAATAAATTGATAAGGAAGTCTATCTATGAAGATATTAACGAATTTGAACAAAACATCATTCTGCAATCTGCACGAACTCTAATATATAAATGAGGAACTGTATTTGTCTGTCTGTGAACATATCAACAAATTTAAGCAAAACATCATTCTGCAATCTGCACGAACTCTTGAATTCGAACTAATATATAAACGAGGAAGTATATTAGTATGTCTATGCACAAAAGAACGAATTTGAACAAAAAATCATTCTGTAATCTGCACGAAGTCTTGAATTCTAACTAATAAATAAATGGGGAACTGTCTATGAACATATCAACGAATTTGAGCAAAACATCATTCTGCAATCTGCACGAACTCTCGAATCTCAACTAATATATAAACGAGGAAGTATATTTGTATGTCTGCGCACATATAAACGAATTTGAACAAAACATCATTCTGCAATCTGCAGGAACTCTTTAAAACTGCGTAAGTCGATTAAGTTAGGTTTGTGACATTTATCCAAAGAATCAATTTTTAATATTTGAGTCATTTGAAGCTGTCCAGTGCAGCGCGTACCCTCACTTCGTCGCGTACCCCTGGGGATAAACGTATCACACTAATAAAACCTCGTCAAGAAAGTTGAACGGGGGCTCCCACAGTTTAACAACCAATTCGCCGGATTTGTGTGCACCACACCAATAAAAAATTGTATTGTGGGTTGTATGTTGACCTTAAAAAAACGTCTGTTTCACGCGAGGTCGTTTACTTTGTGGCGCAAATAGTTGATTTGTGAGTTATAGCGCCGAATGCGTTCGTGTGCGCACTAAATGCTTCAAATTCGATGCCAAAATATGGATATAACCCCAATTTTTGTGGCAGATACAACGCACAACATAAATTTTATTGATGTCGCAAAAACCGTGGACATAACCTCACCGTTTGTGTCAATTGCAACGCACAACACAAATTTTTATTTATGTGGCTCCGTTCTTCAGTTTGAATAAATATTCGGAATTTTCAAGCAAATTTTTGTTTTCAAATTTCGTATTTTTGTCGCTGAATTTCCATTTTAAAAATGACAACACTTGCATTCTTGAAATAATGTCAAATATTTTTCGAAATTCCTACTTTGTTTGGAGATTAACTCTTCTTCGAAATCATATATTAAAATTAGAATCGTGATTCAAAAAAATCATGAAACAATTTCGAAACATAATTCAAAATTACGTCTTCACTTTAGCCGAATTAAGTCTTCTGAATTATTATGTTTTTTGCTAACAGATTGGTTCGAGATGGCAGTTTGGTTGATTGAAATACGTTCTAAACAGAGTTTGTATTGCGGAAGGTACTCACCCTTAAGTTTTTCATCTGTTTCCCCATTTCTAATTAAATCTCGAACTGACCTCACGTTGATGTGGGCCGCCAATCGTAACTTTTCGTCGAATCTTACAGTGGCGGCGCAATGAATGATAACGTTGACTTTCCGCAATCAATTTTTGTTTATCTTCGTTGCTTAAACCTAAGTCTGGTAAGGAACAATCACCAGAGACTAGAGTCACTTTTTGTCTAAAGTTGGGATTTTTCCTTTTCAGTGGTTCCATATTCTACAAAAAAGTATCTATTAACAAATGAGGTGTCATCATTATCGATGGCTGAAAATTTCATCAAAATCGGTTTAGAAGTCGACTCCCGCTAAAGTTGCGCGCCCGTTAAAGTTGTTCGCTCGTTAAAGTTGACAAGATACGATCGCTAAAGTTGCGCGGATATTCCCCCTCTCTATTTTAGAACGACGAATTAGACTTCCGAGTTTTAGCGCCACTTTTGAATAACCCAATCAACCGCACAAGGAGCAATACAACATTTTTGGACAATGGTAGGGATGGTAGGGGACTATCAACTTTAACGGTCGATCCAGTCCGGTGAGCGCAACTTTAGCGGGAGTCTGCTGTAGTCGTTTATGAGATTAGCGCATAAAAATCCGTCCGCAACTGATTAAATTTTTTGCATAAATGTCCGACCGCAATTATTGAAATTTTTGCATAAACATCCGTCCATGGCCAAACTGAGTCTTTGTTTTGAACGACAGAATAGGTGAGAGGGAGGGAATACTGATATAAGGAAGAAGTAGCAATTTTAAGAATAAAATTAGAAGCGATAGAATGGGATTCGATTGGCGATGGATGAATAATTTAAAAAACGAAATAAACAAAAGTTATAAGAAAATTTGAATACACGAGTCCTAAAAATGCATAAATAAAATAATATGCATAAATTAATACTATTAGTATGTTACGTAGCTGAAAAGTATTTAATGTTGCACATAAAAACTTTTGCGTGTGACTCTCAACTTATCCTTGAGTGATATAATAAAATCTAATAAAACAATTTAAGCCACACAAATCGAGGTCTTTAACGAACCATCAATAATTTTATAACCACAATTCAAAATAATTACGTTTTAAACGACCAGCGTCCGTGTATCAAAAGTCAACTTACAGGCCCATCGAAAATCTCCTCGAACCTCTTTTGTATCTCTTTGCCTTTCTTCGGCCTCACAAGCACGTATATCTGCTTCAGTTCGGTACACGTCCTCAGTAGTTTCTCCAAAATCATTTTCCCGATGTAACCAGTGGCGCCCGTAATAAACACAGTCGCGTCCTTGTAAAAATCCAAGATTTCACTCGGCCCTTCGTCTAGTTCCACCATATCGGCCGCCGTTATGTCGCTCCCTTGCCTTACGTCCATGTCGGCCATGATTACTTATCTGAAACAAACTGAGGATAACGATTAACAATCGAAGGACGTAACGTTTTAATCCCCCATTCAATTCGAGCGGTAAACAAAATTTACAAACAAAAACCCCTCATTTGCATTTGAGCTGACGCAAAGTCGAGAAAAAATATTTCAAAGGTTTCCCGTTTCGCGGATTCTATCCATGCGGGTTTTTTGACGTTTTGGTACGTTTCCTACGTTCTATCAAGGTTGGCGATCGACAAAGTTATGTAGATGCAAGTGGGAGTTCGTTAGGTACGGAAACTAATTGGCAAAAATGGTTTTAACAATTTTGTGTATTTACGAAGATACATTGGGAAAACGGTGAAAACTTACGAGGATCAATTGAAAAATAACTAAATACGTGCCAATACCGAACAAGGAACGACAGCAGCGCGATATTTGGTTTTAAATGTTTAAAATCTCGTTACAAAGGTATCACTTGTGACTTATGACAGTTAACCTTAAATAAAATTGTTAACAGAGTTAAATTCGACTGAGTAAATAGCCTAAAATGTACCCATGGTAAAACGCCACATTTAGTGAAAATTTCACTAAAATCGGTTTAGCCGTTTTTGAGATTAGCGCGGACAAAGAGACGGACAGACACAAAAATTCGAAAAATGACAGACAACGCGTAGCCTAAATCGGTGTATCTAGGAGCATGAAATTGCGCCCAGTTGTTCCCCGTAATACGTAGGTGAGCACTAGGAGGAAATTTTTTAAATTCACCCTCTAAGGTGGTAAAAATGAGCCTTAACAACCGCTTAAAATGTATGCAATGAAGAATACACGCGATTGCATTTAAAGTTGCCTATACGCGTTAAGAGCTGACGTCGTTGATGAATTTATCCAAATTTATTCAGGTAATCAGTGCATATTTCGTTTTTTTACGAGTTTTTTTAATATTAAATTCTAAAAATTTAAATTTTAAATTCGAAATCTTGGTTTTAATTTGGCCCTTCCAATGTTTAAATCGAGATATAGAGGTAGAGGAATATTTATTTTAGATATTTTGAAGTTTCTTTTTGAAATTTCGACATCATTTCCAAAGTTTTTATTTGAATTCAAAAGTTCGAAAAACAGTTTTGTAGAAATTCACATTTTTAAATGAAAGCCGTTCTGCTTTGTGTACTTTTTTTTTTCAATATTCTTATTTACATTTTAAAACAAACCTAAGTATACTCAACTTAAATTCTTCTAAATTTCCCCTTTTTTAAAAAATTTTCGGTTTAAACTTGTAAAATACTAGTTTTCAAAATGCCAGCTTAAAAATCGAAAAGTTGAGTCTCAAATTCGTTTTATACAATTCGTTTAGAATTTTAAAAATTTATAGAAAGTTGGACTCTTCAAAGAAATTTTAAATGTTCAGAAACAGGCGAAATTTTCAAATAAATTTTAAAAGTTAGAGAAAAAGTTGAATTTTCTGAAAAAAAAATCGAAATTTCTGAAAAGGAGTCTAAATTTTCAAAAAAAAAGTCAAAATTTTGAGAAATAGTCAACTATTTATACACAGTTACAAAAATTCGATGTTTCGAGAAAAAAGCAACATTTTCAAAGAAATTTTGAAAAAATAGAAATTTTCACAAAAAGTCAGTTTTGTAAAAGGTTGAAATTTTGAAATAGGTTTATATTCCAAATAATAGTCATAATTTTGAGAAAAAGTCGAAATTTGACGATAAAAAGTCGAAATTTCAAGAAAAGTGAAAAAAAGAGCAACACTTTTAAAACAATTTTGAAAAAAGTCCAAGAGTTCAAAAAATGTCCTAATTTTAAAAAGGTAATTTGAAAAAATGTCATAAGATCATAATTTTAAGTTGAAATTTGATGATGAAACGTCGAAATTTCAAAAACTCTGAAAAATTCTGAAAATATTTGAAAATTTAAAAAGTTGAAATTTTGGAACGAATCCAATTTTTCAAAAAGGAGAGAATTTAAACAAAAAGTCGAAAATTTCAATTTTTCAAATAAAAGTCTAATTTACTACATAAACATTGAAAGTTAGAGAAAAAAATTGAATTTTCTAAAAAAAAATTGAATTTTCTAAAAAAAAATCGAATTTTCTAAAAAAAAAATCGAAATTTCTGAAAAAGAGTCAAAATTTTCAAAAAAAAAGTCTAAATTTTGAGAAACAGTCAACTATTTATAAAAAGGTAACTTTTATGAATAGTAACAAATTTTTGTAAAAAAATTCGAAGTTTCGAGAAAAAAGCAACATTTTCAGACATTTTGAAAAAATTCGAAATTTTCACAAAAAGTCAATGTTTTGAAAAAGGTAGAAATTTTGAAAAAAAGTTTATACTTTAAAAAATAGTCATAACTTTGAGAAAATGTCGAAATTTGATGATAAAAAGTCGAAATTTCAAGAAAAGTGGAAATTCTGAAAGAAATTAAACGTTTACAGTTAAAATTTTGAAAAAAAATCAATTTTTCAAAAGTGAGAATTTTCAAAAAAAAGTCGAAAATTTCAATTTTTCAAATAAAAGTCTAATTTTCTACATAAACATTGAAAGTTAGAGAAAAAAATTGAATTTTCTGAAAAAAAAATCGAAATTTCTGAAAAAGAGTCTAAATTTTCAAAAAAAAAGTCAAAATTTTGAGAAATAGTCAACTGTTTATACAAAGTTACAAAAATTCGATGTTTCGAGAAAAAAGCAACATTTTCAAAGAAATTTTGAAAAAAGTCAAAATTTTCACAAAAAGTCAATGTTTTGAAAAAGGTAGAAATTTTGAAAAAAAGTTTATACTCTAAAAAATAGTAATAACTTTCAGAAAAAGTCGAAATTTCATGATAAAAAGTCTAAACTTCAAGAAAAGTGTAAATTCTGAACATTTAGAGTCGAAATTTTGAAAAAAATTCAATTTTTCAAAAAAGAATTTTCAAAAAAGTCGACAATTTCAATTTTTTAAATAAAAGTCTAATTTATGACATAAATATTGAAAATTAAAAGTCGAAATTTCAAGAATAGTGAAAATTGAGAGTTTGAACATTTAGAGTCAAAATTTTGAAAAATATCCAATTTTTCAAAAAGTGAAAATCTTCAAAAAAAGTTGTAATTTTTAATTTTTCAAATAAAAGTCTAATTTACCACATAAAGGTCGAAACTTCGAGAAAAAGTCGAAATTTTTGAAAAAAAGTTGAAATTTCTGAAAAAAAGTGAAAATTTTCAAAAAAAGTCGAAATTTTCAATTTTTCAAATAACAGTCTAATTTGCTAAATAAAGGTCAAAAGTTCCAGAAAAAGACGAAATTTCTGGAAAAAAGTCGAAATTTTTGAAAACGAATGAAAATTTTCAAAAAAAGTCGACAATGTCAATTTTTTCAATAAAAGTCTAATTTACGACATAAATATTGAAAATTAAAAGTCGAAATTTCAAGAATAGTGAATATTCTGAAAGAGTTTGAACATTTAGAGTCAAAATTTTGAAAAATATCCAATTTTTCAAAAAGTGAAAATCTTCAAAAAAAAGTTGTAATTTTTAATTTTTCAAATAAAAGTCTAATTTACCACATAAAGGTCGAAACTTCGAGAAAAAGTCGAAATTTCTGAAAAAAAGTTGAAATTTCTGAAAAAAAGTGAAAATTTTCAAAAAAAAGTCGAAATTTTCAATTTTTCAAATAACAGTCTAATTTGCTAAATAAAGGTCAAAAGTTCCAGAAAAAGACGAAATTTCTGGAAAAAAGTCGAAATTTTTGAAAACGAATGAAAATTTTCAAAAAAAGTCGACATTTTCAATTTTTTAAATAAAAGTCTAATTTACGACATAAATATTGAAAATTAAAAGTCGAAATTTCAAGAATAGTGAAAATTCTGAAAGAGTTTGAACATTTAGAGTCAAAATTTTGAAAAATATCCAATTTTTCAAAAAGTGAAAATCTTCAAAAAAAAGTTGTAATTTTTAATTTTTCAAATAAAAGTCTAATTTACCACATAAAGGTCGAAACTTCGAGAAAAAGTCGAAATTTCTGAAAAAAAGTTGAAATTTCTGAAAAAAAGTAAAAATTTTCAAAAAAAAGTCGAAATTTTTAATTTTTCCAATAACAGTCTAATTTGCTAAATAAAGGTCAAAAGTTCCAGAAAAAGACGAAATTTCTGGAAAAAAGTCGAAATTTTTGAAAACAAATGAAAATTTTCAAAAAAGGTCGAATTTTTCAATTTTTTAAATAAGAGTCAAATTTACTACATAAAGATTGAAAGTTTGAAAAGGAGTTGAAATTTCTGGAAAAAAGTCGAAATTTCTGAAGAAAAGTCGAAATTTCTGAAAAAAAGTGAAAATTTTCAAAAAAAAGTTGAAATTTTTAATTTTTCAAATAAGAGTCTAATTTACTATATAAAGATTAAAGGTTTTTTCTCAAAAAATTCGAAATTTCTGAAAAAAAAATTTTAATTTCCTAAAAAAAAGTGAAAAATTTCAAAAAAAAAGTCAAAATTTTCAATTTTTCAAATAATAGTCTAATTTGCCAACTAAAGATCGACATTTCCAGAAAAACACGAAATTTCTGAAAAAAAGTCAAAACTTTTGAAAACAAATGAAAATTTTCAAAAAAACCGAAATTTTCAATTTTTTAAATAAGAGTCTAATTCACTACATAAAGATTTAAAGTTTAAGAAAGAATTGAAATTTCTGAAAAAAAGTCAAAATTTCTGCAAAAAGGTCAAAATTTTTGAAAAACTGAAAATTTTTAGAAAAATATCGAAATTTTTAATTTTTTGAACAAGAGTCTAATTTACTACGTAAAAATCTAAATTTCGAAAAATGTTTGAAATTTCCGAAAAAAAGTCGAAATTTCCAAAAAAATGTCCAAATGTTCAAAAAAAAAAAGGTCAAAATTCCGAGAAATAGTCAAAGGTTTAAACAAAGTTACAAAAAATCCAAGTTTCGGGAAAAAGACAACATTTTCAAGAAAATTTTGAAAAAAGACCAAGTGTTCACAAAAATTGGAAATTTTGAAGAGGTAGAAATTTTGAAAAAAGTTTAACTTCTAAAAAAAAGTCATAACTTTGAGAAAGTCGAAATTTGTTAATAAAAGGTCGAAATTTGTTGATAAAAGTTCGAAATTTTAAAAAAAGATGAAAATTCTGACAAAGTTTGAAAACAAAAGTCGAAATTTTGAAAACAATCCAATTTTCCAAAAAAAGTGAAAATTTTGAAAGAAAAAAGTCAAAATTTTCAATATTTTAAAAAAGAGTCTAGTTAACGTCAAAAAAGTCGAAATTTGGAAAAAAGTTTGAAAATTCCGAAAAAAAGTCGAAATTTCTGAAAAAAAGTCGAAATTTTCAAAAAGAAAGAGTCAAAATTCCGAGAAATAGTCGAAGATTTAAACAAAGTTACAAAAAATCGAAATTTCGAGAAAAAAGGCAACATTTTCAAAAAAAAATTGAAAAAAGACGAAGTGTCCACAAAAAATTAGAAATTTTGGAAAGGGGTAGAAATTTTGAAAAAAGTTTAAATTCTTAAAAAGGTCATAACTTTGAGAAAGTCGAAATTTGTTGATAAAAAGTCGAAATTTGTTAATAAAAGCTCGAAATTTCAAAAAAAGATGAAAATTCTGAAAAAGTTTGAAAACAAAAGTCGAAATTTTGAAAACAATTCAATTTTCCAAAAAAAGTGAACATTTTTCAGAGAAAAAGTCAAAATTTTCAATTTTTCAAATAAGAGTAGTTTATTGCATAAAGGTCGTAACTTCGAGAAAAAGTCGAAATTTCTGAAAAAAAAGTCGAAACTTTCAAAAAAAAGTCGACATTTTCAAAAAAAGTCGAAATTTTCAAATAAGAGTCTAGTTTATTACATAAAGGTCGAAACTTCGAGAAAAAGTCGAAAATTAAAAAAAAAAGTCATTACTTTGAAAAATAGTCAAAAATTCAAACAAAAGTGCGAATTTTCAAAAAAAAATAAATATCTTGTAAAGAGGTAGAGATTTTCAAAAAATTATTATCTCAACATTAAACAGATTATTTAAAAAAAAATAAAAATTAAAAAAAAAAGTAGAAAATCCTAAAAAGTGCACAAAATTGTGAAAGGGTGGTTTACAAAATAAGTTTAAATTTGGAAAAGGCGAAAATAAAAAACAATGGAAAATTAGAAATTCAAAATTTTCAAAATATAAAGTCGAAATGTTCAAGTAGTTAAGATTTTTAATAAAATTTAAAAAAAGTAGAAAATCCTAAAAAGTGCACAAAATTGTGAAAGAGTTGTTTGCAAAATAAGTTTAAATTTGGACAATAAAAACCAATGAAAAATTGGAAATTCAAATTTTTCAAAATATATCGAAATGTTTAAGTAAAGTCAAGATTTTGTATTAAAAACAAAGAATCAGATTTTTCAAAAAAATCGTCATTTTTACAAAGCCAAAATTTTAAGGAAAATTTGAAATTTGTACAAACGGAACATATCAATATCAAAAGTAAATTGAGGCTATTTTTGAATTGCAGACAAGAAAGTAAGTTAATAAAAAACGTGTAAAAAAAGTGGATATTTTAAAATGTCGAAATTTTCAAAATAAGTCGAAAATTTCAATGAAAATCGAATTCTTGAAAAAAAAGTTACAATCTTCAAAAACCTGACCCAAGAATTGTTTTTCTTTTACGCAGACGAAAGCGCAAGTGTCATTTGTAAACGACGAGTGTTTTTGAAATGTTAAGTTGAAAGACGTAATTTAAACTTCGAAATTTTGTCATTTAATTTTGCAATTTTCAATGTACATTGAAGTTTAATTAGGTATCCATTTTTGTAACATTAGCATTTTTTGTGGTTTGACTGATTAAAATTTATATTACACAAGATCGTCGCAATTACGATAATTTATAACAATTACTGATCATTTTAATGCGTAGGAATGACTTTAATTATATGCTGATTCAACGAGGCATTTTTGTGGAAAGTCCCGGAAACGTAATTCACAGGAATTTTTCAAAAAAAAAGCAATGCAAGGTTAAGCAAAGGTTAATCACGGGAAAAAAGTTTTCGAAAAATATAGTGAATGCGAACTAGGGAATAGTTGTTACTAACGCGGTTATTGTTAATATATTATTAATGAAGAATTGAATTAAAATTTTCCACCATCTTCCAATTGTGTACTCCAGAAGCAACTTCGTACCAAATGTAAACCAAATAGTTTTAAAAATGCTCACAAGAGTTTCCAGATTAGGAATCTAACTATTTAAGAATCCAAAACTAGGCGAACGCTTCGATTCGAGTTCCTACTTCTGATCCCATCGACGTGAATGTTGCGCTTCTCGATGATGCGTAAAATTCTAATCGCCTCTGCCTCATTAATGAAATGCGTCAAGAATTTTCACGAAGCAAATTGATGTTTACGCGGAATTATGATGGAAAGTTGTTATCTAATTAAAACCAATGTATCGCGATGGTTTATGTAATCATTTGCAACCTACATTACAAAGTGATATGTATCAAAGCTGAAACTTTTACTTTTTATTGAAAACTTGAATAATTTATTAGCGAATTTCATTGGGTTCCCATCTGGGTGTGCGTATGCCATTTAGACCAAAGTATGCCATTATTCCAGCCAGCCTCGTTGGTGTTTTTCCATAAGTGTAATTACCTGTCCGATAGTTTTCTGACCATGTAAGTGATATTAGCACATAATGCTTAGTTTTGCATTATTGTGGCTAATAATAGGCGATTATCATAATGGATTCTTAAAATATTGGCGATATTTACGAAGCTTCGCATAAATTTCACTTGCGTACCATCAGGAAACCCACAATTTCCTTCTCGCGATAAGAAGCAAAGCTCTCTACTTTTTTAAAACAAAATTGTGTCTTTGGTTTCAAAAATTATTGTATTTTTATTAGCTTACTAGCTGACAGCCGCGCATTCGTCTGCGTGAAAGAAAAAAAAACCTTTTTAAATTATCCACTTTTTTTACACGTTTTTTATTAACTCGCTTTCTTGTCTGTGATTGAAAAAAAGCTTCAATTTACCTTTGATATTGATAAGTGTATGTCTGTACACATTCCAACTTTTCCTCAAAATGAAGATTTTTTGAAAAATTCTGACTTTTGATTTTTATTGAAAATCTGGACTTACTTGAAAATTTCGACTTAATATTTTGAAAAGTTTGTTGAAATTTTGAAATTTTTTTTCTTAGCGCTCACCTACGTATTATGGGGAACACTTGGGTGCAATTTCATGCTCCTAGACCCATAGACTGTGTGTTGTCTGTCAATCAGTGCTTAGAGATTTATTAAGTAGATTCGTTAAAATGTGGACCTTATTCTCGAATTTTTTTCGAATTTTTTAATTTTGACCCAAGATCTCTATGAAAATGGAGATTTAGAGATAGTATTAAATTTGAGAGCAATATAATGAAGTTGAACGAGAAATTTTGAGATTTTTTAATCACTTCGAATCCTTGGAATTTCGAGAATTCAAATTTTAAGAAAAAATTAAAATTTATAAAAATGTACACGTTTTAAGGAAAAATTAATAAAAAAAGACAAAATTTTGAGAAATCTTTAAAATTAATTAAAAAATTTTCGAGTTTAAATAATTTCTAGTTTAAACTCGGAATTTTCGGAACTTCACAAATATTGGACTTTTACTAAAAATTAGAAACTTTTAAATACTCGAAATTTGAAGATTAAACTGGAAAATTTGGGACACTTTTTTAATAATATTAATTAATCTTTGAGGGTTTATACTTTCACCAAAAATCCCGCCTTTATCAAAAAATTTGCTTTTTTTTCTTTAGAAATTTCGACATCTTTTCTAGAAGTTTCGATCCAAAAAAACCAAAATTTAAAAAACAAAAATTTCTAATTTAAATTAGGATTTTGATAATCAAAATAGTCAATGTTTTGAAAAAGGTAGAAATTTTGAAAAAAAAGTTTATATTCTAAAAAATAGTCATAACTTTGAGAGAATGTCGAAATTTGATGATAAAAAGTCGAAATTTCAAGAAAAGTGGAAATTCTGAAAGAGTTTGAACATTTAGAGTCAAGATTTTAAAAAAAAATCAAATTTTCAAAAGTGAGGATCTTCAAAAAAAGTCGAAAATTTCAATTTTTCAAATAAAAGTCTAATTTACTACATAAATATTGAAAGTTAGAGAAACAGTCGAATTTTCTGAAAAAAAATTGAAATTTCTGAAAAGGAGTCTAAATTTTCAAAAAAAAGTCAAAATTTTGAGAAATATTCAACTGCTTATACAAAGTTACAAAAATTCAATGTTTCGAGAAAAAAGCAACATTTTCAAAGAAATTTTGAAAAAAAGTCGAAATTTTTACAAAAAGTCAATATTTTGAAAAAGATAGAAAAGTTTATACTCTAAAAATTAGTCATACCTTTGAGAGAATGTCGAATTTTGATGATAAAAGGTCGAAATTTCAAGAAAAGTGTAAATTCTGAAAGAGTTTGAACATTTAGAGTCGAAATTTTGAAAAAAATTCAATTTCGCAAAAAGGAAAATTTTCAAAAAAAAAGTCGAAATAATCAGTTTTTTAAATAAAAGTCTAATTTATCACTTAAAGGTCGAAACTTCGAGGAAAAGTCAAAATTTCTGGAAAAAAGTTGAAATTTCTGAAAAAGAGTGAAAATTTTCTAAAAAAAGTCGAAATTTTCTAAAAATAAGTCGAAATTTTCAATTTTTCAAATAACACTCCAATTTGCTAAATAAAGGTCAAAAGTTTGAGAAAAGAACGAAATTTCCGAAATAAAGTCGAAATTTTTGAAAACAAATGAAAATTTTCACAAAAAGTCGAAATCTTCAATTTTTCAAATAATCACATTTACTACATAAATATTGAAAGTTTGAGAAAAAGTCGAAACTTTTGAAAAAAAGTCGAAATTTCTGAAAAAAAGTCGAAATTTCTGAAAAAGTCAAAATTTCTGAAAAAATGAAAACTTTCGGAAAAAAGTCGAAATTTTCAATTTTTCAAATAAGAGTCAAATTTACTACATAAAGATTAAAAGCTTGAGAAAAGGTCGACATCTCTGAAAAAAAGTCTAAATTTCTGAAAAAAAGTCGAAATTTCAGAAAAAAAGTGAAAATTTTCAAAAAAAAAGTCGAAATTTTCAATTTTATAAAGAAGTCGAAATTTTTGAAAAAAAGTCGAAATTTCTGAAAAAAAGTCGAAATTTCTGAAAAAAAAGGCGAAATTTCTGAAAAAAAGTCGAAATTTCTGAAAAAAAGTCGAAATTTCTGAAAAAAAGTCGAAATTTCTGAAAAAAAGTGAAAATTTTCAGAAAAAAGTCGAAATTTTCAATTTTTCAAATAAGAGTCAAATTTACTACATAAAGATTAAAAGATTGAGAAAAAGTCGAAATCTCTGAAAAGAAGTCTAACTTTCTGAAAAAAAGTCGAAATTTCAGAAAAAAAGTGAAAATTTACAAAAAAAAGTCGAAATTTTCAATTTTTCAAAGAAGAATCTAATTAACTACATAAAGGTCGAAATTTCGAAAAAAGTTTGAAATTTCCGGAAAAAATTCGAAATTTCTGAAAAAAAGTCGAAATTTTCAAAAAAAAAATCAAAATTTTAAAAACAGTCGAAGGTTTAAACAAAGTTACAAAAAATCGAAACTTCAAGAAAAAAGGCAACATTTTCAAAAACATTTTGAAAAAGGACGAAATGCTCACAAAAATTGAAAATTTTGAAACGAGGTAGAAATTTTGATAAAAGTTTAAATTCTAAAAAAAGTCATAAATTTGAGAAAGTCGAAATTTGTTAATAAAAAGTCGAAATTTGTTGATAAAGTAGGAAATTTCAAAAAAAAGGTGAAAATTCTGAAAGTTTGGAAACAAAGGTCGAAATTTTGAAAACAATCCAATTTTTCAGAAAAAGTGAAAATTTTCAAAGAAAAAAGTCGAAATTTTCAATTTTTCAAATAAGAGTCTAATTTATTACATAAAGTTCAAAACTTCGAAAAAAAGTCGAAATTCATGAAAAAAAGTCGAAACTTTCAAAAAAAAGTCGACATTTTCAAAAAAAAGTCGAGTTTTTCCAAAAAAAAAGTTGACATTTTCAATTTTTTTAATAAGAGTCTAATTTATTACATGAAGATTGAAACTTTTGAGAAAGAGTCGAAATTTCTGAAAAAAAGTTGAAATTTCTGAAAAAAAGTCAAAATCTCTGAAAAAAGTGAAAATTTTCAAAAAAAAAGTCGAAAATTTCAATTTTTCAAATAAGAGTCTGGTTTACTACATAAAGGTCGAAATTTCGAAAAAAGTTTGAAATTTCCGAAAAAAAATTCGAAATTTCCGAAAAAAAGTCGAAATTTTCAAAAAAAAAATCAAAATTTCGAGAAATAGTCGAAGGTTTAAACAAAGTTGCAAAAAATCGAAAAAAGGCAACATTTTCAAAAAAATTTTGAAAAAAGACGAAGTGTTTACAAAAATTGAAAATTTTGAAACTAGGCAGAAATTTTGATAAAAGTTTAAATTCTAAAAAAAAGTCATAAATTTGAGAAAGTCGAAATTTGTTAATAAAAAGTCGAAATTTGTCGATTAAAGTTGAAAATTTCAAAAAAAAGGTGAAAATTCTGAAAAAGTTTGAAAACAAAGGTCGAAATTTTGAAAACAATCCAATTTTTTAAAAAAAAAAGTGAAAATTTTTAAAGAAAAAAGTTGAAATTTTCAATTTTTCAAATATAAGTCTAATTTATTACATAAACTACGAGAAAAAGTCGAAATTTCTGAAAAAAAGTCGAAACTTTCAAAAAGAAGTCATTTTCAAAAAAAAGTCGACATTTTCAAAAAAAAGTCGACATTTTCCAAAAAAAAAGTCGAAATTTTCAATTTTTCAAATAACACTCTAATTTGCTAAATAAAGGTTGAAAATTCCAGAAAAAGATGAAAAATTTCGCTTCTTTTTCTTCAGAAATTTCGACATTTTTTATAGAAGTTTCAATTTAAAAAAAAAACAAAATTTAAAAAATAAAAATTTCTAATTTAAATTAGGATTTTGATAAGCAAAATTTCAAAAATGTAAATATTCTCAAAACTTCGGCTCCGATTCAGAAATATTGACTTAAATCCATAACAGGCGACTTTTTTTTTTTTAATTTCGCTCAAAATTACGAAACTGCTAGATTCGATTTTTGGAAAAGTTTTTGTCAACAAATTTATCGCTTATTGAATTTTGAGTTTCCAAATTCTGAAATTTGAATTGCCGAATTCTGAATTTCGTCTTTCTCTAGGGAAGTCACAGTTTATAGAAATTGTGACTCCTTGTTTTTCGAAGAGTAATCAATTTCGACTTTTTCCTCGAAATTCCGAATTTAAAGACGATTTGCAGGAGTTCGAATTTGCCGTTTTTTGAATTTTAAGTATCCAAATTTTAAAATTTGAATTATCGAGTTCTAAATTTCGTCTTTCTCTAGAGAAGTCACAATTTATAGAAATTGTGATTCCTTTTCTTTTTCTAAGAGTAATCAATTTTGACTTTTTCCTCGAAATTCCGAATTTAAAGACGACTTGAAGGAGTTCGAATTTGCCGTTTTTTGAATTTTGAGTTCCCAGATTCTGAAATTTGAATTGCCGAATTCTGAATTTCGTCTTTCTCTAGAGAAGTCACAGTTTATAGAAATTGTGAATCCTTTTTTTCGAAGAGTAATCAATTTTGACTTTTTTCTCGAAATTCCGAATTTAAAGACGACTTGAATCAGTTCGAATTTGCCGTTTTTTGAATTTTGAGTTCCCAGAGTCTGAAATTTGAATTGCCGAATTCTGAATTTGGTCTTTCTCTAGAGAAGTCACAGTTTATAGAAATTGTGAATCCTTTTCTTCGAAAAGTAATCAATTTCGACTTTTTCCTCGAAATTCCGAATTTAAAGACGACTTGAAGGAGTTCGAATTTGCCGTTTTTTGATTTTTGAGTTCCCAAATTCTGAAATTTGAATTATCGAGTTCTAAGTTTCGTTTCTCTCGAGAGAAGTCACAATTTATAGAAATTGTGATTCCTTTTTTTCGAAGACTACTCAATTTCGACTTTTTCCTCGAAATTCCGAATTTAAAGACGACTTGAAGGGTTCCAATTTGCCGCTTTTTGAATTTTGGGCTCCCAAATTCTGAAATTTGAATTATCGAGTTCTAAATTTCGTTTATCTCGAGAGAAGTCACAATTTATAGAAATTGTGATTCCTTTTTTTCGCAGACTACTCAATTTCGACTTTTTCCTCGAAATTCCGAATTTAAACACGACTTGAATCAGTTCGAATTTGCCGTTTTTTGAATTTTGAGTTTCCAAATTCTGAAATTTGAATTGGCGATTTCTGAATTTCGTCTTTCTCTAGAGAAGTCACAGTTTATAGAAATTGTGATCTCTATTTTTCGAAGACTATTCAATTTCGACTTTTTCCTCGAAATTCCGAATTTAAAGACGACTTGAAGGGTTCGAATTTGACATTTTTTGAATTATGAGTTCACAAATTCTGTAATTTGAATTGCCCAATTCTGAATTTCGTCTTTCTCTAGAGAAGTCACAGTGTATAGAAATTGTGACTCCTTTTTTTCGAAGACTAATCAATTTTGACTTTTTCCTCGAAATTCCGAATTTAAAGACGACTTGAAGGGTCCGAATTTGCCGTTTTTTGAATTTTCAGTTCCCAAATTCTGAAATTTGAATTATCGAGTTCTAAATTTCGTTTCTCTCGAGAGAAGTCACAATTTATAGAAATTCTAACTCCTTTTTTTCGCAGACTACTCAATTTCGATTTTTTCCTCGAAATTCCGAATTTAAAGACGACTTGAAGGGTCCGAATTTGCCGTTTTTTGAATTTTGAGTTCCCAAATTCTGAAATTTGAATTATCGAGCTCTAAATTTCGTTTCTCTCGAGAGAAGTCACAATTTATAGAAATTGTGAGTCCTTTTTTTCGCAGACTACTCAATTTCGACTTTTTCCTCGAAATTCCGAATTTAAAGACGACTTGAAGGGTTCGAATTTGACATTTTTTGAATTTTGAGTTCACAAATTCTGTAATTTGAATTGCCCAATTCTGAATTTCGTCTTTCTCTAGAGAAGTCACAGTTTAGAGAAATTGTGACTCCTTTTTTTCGAAGATCAATCAATTTCGACTTTTTCCTCGAAATTCCGAATTTAAAGACGATTTGAAGGAGTTCGAATTTGCCGTTTTTTGAATTTTGAGTTCTCAAATTCTGAAATTTGAATTGCCCAATTCTGAATTTCGTCTTTCTCTAGAGAAGTCACAATTTATAGAAATTGTGAGTCCTTTTTTTCGAAGACTACTCAATTTCGACTTTTTCCTCGAAATTCCGAATTTAAAAACGACTTGAAGGGTTCGAATTTGCCGTTTTTTGAATGTTGAATTCCCAAATTCTGAAATTTGAATTGCCGAATTCTGAATTTCGTCTTTCTCCAGAGAAGACACAGTTTATAGAAATTGTGAATCCTTTTTTTCGAAGAGTAATCAGTTTCGACTTTTTCCTCGAAATTCCGAATTTAAAGACGACTTGAAGGAGTTCGAATTTTGATAAAGACTATGCTGATAAGTTCAACATTAAGGTCGAAATTTCGAAATTAAAACGGAAATTCTGAAAATACTCATTAACTCATTAATTTCTTGAAAAAAGTCGAAACATTCAGAAAAAAATACAAACGAAAAAGTTGGAAGTCGAAAAATGAAGCATTTTTTAATTGAATTGAATCGAATTTTTAAAAATAAGTCACCGTTCAACTTCACTTTCGAATTTTTGACATTACACTAGATCGATTATTTTGTTTTTTCTAGAATAACGGATAATCGAGACTGTAACAGAAATTTTGAGAGAATAAAGTAAAGACATCGATCTTAACCCTAATTTAGGAAATTTTAAGAGATATACAGATTTTAGCAACAAATTTCAGCAAAAATATATTCGTTGCACGAAAACGTTTGAGAAAAGAGTCGAGAGAAAATCCAAAACCATAATAAATCGAACGAAAGTTTGGAAAATTACGAGAAAACAAATTAAAAAAAAATGTAGCCAAATAAAAACGAAATTTTATCTTCAAAACTTGACATTTCTAGAACAATACTTGACTTTAAAGATAAAACTTTCAAGATTTGACAGTTTGAGAGAACGATCGAAATTTAGACGTTCTCAAACAGAAGTTGGCATTTCAAGGAAAGTTTGAAAATCATAATATCAACAAATTTGGAATATTCAAAAACTTCTTTAAAAACGACTTTATTTCTCAGCCTTAGTTAATCAACTGATTATAAATAAAATTTGATATTCTATTTCACCCCCTTAGAGGCTAGAATGTTAAAATTAGTTTCTTTTATTTCAATTTACAGAAACGAATAAAAATAGAATAATAATTGTGTAACCGACACATATTTGAATAAAAAATGGTTAACCTGATCTAAAATTAATAATCAATTCATTTAAAAATGCCAATTTTATGTTTTTTTTGTTTTGTTTAGTTATTTTATTCCTATATTCTTTGTGTAAACTTATGCACTATTATTATTTGTCCATAATAAATTTGATATTCTTTTTCACCCCCTTAGAGGCTGAATTGTTAAAAAGATTTTCTTTTTTCTTAAATTTACATAAACTTATAAAAATAAAAAAATGAATTGTGTAACCACACACTTTTGAATAAAAAAATGTTTAACCCATTTAACATTAATGATCAATTCGTTTAATTACACTAATTTCAAGTTTGTTTTTTAGTTTGTTGTTTTGTTTAGTTATTTCTTTCGTATATTTTGTGTGTAAAAAGTTTTATTTATACACATCATTGATCAATACTAAATTTGATATACTTTTTCACCCCCTTAGGGGCTAGATTGTTAAAACTAGCCAATGGTCTATTCTATATACTGTATACTGTGTAATGTATTCTGTATACTGTATAATGAATGCTGTACCAACATTGTTGGGTTTTAACCCCTTTTTGGACTATTTTCGCATTAACTTTGATAACCTTTTTCACCCCCTTTTAGGAACTTAATTTTTTATGCGTTTAAATGTTTCTTTTGTAGACTTTTACACAAAGTTTTGAATTAGAAAATGTATTTTTTGCCTATTTCCATACATCCAATTTCCATACAAATTTTATACTACTCAGATACCAATTTTTACCCCCCTTTTCACCACCTTAAAGCGTGAATTTTTAAAAATCTTTTCCTGTTACAAGTTTAGATTTTTTAATCGAATGTCCAACTAAAAATTTATTGCTAATTATTATTAAAGAGTAGATTTTATTTAATGCAAAAAATAAAAAAAAGGTTGACTTACTGCGTACACTTCTGTTCCCTTCGGTTGTTGAATCGTTCGATTTACTCGCGATCTTTCACCTCAAATTGAACTACTCCGTCGCGTTGCCGCGTCTAGCGGTCGAAATTCAATTGTGAATTGGTCGGTGGCTCGGAGAAATGCACAAGAAATGGTTAATTGTGTTTCCAACCGGTAACCCCACTTCGACGATCGAAAATTCCACTTCATCTCGGCCGCAGCTTTTCGACTCTTGAAGCTCTTGAAGGTGGTGGGGGCACGGAAAAAATTCCAAACGAATTTTCTAGAGGGGGAATGTGGCTGGTTTAAGATTTTTAAGAAAATAAGAGAAGACTTTTTTTAATTATTCAATGAGACTACTTAAAAAAAAAGGGATTTCGTTATGTTATATTTTTTTTGGTGAAACGAACTCGTCCTTGGTTGTCTTCAAAAAATTGAAATACAAATATTGTCCCCTGAAACCGAGAAAAATTAAAAAATACAACAAAAGTTGCTTTAACGCGTTTCGATAGCCACAGATAGACACAGATAGACACAGAGATTAGCACAGAGATGGCGCTCTCATTAAGATGTCATATACCCAACGTAATTCTTGTTAATATATTAATATGTATATATTTGGCTATCTCGGAAACGGCTCTAACGATTTGGATGAAACTTTCGTTTTGATTAGATTTCGGCTTTACAAGTCAATTGAAATTGGTTTCATTTCTGAAAAAACTCGATTTTTCACAAAAAACGAAAAACATTTTTCTTTATAACCATCTCGTAAATCTTGCTGTACTTGCATCGGATGCTAGGATATTAGTACAGCGTTATCATTAAGATGTCATATACACGACGTAATTTTTGTAAATATATAAATATGTATATATTTGGTATCTCGGAAACGGCTCTAACGATTTGGATGAAACTTTCGTTTTGATTAGATTTTGGCTTTACAAGTCGATTGAAATTAGTTTCATCTCTGGAAAAACCATATTTTTCACAAAAAATGAAAAACAATTTTCGTTATAGCCATCTCGTAAATCTTGCTGTACTTGTATCGGATATTAGGATATTAGTCCAGAAATTGCGTTGACTAACGTCTTACGTCACGTATGTCAACTATACAGAAAAGTGGTATTTTTGCCCTTTCTTGGACACAGAGATTAGCACAGAGATGGCGCTCTCATTAAGATGTCATATACCCAACGTAATTCTTGTTAATATATTAATATGTATATATTTGCTATCTCGGAAACGGCTCTAACGATTTGGATGAAACTTTCGTTCTGATTAGATTTTTGCTTTACAAGTCAATTGAAATTAGTTTCATTTCTGAAAAAACTCGATTTTTCACAAAAAAAGAAAAACATTTTTCCTTGTAACCATCTTGTAAATCTTGCTGTACTTGCATCGGATATTAGGATATTAGTACAGATATGGCGTTTACTAACGTCTTACGTCAAGTATGCCAAGTATACAGGAAAGTGGTATTTTCCCAGTGGGGAAAAACAACCAAGAAATGTCTTGGACACAGAGATTGGCACAGAGATGGCGCTGTCATTAAAATGTCGTCTATACGACGTAATTCTTGTAAATATATAAATATGTATATATTTGATATCTCGGAAACGGCTCTAACGATTTGGATGAAACTTTCGTTTTGATTAGATTCTTGCTTTACAAGTCAATTGAAATTGGTTTCGTTTCTGAAAAAACTCGATTTTTCACAAAAAACGAAAAACATTTTTCTTTATAACCATCTCGTAAATCTTGCTGTACTTGCATTGTATATTAGGATATTAGTACAGCGCTATCATTAAGATGTCATATACACGACGTAATTTTTGTAAATATATAAATATGTATATATTTGGTATCTCGGAAACGGCTCTAACGATTTGGATGAAACTTTCGTTTTGATTAGATTTTGGCTTTACAAGTCGATTGAAATTAGTTTCATCTCTGGAAAAACTATATTTTTCACAAAAAATGAAAAACAATTTTCGTTATAGCCATCTCGTAAATCTTGCTGTACTTGTATCGGATATTAGGATATTAGTACAGAAATGGCGTTGACTAACGTCTTACGTCAAGTATGCCAACTATACAGAAAAGTGGTATTTTTGCCCTTTCTTGGACACAGAGATTAGCACAGAGATGGCGCTCTCATTAAGATGTCATATACCCAACGTAATTCTTGTTAATATATTAATATGTATATATTTGGTATCTCGGAAACGGCTCTAACGATTTGGATGAAACTTTCGTTTGATTAGATTTTGGCTTTACAAGTCAATTGAAATTGGTTTCATTTCTGAAAAAACTCGATTTTTCACAAAAAACGAAAAACATTTTTCTTTATAACCATCTCGTAAATCTTGCTGTACTTGCATCGGATATTAGGATATTAGTACAGCGTTGTCATTAAGATGTCATATACACGACGTAATTTTTGTAAATATATAAATATGTATATATTTGGTATCTCGGAAACGGCTCTAACGATTTGGATGAAACTTTCGCTTTGATTAGATTTTGGCTTTACAAGTCGATTGAAATTAGTTTCATCTCTGGAAAAACTATATTTTTCACAAAAAATGAAAAACAATTTTCGTTATAGCCATCTCGTAAATCTTGCTGTACTTGTATCGGATATTAGGATATTAGTACAGAAATGGCGTTGACTAACGTCTTACGTCAAGTATGCCAACTATACAGAAAAGTGGTAATTTTGCCCTTTCTTGGACACAGAGATTAGCACAGAGATGGCGCTGTCATTAAGATGTCATATACACGACGTAATTCTTGTAAATATATAAATATGTATATATTTGGTATCTCGGAAACGGCTCTAACGATTTGGATGAAACTTTCGTTTTGATTACATTCTTGCTTTACAAGTCAATTGAAATTAGTTTCATTTCTGAAAAAACTCGATTTTTCACAAAAAAAGAAAAACATTTTTCCTTGTAACCATCTTGTAAATCTTGCTGTACTTGCATCGGATATTAGGATATTAGTACAGATATGGCGTTTACTAACGTCTTACGTCAAGTATGCCAAGTATACAGGAAAGTGGTATTTTCCCAGTGGGGAAAAACAACCAAGAAATGTCTTGGACACAGAGATTGGCACAGAGATGGCGCTGTCATTAAGATGTCGCATATACAACGTAATTCTTGTAAATATATAAATATGTATACGACTGACGTCTTAGGTCAAGTATGCCAATTATACAGGAAAGTGGTATTTTCGTTCTTGCTTGGATACTAGAATATTGGCATAGATACGGCGCTGAGATTAAGATGTCGTAAGCGTCATGTATCTTAGAAGCATTCGATGTTAGTATTTAAAGGTAAAATTAACCCGAAAAATCCAGATTTCAAAACTTGCAAAGTCGAGGAAACAAGGTTTTACAAAAAAAATAAAAATTCCGAGCGAGGCTCGGTCCCCCCGATAATAAAATATTGTGAATATTATACTCGTTGGGCAGTATCTGATGATGTCTATTACTAATTTTGTGAACAATTTTATAAAATTTGTTTATAAACAGTTTTATCCACGTCTTTTAAAAACCAGAACAGAACAGAACAGCAAACACAGAACGAGGAAAACGTTTATAGCATTTGTTGATATACAAGTCTTGTCCCCTGAAATCAAGAAAGATTAAAAAACAGAGATATATCTCTAAAGATGATAGCTTGGCTATCGAAACGCGTAACTGTTGTGTTTTTTAATCTTCCTTGGTTTCAGGGGACAAGAGGTTTACAATTTTTGAAGATAACCAAGGACCAAAATTCGTTATCGACATCTGAAACAAAGAAGCTTTGTAAACGTTGCTTAAAATTTAAGACCTAAATCTTGTCGGTTTTACAAGTTTCACCGAGCATGGGTTGTTGTATCAAAAACTGCTTTTATGCGTCAAGACTGGTTTGGTTGATGCACCTCGAAATACCACGAGGATGAACCTTGAACTCTAATGAGCGAATCTCGCAAGTTATTTGCTTAAAGATATTTTTAATTTTTGTAAAATACCCAAACGTAATAACAACACAGCAGAAATGTTACCGCAATTTTCCTGAATTTTCACAAACATCGATGACTGCGTGAATCTGTCAGTTACGTCCAAACAACAATTTCCGATGAATTTTAATAACAACAAACAATTAAGAGTGAGATGATTCAAGGTTGAAACACCTCGATGCGTTGTGTTGGAGGAAATTCGGAGGCGCGACCTCTGAAAAATTATGCTGTTGGAAACCGCGTTAATCGGGAGCCCCAAAATGCTGTGTCAGCGTTTATTAAAATTTAAATGATACTTGTAGCGGGGCGCAATTACCTTGAATACGCTCGCCTTAACGATATGCGTTATATTCATAATTGCGACAAATGTGAAATTTTGTCTTTTATGAAAAATTGCGTTAGAGGCTAAAAATACCTTGAAGGCTATCTGCTAGCATTAAATTAATTCTTTTAATATGAAGTTTTTACGTAAATGTCTTGTAAACTGAACCGATTGCTTAAACGAGCTCGCTTGCTTATACGAGCGAAGAGTTCAGAAGTGGGATCACCAAAAACTGACCCACTATCGTCCCACGAGTTTTGTCTTTTATAAAATTACGTAAAACTGTTGTAAACTAAATCATTTCACGTAAAACTGTTGTAATATGAATCAACTAGTTACACGATAGACTTACTTATATAAAATGAAGAGTTCAGAAGTGGGATCAGCAAAAAGTGACCCCGTGTCGCTCTAAAGTTTGTCTTTTTAGAAAAATTGCGTTCGAAACTAAAAATACTTTGAAGGCTACCTCCCAGCATCAATTAATTGCTTTAATGTGAAATTGTTATGTAAATGTGTTGCGAACTGAACCAACTGCTTAAACGAGCTGACTTGCTTGTACCAGCTGAAGAGATCAGAAGTGGGATGGCCCACTATAAATTCGAAGTTTTGTTTTTTATAGCATTACTCAAAACTCTTCTCAACTGAACCGACTGCTTAAACGAGAGATTTGCTTAAATAAAATGAAAAGATCAGAAGTGGGATGGCCCACTATAAATTCGAAGTTTTGTTTTTTATAGCATTACTCAAAACTCTTCTCAACTGAACCGACTGCTTAAACGAGAGATTTGCTTAAATAAAATGAAAAGATCAGAAGTGTCCATGTCACCATGTCAACCTAAAGTTATCCACCAACGATTTGTTTAGGTTTTCTTCTGGAAATATCTAAGCTCTTGTGAACTGCATAATCTCTAGGATCAATGTTACACTGACGCAAGTTCTGCCTGAATTTTTCAGGCCCCATAAATCTACGAATAACGCGATGTTGCAATATCTCGCAACCCGCGAGCTATTAGCCAACGCATATTAAATTCTCGGTTGTTGTTATTTTGACCCAAACCATAATATTTAGCCGAGTTAGTCATTTTTTATGATGTAAGGTAAAATAATAATCAAGGCTGACGAGCATTAACATCGATCAGTTTCAATCTTTCGTCCGTAGCGATCGTAGTTTGACCCCAAAAAAATTGTAGAATTCCGCCCCGAGGTCCTTTACCCAATTCTTGCGTCAGTGGACCACTTTTTGCGACAAAATTCGATCAAGGTTCAAGACTCGGATGGACTTTGGTAACATTTCTGGTGTTAGGTTGAATTTTATTGGAAACGGTTAATTTTGAAAGGAAGATAATAAAATATTCCGAATCGAAACAATAGAGATTTAAATTGCTAATTATTCGGAAGAGATTTGAATGATACCGAGGCAATATTCATGAAGTTCTCGCGCTATTTTTTTTAAAGTTATTTGGACACGCGATTTGCCCACAAGAAATTATTTGTTACTCGATGCTTACGCCAAATCTACACTCTGAAGAGCATCCTAGAAGGATTTTTGTTGCCCATAATTGCCAAAAATACCGATAAGAGATTTGTTCGAATTTCGTCAAAAATTCTATTTTTAGGAAATTACGGAAAAATTCAAAGAAAAAAAAACACGATTCATGTTTAAACTCGAACGATTTAAGAAGAAATGCCATCTTATTAACCTCAAATATTTGAAAACAAAATTTCAACGAAGGTTTGTTGGAATTTCAAGAAAAGTTTGTTGGAATTTCGTCAAAAAATCTATTTTTACGAAATTCGTCAAAAAACCTATTTTTATGAAATTCCGTAAAATTTCGAAAAAAACACGATCCATGTTTAAACTCAAACCGTTTAAAAAGAAATTATATCTTATTAACCTCGAATATTTCAAAAAATTTCAACAAAATGTCGGAATTTCGGCAAAAAATCTATTTTTACGAAATTCGTCAAAAAACTTATTTTTATGAAATTCCGTAAAATTTCGAAAAAAAAAACACGATTCATGTTTAAACTCGAACTATTTAAGAAGAAATGTCATCTTATTAACCTCAAATATTTGAAAACAAAATTTCAACGAAAGTTGGTTGGAATTTAAACAAAAGTTTGTTGGAATTTCGTCAAAAAATCTGTTTTACTAAATTTCGTGAGATTTCGAAAAAAAACACGATCCATGTTTAAACTCAAACCGTTTAAGACGAAATACTATCTTATTAACCTCGAATATTTCAAAAAATTTCAACAAAATGTTGGAATTTCGCCAAAAAATCTATTTTTACGAAATTCGTCAAAAAACCTATTTTTATGAAATTCCGTAAAATTTCGAAAAAAAAAACACGATCCATGTTTAAACTCGAACTATTTAAGAAGAAATGCCATCTTATTAACCTCAAATATTTGAAAACAAAATTTCAACGAAAGTTTGTTGGAATTTAAACAAAAATTTGTTGGAATTTCGTCAAAAAATCTATTTTTACTAAATTTCGTGAGATTTCGAAAAAAACACGATCCATGTTTAAACTCAAACCGTTTAAGAAGAAATACTATCTTATTAACCTCGAATATTTCAAAAAATTTCAACAAAATGTTGGAATTTCGGCAAAAAATCTATTTTTACGAAATTCGTCAAAAAACTTATTTTTATGAAATTCCGTAAAATTTCGAAAAATAAAACACGATCCATGTTTAAACTCGAACTATTTAAGAAGAAATGCCATCTTATTAACCTCAAATATTTGAAAACAAAATTTCAACGAAAGTTTGTTGGAATTTAAACAAAAATTTGTTGGAATTTCGTCAAAAAAGTCTATTTTTACTAAATTTCGTGAGATTTCGAAAAAAACACGATCCATGTTTAAACTCAAACCGTTTAAGAAGAAATACTATCTTATTAACCTCGAATATTTACAAAAAATTTCAACAAAATGTTGGAATTTCGCCAAAAAATCTATTTTTACGAAATTCGTCAAAAAACCTATTTTTAAGAAATTCCGTAAAATTTCGAAAGAGAAAACACGATTCATGTTTAAACTCGAACTATTTAAGAAGAAATGCCATCTTATTAACCTCAAATATTTGAAAACAAAATTTCAACGAAAGTTTGTTGGAATTTAAACAAAAATTTGTTGGAATTTCGTCAAAAAATCTATTTTTACTAAATTTCGTGAGATTTCGAAAAAAACAGGATCCATGTTTAAACTCAAACCGTTTAAGAAGAAATACTATCTTATTAACCTCGAATATTTCAAAAAATTTCAACAAAATGTTGGAATTTCGGCAAAAAATCTATTTTTACGAAATTCGTCAAAAACCCTATTTTTATGAAATTCTGTAGAATTTCGAAAAAAAAAAACACGATCCATGTTTAAACTCGAACTATTTAAGAAGAAATGCCATCTTATTAACCTCAAATATTTGAAAACAAAATTTCAACGAAGGTTTGTTGAAATTTAAACAAAAGTTTGTTGGAATTTCGTCAAAAAATCTATTTTTACTAAATTTCGTGAGATTTCGAAAAAAACACGATCCATGTTTAAACTCAAACCGTTTAAGAAGAAATACTATCTTATTAACCTCGAATATTTCAAAAAATTTCAACAAAATGTTGGAATTTCGGCAAAAAATCTATTTTTACGAAATTCGTCTAAAAACCTATTTTTATGAAATTCCGTAAAATTTCGAAAGAGAAAACACGATTCATGTTTAAACTCGAACTATTTAGGAAGAAATGCCATCTTATTAACCTCAAATATTTGAAAACAAAATTTCAACGAAAGTTTGTTGGAATTTAAACAAAAGTTTGTTGGAATTTCGTCAAAAAATCTATTTTTACTAAATTTCATGAGATTTCGAAAAAAACACGATCCATGTTTAAACTCAAACCGTTTAAGAAGAAATACTATCTTATTAACCTCGAATATTTCAAAAAATTTCAACAAAATGTTGGAATTTCGGCAAAAAATCTATTTTTACGAAATTCGTCTAAAAACCTATTTTTATGAAATTCCGTAAAATTTCGAAAAAAAAAACACGATTCATGTTTAAACTCGAACTATTTAAGAAGAAATGCCATCTTATTAACCTCAAATATTTGAAAACAAAATTTCAACGAAGGTTTGTTGGAATTTAAACAAAAATTTGTTGGAATTTCGTTAAAAAATCCATTTTTTCTAAATTTCGTTAGATTTCGAAAAAAACACGATCCATGTTTAAACTCAAACCGTTTAAGAAGAAATACTATTTTATTAATCTTGACTATTTCAAAAAATTTCAACAAAATGTTGGAATTTCTCCAAAAAATCCATTTTTACGAAATTCGTCTAAAAACCTATTTTTATGAAATTCCGTAAAATTTCGAAAGAGAAAACACGATTCATGTTTAAACTCGAACTATTTAAGAAGAAATGCCATCTTATTAACCTCAAATATTTGAAAACAAAATTTCAACGAAAGTTTGTTGGAATTTAAACAAAAGTTTGTTGGAATTTCGTCAAAAAATCTATTTTTACTAATTTCGTGAGATTTCGAAAAAAACACGATCCATGTTTAAACTCAAACCGTTTAAGAAGAAATACTATCTTATTAAGCTCGACTATTTCAAAAAATTTCAACAAAAATGTTGGAATTTCGGCAAAAAATCTATTTTTACGAAATTCGTCAAAAAACCTATTTTTAAGAAATTCCGTAAAATTTCGAAAAAAACACGATCCATGTTTAAACTCAAACCGTTTAAAAAGAAATTCTATCTTATTAACCTCGAATATTTCAAAAAATTTCAACAAAATGTTGGAATTTCGGCAAAAAATCTATTTTTACGAAATTCGTCAAAAAACCTATTTTTATGAAATTCCGTAAAATTTCGAAAAAAAAAACACGATCCATGTTTTAACTCAAACTGTTTAAAAATAAATAATATCTTATTAACGTCAAAACTTCAAAACTGGTTGGGTTTTTGTTCGGGAACTAAATTTTAGAAAAATGCCGGAAAGTCACAAACAGTCAGGAATGTTGACGTAAAAAAAACGAATTTCGAAAGTAGACCCAAAATTTAGATTTTGAACTCGAAAATGAAAAAAAAAAGTGAGTTTTTACTTTTGAATTGCCTAATAATTTATCTGTAATTTTATCATTTAGGTGTTTGGCGTTTAAAACATTTTAATTATTAAGTTAATGTAATAAATAAAACTAAATAAAATAAATAAATATTAATTTTAAGTCAAATACTTCCTTTGAATGGCCAAATAAAAAAAGTATCAAAGTGGCGCTGGGAAAATATCGATGTTTTTAACGTTTGTCTTAGCTGCAAGATTTCAATGCATTTGAACTACAGTCATCAATGATTTTATATAAAATTATTCAAAAACGTTAAAGTAACTCAATATCTTATTAATTTGTGTATCTCATTAATTCAAACCATAGTTCGTCATCAAAAACAACTTTCTAAAAGATTTTCTTTGTTTTAGAAAATTCTAACCTCTTTGCACAAATAAGACGCCAAATAAGACACGCATGTTAACAGATCAACCAAAAGAATCAATAAGTAATCGCATTTTATTTGCTACGATCCCTTCTAACAGAAAAATTACGCTAACTACTTGATGACCTTTTCATTTGAACAGCCGTTATTTAATTCATTTAAAAGTTTTAAGGCGACATCTAGTATCAAAACTCTGGAACGAGTCCCCCAACGAATTGAAAAATGACACTGACCGGCACCCTCATTATAAATTAGTCAAATTTCGAATTACCAATACTCGTTTTCGTTGACTTCATGTTCAGGTAAATCCTATTTATTCAATTCTCAACTTTTGGATTAGAATTATTGAACCATTTTACTTCTAACATGCTTAAAATCCATTTCAACAGCTCGCGCCATCTATTAATAATAAGTTGCAACACGCAATAATTTCTATGTTTCGCCAGTACGAAACGTCAACTGTCAAATTTATTTTGACGGAAAAAGAGTAAATAAATCGAAAATTCTGGACATTATTTTCGAGTTTCTATAAATACCGCATTGCCCTAAAGTCGACAATTTGGGGAGTTTCCAAATACAACAATCAATAACTTATAAATTACGCTTAAACGGCCGAAATGTCCGAAACGAAGGTAAATATCTTTGTTCGTAAATACATCGCCTTTCTAAATTATTTGGCACTTCTTCGACTCTAAATGCGTTACATTCTAAATACCTTACTTACGCTCTAAATAAGTTACACTCTAAATAGTTTACGCTTTACGTAAGTTATATTTTAAATGCATTACATTTTAAATACGTTACATTTTAAATGCATTACATTTTAAATACGTTACATTTTAAATGCATTACATTTTAAATACATTAAGTTAAATGAAGCCCCATTTTTGTTCAGAACTTACACACGATATTTTCAAATATCAACTTCTCCGAACGTAAACCTGATTTGAATTTGATATTTTACATTTACGTTACAATTTAACCTGTAAACTCTTTCGTATTGTTACAGTTGAACCCAAACGTTAAACACGACTGGTATCAGACAGAGGCGGCTGTCGTTATCACAGTTTTAATAAAAAATGTTAAGGAGGAAAACCTCAAGATTAATTTTGAAAAGAAATGCGTTTGCGTGGATGTGACAGCTGGCGAGAAATGTTGAAGAAGCTCATCTTAAATTCGACGTATTACACGAAATTGTACCCGACCAGTGCAGCTACAGAATCACCCCTTCGAAGGTAACTGGCCCTTGGCGAAGTGTCAGCAAATTTTTTTTTAAGTTTAATCCAATCGCAAAGGGTAACCCCATTATGCTTTCAAAGCACTGCGAGTAGGATGCGGAAACAAGGATAGATAGCGATGAACCGCCTTCTTAAACAAGGACAGATTGAATTTTTGGGGAAAATTCCTTTCAGTTACAAGTTCCATAACTTGGAAGTTCTATAGAAAAAAGAGTCTCCGTAGACAGAAGCCCTCGCTGCGTCAAGCTGGACAGGAATTTGCTGTCTCCGACTGTCTAGTACGTCCTCAGGAATCTTGCCCTTGGGGGGATCAATCCTATTAGTTCTTGCGAGCATCTTCCATCGATAGTACTTGTAGAAAAGAGACAAGTCACCGACCATACGCCTGTGCTCTACTGTTTCGAGAGAATGTGTCAGACTCTCGTCATCTATTAGGCGAATCGCTCTTCTTTGAATTGAAGCCAAGAGAGCTAAAGTGTGCTTTGGGGCTGAACATGACCAAACATGAGAACAGTATTGGCTAGTGTTGGCCTAACTTGAGCTTTGTATAGTGTTAATAGCTGATGAGATGTGAAGTACTTTTTAGCTCTAAAAAGAAAGCCTAGCTTCTGAGCTTCAACTCGATTGAATTTAGATACTCTTTGCGAAACAGTTTTATTTTCATTCATACTTTATTTATTTCTACTTTTTTTTATATTTATTTATTGGCTTTTTCTTCGCCATCGATTATTGTTTGAAGAAGTTGAGTAGTTTTTAATAAATTTTCTTCTTCGCTGTTAAAAGATGCTATTTGCTATAATTGGCACCTTTTCAACTACAAATAACTAAATTCCAGAAAATATGTACATTTAGGGTACAGTTAATGTAGCCCCACTGATGATATTAAAACAAATTTGGTTACAGGGGACAAGATTTGTATTTCAGTTTTCGAAGATATCAAGTACCAGTCCGTTCTACCAAAAAAAAAATAACCAAATGATATCCCTTCAAAACGTCAGATTGCTGTCTAATGGTACTTTGCACCAAAATGCTGCTTGGCCCCTTTCAACAATAATCGATTCATTTAATAGTGTTTGTCGTCATATTCAAAGAAGTCTCTAACTCGCCTAATTCGTTTCAGATTGAGATCAAACTGAAGAAAGTTGAGGGTATAAGGTGGGAAAAACTCGAGGGTGAAACCCACGCTCCTGCCCCTAAGATGAACACAGAAGGTAAGCAACTATCGTACACATTACCCCTCACTTATCGTTATTCCTTAAGTTGCCAGCGGCCCTCCCGCGTATCCTACATCGAAAAAAGGTAAAGACTGGTCAGCCATAGAGAAAGACATCTCGAAAGAGGAGGAAAGCGAGAAGCCTGAAGGTGAAGAAGCTTTGAACAAGCTCTTCCAACAGATATACTCCAAAGGAAGCGATGAGGTGAAAAAGGCGATGAATAAAAGCTTCGTATGTAGTCGATTTCGTTTGAAAGCCAAAAGTTAACGTATTATTTTCCAGATGGAAAGCGGCGGTACCGTGCTCAGCACCAATTGGAACGAAATCAGCAAGAAACAAGTAGAGTGCAAACCGCCGGATGGCATGGAGTTTAAAAAATGGGACTCCTAAATTAATCTTTCGTTTATTAGTTTTTCTAAATAAATTTATTTAAAACAAATTAGTTTTATTCTAAACTTTCAAATTATAACACCAAACTAAATCCTATTTGTAAATTAAAATGTCCATGGAACTCGAATATCGTTATCTTTCAGTTCAAATCAAGATAATTACGATGACGTATGAAATTAATTCAAATTAGATGCGTCTTCGTGTTGAGATCCTCATATATTTTGACCAATTCATGTATTCATTTCTGGAAATTGTATATTAACAGTGGATCAAACGGGTGCATTAATGTATCCTTCTTGAACCAAGAAATCGTACAATTTCCTAGTTTTGTTAACATCGATTTTCAATAATTTTCTAGCAGTTTGTAGCTTAATATGGCCCAGTTTTTTATTCTCGGCAATTAGCATCGTTTTCAATTCAAAATAACTCTGGGGCACCAAGCGCACATTGGTGCATAAATCGCGCTCTTTATCAGACAACTTTTCATATCCTGGCAATCCAAGTATATCCAGTGGTGTAAACACAGACCTTCGCCTACCCGTTGGCGCAGTGAAATGCGGATTCGAATGCAATTTCCAATTATATTTAGGATTTCTTTGAAAGGCAACAATATCCTTCTTAAATTGCTCTTTCTGCTGGTTCAATTGCACGTATAGTCGGGCGGAATCCAACGTTTTAAGACCCTTGGACCGATAGTTGCACAATCTAAAAAAAAAACAACCGTCACTAACGAAAGCCCGATTGCAAAATTCTACTCTACAAAGAACCATATTTGTTTAATCAACATGACAATACATCACCTCATTATTTGTATTTTCAATTCACCGGCCCTATGTAGACCCTCCATTAAAAATTCGAATCCTTTCGGCTCTACAATGTTGCATAAATCTTAAAAGTTTGTTACACACCGGCCTCGTTATCGTCATATCATATCGACCTAACCAAGCAATCAACTTCCTCGTCAATATTAACCCATGATCCCTTAAAATCTTCTTCCACCTCTGGCGCTCTTTCAACCGCCGATTATAACATTGTATTATGGCGCACTGCAAGTTGGCCATCACATCGTAATACGGATCGATTTCCTTCACGGGTTTCAAATTCGCTATCAAATCCTCCGCGTTGGCATCATACTCACATTCAAAGTCGGACCGGGCCGGATTATACCCCGCCAAAGAGGTGTACCCGACAGTATTCGGGGAATATCGAGGCGGTTCCTCCATATCACTTATCTTGAACGAATACGGTATCACAGGCGTAGGAAAAACAGCGGCTTTACTCGCCGGAATACTAGGTAGAGTGCCGCAGCCGCGCCTATCAAGATAAAAATACTCGTAATGCTGCATGATCTCAGACTTGCTCCTCTTGGGGAATTCTTTCGCTACGGAATTCCAGTTACCGTGGCGTAAAATCGAATCTAATAGTAATATTTCCTTCTTTGGCCGTCCAATCCGATTCGTCGAATAGAACGAAATCTTCTTTGTATACCTGATAATCGTGATTGTTTTTATGTTGGGCGAATTCAACGCCTTTGGAGAAGCAATTTGTGCATATGGATATGTCGCAAACGACGCATTTGATGTAGGGCGTTTCGAGTTCGACGTAGCAGGAAGAGCACGGTTCTTTTTCATTTCTGGGGAATTGGGGCCAAGAACTCGCGGAAAAATGAGAGGTGGGGCCCTCTGAAACGTTAAATTGTAACGACGGACGAAGGGAAGTTGTGTTACACTCACCTTTAGCTGTAGTGTTTTCTATTAGGTTTATATTCGAATAAGCCATTTTGGGATAGTTTGAAAAATCAGAATGTTGGTGGATAATTAATTGAAATAAATAGTACAGTTTATTTTGATGGAAATTGTAGGTTAATTATTGAGCCATAGAATATATTTTTATTTATTTCCGCAACTAGTATAAATAAAGAAACCTGTATAGTCGCTGCTGGTACTAGTTGTTTAGTTATGCTTCTGACTACTAGAGTGTACATCTAAAGAAGAATTATTTAGTTGTGTTTTTAAGTCTAGATTTTATTTAAATAAGTTATTTTAAAATCAGTTAACTTTTTCTAAATATAATTGTAATTATATCGTCTTTACATTGAACCTAATAGCAACCGTTGTACTTTTACTTAATGCGACATCTATTGCAAGTGTTTAAAAAGAAGTTTTTGGTTTATCTCTTTCTCACTAGAGAACACTACTAACTAAATTGTTTTAAATTCGTTTTATCACCTGTTTTACATTTAAATCAGTTATCTAATAATTAAATAACGTATTTAATAATTTATTTGTTATGAAAACACTTAAACAGTTTTATTATTAACAACCATTAATGAATAAATGTATTATTACTTGTTGCGACATCTATTGAAAAATTTTCTAAATGCATTTTCTCGTTTAAGATTTACCTCCTAGAGTACACTACTTTACATAGTCGTCTAATTCAATAATTTTGCTTTCTTTTAACTTGAATCGATTACCGTGTAATAAGATTGCATTTTGAAATTTGGCTGTGGCATTTACACATTAATAATGGTGATAACATTACTGTAATTGCAATTTTGTTTAGTGCGACATCTGTTGCACAAGATTTAAACGGAATTTTTTAGTTGGAGGTTTACCCGCTAGAGTACACTACTATAAAAAGTTGTTTAAATCGACTTTTTTATAATAATTAGGACTCAAAACAACTTTTCCACGCTCAAATCATATTTTGGTAGACTTATTTGTACTGATAGTATTTATCCGTTGACACCAATGGTGATAATTTTCTTATAATTTCATTTTTAATTACCGCGACATCTATTGCACAAAATCTAAAAAAAATTTTTTTAGTTGAAAGTTTACCCGTTAGAGTACACTACTATAAAAAGTTGTTTAAATCGACTTTTTTATAATAATTAGGACTCAAAACAACTTTTTCACGCTTAAATCATATTTTTGTAGACTTATTTGTACTGATTGTATATATACGTCGACACCAAAGGTAATAATTTTCTTATACTTTCATTTTTAATTACCGCGACATCTATTGCACAAAATCTAAAAGAAATTTTTTTAGTTGAAAGTTTACCCGTTAGAGTACACTACTATAAAAAGTTGTTTAAATCGACTTTTTTATAATAATTAGGACTCAAAACAACTTTTCCACGCCTTAATCATATTTTTGTAGACTTATTTGTACAGATTGTATATATACGTCGACACCAATGGTCATAATTTTCTTATAATTTCATTTTCGATTACTGCGACATCTATTATACAAGATCCGAAACGGGCTTTTTTCTCTGCTAATTTAATTTTGTTTTATAAAAAATGATTTTTTTCACATAATTTTTGTTTGCATGGATTATAACAGAGACAAGATCTTTCTATATAAATTAGTACATTAAAAAATCACTTTACCGTGGTTAGATGCGCTGCATCTTGTTTGCGAAGATTCGTTAAATCCATCCCCGTTGTGTGGCATTTCTTCGCTAGACTTCCACACGTCTAGATTTTCAGTTACTTTCATAGAGAAACTGTATAGTCTCTGGTTACTTTTTTTCGTAAACCTTTTTTTAGATTGTCCCAAACAGCGATTGCGTTAGATCTTAGTTTGTCAATCGCTGTTTTTGACTTAATACTGTCTTTTTTCTTCATGGCAGACCCTTATTGACCGGAAATATTATGTTTTTTTCAATTTATTTAACATTTCTTCGGCCCAGTTTGGAAATATTTAAATTTTTTATGGTTTGTTGACAATTTTCTAAACAATTTTTTTAGAAAATTGTCAACAAACCATAAAAAATTTAAATATTTCCAAACTGGGCCGAAGAAATGTTAAATAAATTGAAAAAACAAAAAAAACTTAATACTGTCTAATAAACAATCTTCTTTATTACACATATTCATGGCTAGCGAGTGGGCGGTGAAAACCCCTGGGGCCCGACTTTGAAAACGTTTTGTTGGAAGAGGGCCCAACATTTAAGAAAAGACCGGAGGCTTGATCGAGCTCTGGATGTCCCTGTGTTATGAATTTAATAAATTGGAATTTTCTGTTTCAAATGAACTGAACTTCAAATCCGAATACTGCCCCCGGTTAGGAGATTGAACATTCCCAAATTATACAAAAGGTCAAAAAATGAAGGAATCCCTTGAATCTCGATTGTGCAAAGGCCTTTTCTGAACAAATTGGGCACACTTAAATTTAAATTTGTCCCACTTTTATCATGAATGTTGTCGACAGAGGAAATTTGATTGAAGTCTTAGACAGTAACAAAAGAAACTTAACAAATTTTTTGTATTTAGCACTTTATCTACATATAATATGAATATCAAACTAAAATTCTTCAAATAATTGGCTGCTATCTATTCCATCTAAGGCGCTTTTCCAGATTTCCTCATGATGCTCATTATCGGCTATCACAGAAACTTGACTACATTTAACAACGAAATTATCAGATTTTAGCTCCTTTTCCGGGTTATTTTCTATCACATTTTCTTTGTTTGTATGTCTGAATATTTTAAAGACATCTCTCATCCTCGCAGCAACATCCGCTTTGACTCTTTCGTTACTTTTTGTCTCTAAGTCACTTTTCGTCTTCATGCGACTATGGACTGCACTTTTAATTCCAGGCTCCAAGCGCGCCGACTTGGGGGAAACCTGGTTTATTTCTTGTGAGAGATTAAAGAGATATTCCAGATTTTCATCGGGGCTTTCATCAAATATATTTCTGGGTTGGTTGCAACTATTCCCAAAGTTGGTTATTTTGTCTTGTTTGATGTCACGCAAAGTTTTAGTGCAAATCGGATCTAATCGTTTACAATTAGAGTCACTTTTTTCTTGAAACGATCTGCTGATTCTCTGATCATATGTCTTGTTGCTTATGAAGCGATTCCTGTTGATTTGCGGTTGATTTCTGAGTGGTATGTTGCTTCCTGATTGATTTATGTGTGACTCTGTGTCTCTTGATTGGTTCCTATGGGTCTCACCGTCTCTCGATTGATGCTTAAAGGTTTCATTGTTCCTTAATTCGCTCCTAAAGTTATCACTGTCTCCTAATTGGTTCCTGTGAGTCTCACTATCTCCGAGTTGGTAATTGTAGCTCTCGCTGTTTCCTAGTTGGGGTTTGTAACTCTCATCCTCTCTTGATTGGCTCCTGAAGCTATCACTTTCGCTCAGTTGGCTCCTGAAGCTATCACTGTCTATCAGTTGGCTTCTGAAGCTATCACTGTCTCTCATTTGGCGTCTGAAGCTATCCCTGTCTCTCAGTTGACTCCTGAAGCTATCACTGTCTCTCAGTTGGCTTCTGAAACTATTACTGTTACTCAGTTGACTCTTAAAGCTATTACTGTCTTCTAATTGGTTCCTGTGAGTCTCACTAGCTCCGGGTTGGTGATTATCGCTCTCACTGTTTCCTAGTTGGGACTTGTAGCTCTCATCACCTCTTGATTGGCTCCTGAAGCTATCACTGCCTCTCAAGTGGATCCTGAAGCTATCACTGTCTCTCAAATGGATCCTGAAGCTATCACTGTCTATCAGTTGGCTTCTGAAGCTTTCACTGTCTTTCAGTCGGCTTCTGAAGCTATCACTGTCTCTCTGTTGGCTTCTGAAGCTATCACTGTCTCTCAGTTGGCTCTTGAAGCTATCACTGTCTCTTAATTGGATCCTGTGAGTTTCACTAGCTCCGGATTGGTGATTATCGCTCTCGCTGTTTCCTAGTTTGTGCTTATAGCTCTCACCATCTGTTGCTTGGCTCCTGAAGCTGCCACTGTCTCTCAGTAGGTTCCTAAAGCTATCACTCTCTCTCAGTTGGCTTCTGAAGCTACCACTGTCTCTCAGTTGGCTTCTGAAGCTGTCACTGTCTCTCAATTGGCTTCCGAAACTATCACTGTCTCTCAGTTGGCTCTTGAAGCTATCACTGTCTCTAAATTGGTTTCTGTGGATCTCACTGCCTCTTGATTGATGCTTATAAGTCTCACTGTCCCTTGATTGGTTTCTGCAGGTTTCATTTTCTCTTAATTGGTTGACGTAGGTCTCACTTTCTCTTAATTGGTTCCTGTTTGTTTCGCTGCTTCCATGTGCTACATTTTCCGACTCATTCCTGCGTTCTTGGTTTCCTAATTCATTCCTCTGTGCTAAATCTACACATTCATTTAATTTACTATTATCAAATTTAGAACAATTGTTTGTTAAGTGCGACTCCACTTCGTTCGCCCGGTGGCGTTCCACCTTTAGATCATCGAGTAAATCCTGGCTGAAAAATGACAGAAATGAGTCTTCCATCGCTTTTTTTCCTTTCTGTCTTCGCTCGTCTTCAATTTCCCGTATTATATCCGAAGCTGTTACATCCAGAAGCTTAACAGTTCGACTGCCGCCAAATTCTGTATTGGATGCCGAATAGATCGTCACGATATTCTTGTGGGTGATTGTAATGCAAGGCTCGCTGTTGTAACTCAAAGCTAGAACGCCACATTGCTTCAAAACTAATACCGACCCTATGGTGAGGTAAGATTTGTATTCATCGTACAAATTGGCGAGTATTGTTGCTTTAATGGAACCTAAACAGAAAAATCAGTAATTAGGACTTGGATCTAACTTTATTGAAATAGACTTTTGCATCAAAAGCTAGAATTTTTACATAACTGATATCATTCTTTTCAATAAAAAATTCGACCATCGTTTGATGGTCAAGAAGATTTGATGTAGAAGAAATTCTTTTATTTTTTATATTGTTGTGGTGCTTAAACCAATATTGACAAATTCTGAACTACTAAAACTGAACTGAACTACTAAAATGTAACAAATCGTATGCAAACCTGTTAAATCTTTTAAAATTAGATTCATGATAGGCATTGTGTTGAAATAGCATCCAACGTCTTGTATAACAGCAGCTAAAAAGGGCGCTTTATGGTTGACGAGTTTATTTAAAAGGGCCCTCGTTTTGATCCATTGCACATTATATTTGTCAGGCAAAAATAACCCTCCTTGGTGCCCGAGTTTGAAATCTTTGGTCATCTCAGCCCATGGTCCATCGCTGAAGGCAGCAGCTGACGTTTGTGAATACAGAATTTCCTAAAACCACATTCGATATTTGATCATATTGAAATAACCAATCCTTGTTTAAGAAGGCGATTCATCGCCATCTGTTCTTATTTCCGGTTTCCGTATCCTATTCGCGGTGCCCTGGAGGTAGGTTTACCGGAAATACTTTGGGACCATTTCATAAAGCAAGGCAAAAGAGAATTTTTCAAAAAAACAAACACGAACATGGAAGTGCACGAAAAGGGAAAGTTTCAGTGCTTTAGATAAAAATTAATGAAAAAAACCGACCCGAGTGGAATAACAATTGGCTACGATGCTCCTCTATTAATTTATGTAACAATTACAATTACAACAAAAGCGACACAAGGAAAGAGCATACCTCTGATCTCTGGGGTATATTTTCCACGTTTTCTTTCAAAATAGCAAAACTGGAGTTATGTCTATTGGGTAATAAGCCGGCGGGACCGGGGAATTTCCTTTTTACGACCGTATGACCCATTTGTAAGCTTCCTTGGCCGCTTTCCGTTGCTTCGGCGAAGGGATCCGTTTGGGGCGTTTTAGGTTGTGTAAACTTAAACAGTCTCGGTCTTTTCGGTGACATTGAGGTGTTCGCATCGAGAGATTCGCACATCTCAATATCGAAATCATCGTTTTCAAACATTCCTTGTCCTTAATTTAGTTTTCGTGCCGTAAATAATTGCATTACCGCACTGTTTATGTTTTGAATTGTAGTAGTTCAAATGTTTGACATTGACATTTAAGTAAACAACGGCGGCTAGTCATAGACTTTTCATTATACCACGCTCCTACTGATATGTTAAAAAAATGGACTATTAACTTTAATATTTTTTGGCTTAATTTTGTCCCTTTGCTTTGATTTTAAAAAATTGCCGAACAGACATAACTAAAAATTAACATTTTGTACTAATTTTGAAATCAAACTTGAAATGTCTAGACAAAAATGTCGGCAATCTCGAAAGTTGATATTTGGCGATTAAATTCGAAAGTCGATATTTGGCTATTAAACTCGAAAGTCAAGTTTGCGAACGTTCCTCATTGCATCCACCACCTCATGCAAATCTGGGTTTTAAGGATTAATTACTGAATGAAACAAAGTAAAAGAAAATGCTTGAATGTAACGTCTATATTACGAAAATTTACATTACGTCAACAGTTGACGAAAGTTTTGATTTGTAATCATTACTTCGAACTCGTATATTTAGTGACGGCCTTCGTACCTTCACTGACGGCGTGTTTGGCTAGTTCACCCGGTAAAAGAAGCCGCACGGCGGTTTGAATCTCCCTGCTGGTGATTGTCGATCTTTTGTTGTAATGCGCCAATCGGCTGGCCTCGGCCGCGATTCGTTCAAAAACATCGTTAACGAAACTGTTCATGATACTCATGGCCTTACTGGAGATACCAGTGTCAGGATGGACTTGCTTCAGCACCTTATAAATATAGATAGCGTAGCTTTCCTTCCTTCGTCGCTTCTTCTTCTTGTCCGTTTTGGAAATGTTCTTCTGCGCCTTGACCGCCTTCTTGGCCGCTTTGCCGGCAATTTTGGGCGGCATTCGATCCTTATTATTTTGCCAACTGGACTAAGCTAGCGTTTTATAACAAGAATGTCAATTGATATGTAAGGGAATTGGCAGCGTTGTCATAGAAACTAAATTCAAGGTTACTTCGTTCTTTTTACTTTTTTTTTAAGTTTAAATTGAAAATTTTTATTTTTTGTGGCACAATTTTGACTTTTAATTGAAATATCGTCCTTTAATCACGTTTTATAATTCAAACAAATTCGAAATTTCGAAAAATTCCGACTTCGGGCACTAATTTGTATTTTAAGAATTTTCTCCAAATTTCCACTGATTTTGATTCGAGGAATTCACCGTATATCTTAAATAACGAAATTCTGAATTTAACACTGAAAATTTCGACCAATTGCGACATAAACTGTCAACATAAGGTGAGTTATAGATTTAATTTAATTTGAGCGAGTTTTTTTTAATATTAATTAAAATGATATTTTTTTAATATAGTGCAAGCGAAGTGTAATTGCTTATTTAAAGTGGTTTGATCTTAAAATATGAAAGAAAAATCGCATTTGCGCTTTTTCCGCAATCGTTTATAGTCACGATACGCCACTGTCTATTTTTCTATGTTATTGAACATAGACATATTCTATGCACCAAATTGTTAGTATATAGCATTAGTTCTATGTACCGAATTGTTAGTGCATAGAACGCTTATTCGTAAATAAAATTAATATACATGGAACATTTATCAGATTTAGAATTTGGGAACCAAAGATGAGTTTCGCTCTCATCGAGACAACTCGAATACTGACAAATTTCGCCTAGTTGCGCCCAGAAATCATTAATCAGTGAAGATAAAACTATGAAGTTGACGTAAGAAATTAACAGTCCGCATTAAATACGTATCGGTGGCTATGAGAGCATAGAAGTCACTGAGTTGGCGGCCGCCGACTACGACATTTTGAAAAAGCAACGCTTTAACCACGCGTTTACAAATTTGATAAATTTCTGTTAAATTTCGACTTTGCACAGTTCCGAATTCGCCAAAATGCTAACAGGCGCCACAATCTATTTAATTTTGTCGCGAGTGACAACAGGTGCCAAAGAAATAAAACGTCAAATTGAAATTTTCGAACGTCAACGCAATCATACCAAATTCCGAGTGTTTTCGAGTTTTTAGTTTGTTATAATTTGCGGTCAAATTCAAAATTTTCGTGCAAGATGCATTTCACTTTTACCGAAGATCAGTTGTTGCAGAACGCCAAGCCGGGGGATTTCTCGTTTAAGCAACTGAAGGAGCTAAAGCGTAAGTAGATGGGGTCGGTTCATGAGTGATTTGTGATGAGTGATTTGTGGGTCGGTTTATGAGTGATTTGTGGGTCGTTCGTACGTAGTTTTAGGACGAGGTGCCCCTCTTCTGTGGGCATCCTCGACTTAAATACTTCTTTGGGACGCTTTTACATGTAATTGCGACGCGTTCAACATTAGGGATCAAGGTATGACCGGGATCAATGTTAGGTTATCTGATCAAAATTTCGTTAGGCCACAATAAAAATTTAAAAAAAAATTCGTTAGCTGAGAGTTATCGTCATGGTAACGGAGATAACGTTTTTATGTTTTTTTGATTGCCAAATGTGAAGTGTATGAAAATTTCCACGAACTTAATTCGAAAATGGTGAAAGAGGAAGCTAAAGGAGAGGCTAAGCCTCCATTAAAGCCGTACGTCGAATTTCGCATTAATGAAACCACTACGATGGAGGCTGGGAAACCAGCCGATTTTTCATTTAATCAACTCACTGAATTGAAAGGTAATTAATCGCTTAAATTGGTAATTGATCGCTTAAATTGATAATCGATCGCTTAAATTGGCAATCGATCGAAATAGTAATTGCCCGCTTCAATTAGTAATCGACCGCTTCAATTAGTAATCGACCGCTTCAATTAGTAATCGACCGCTTGAATTAGGAATCGACGGCTTCAATCAGTAATCGACCGCTTAAATTGGTAATCATTCGCTTAAATTTATCACTTTTAGTCATTCAGTTTGTGCTTTTGATTGATTCGAGTCTTAAAAAATTATAGGTTATTTGGAAGCTACCAATCAGTTTTCGTTTTGGATTCGCGTTCCGGTCACGGTGATAGCCGGACGCAAACGTGCGTTCCTGTGTGGAATCGCTTAATATTTTAGTCATCTTTGAATTTTTATTAAATATTTGATACAGATAGTGTTAATAAGTGAATGATGTTTATGTATATTTATATATTGATTGTTTATATTGAAGGGATATGGGCTTAAGCTCAGATGCTTTTTGCTAAGCGCCATGATTATTTTTATTAGAATGTGCTGGCCAGTTGTCCTAAGGATAAAGATCATAAAGAGAAAAAAGAAACGAAACGAAGTTTTAGTTTTTTCTTTTTAAGAGTAATTCATCTGTAATGTTTCCTCGGGGTATACTACGAGTAGTAGGTCGAAGTGAATGTAGATGGCGCTAGCATTTGATATCGGTAACGTTCAAGGTTTTGGTATTTGATTTAATATTGCAATCTCTTTTCGATTTAAACTTCAAATCTTGTTGTTGGATAAAAAGTTGTTTGTTCTTTCTTTGCGTGTACACGAATTGAAATACAAAATTTGTTCCCTGAAACCAAAAAAGATTAAAAAACACATCAAAGGTTGCTCTAACGCGTTTCCACAGCCAAGCTATCATCTTCAGAGGGATCAGTATCTTTTATATTTCAATTTTTGAAGATAACCAAGGACCAGTCCGTTCCACCAAAAGTTAACATTTGAAAAAAGTGGAAATGAAAAAGAAGTTGAAACGTTTGAAATTGGAAGTTTCAAAATATAAAATCGAAATTTTATAAAAAGTCGAAATGTTCAAGATTTTCGATAAAAATCGAAGTCGGGCTTTTGAAGAAGGTCATTTTCGGAAAATCAAACATTTTGAAAAAAAGGCAAATTTTTGAAAAAAGCCGCATTTAAAAACAAAACACTTTAAGAGTCAGTTAGAAATAGTTAAGGTTGATAGATAAGGAATTGTGACACTACGACGTGTATGATTAGATGCGCATGCGCGTTCGGATGCGGTCGATCATGCCCGAAGTGTATAGTCTTAGTATTTAAGGGTAAATTTTAGGATTAAAGAAACTATGAGGCATAGAGAAACTACTGTATAGTCTCTGGGATTATTAGGTGTTAGTATCTCTCTGAAGATGATAGCTTAGCTGTCGAAATGCGTTAGAGCAACCTTTGTTGTGTTTTTTAATCTTTCCTGGTTTCAGGGGACAAGTTTTGTATTTCAATTTTTGAAGATAACCAAAGACCAGTCCGTTCCACCAAAATTATGGCTTCTGCGTGACACTACTCACCAAGACGCACGCATATCTTAACCTATGTCCTTTTTTAACAGATTTATTAATCGACTTTTTGTAATTAGAGAAATTATTAATTTTTTAATCGAAGGTCACTCATTAATTAGCCGAACGAGTAATTACGCGATCAACAACTGGTGTCGCTATTACAAATTGGTTGCACTACGAGTTTTTTTTCCAACACACGAATTTTTTCAGTACGAAACAGTGACGTATTTTCAGTTGCATTAGAAACGTACATTTTTAGTTACTTATTCAGTATTCTTTTATCAATTTTCTTCAAATTTCGACCATTTTCTATGAAATTTCGACTATTTTTTTTGACATTTCGATTTTTTGAAATTTCGACTTCTTGAAATTTCTAGATTTCAAAAGTCGAAGTTGTGGTCGTGAACAAAATTAAAAACTTCAAATTTAATCCTTTCGGTCACGAATTTTTCTTTTCAAAAGAATTGAGGGTTTGCTGACAAGTCCTTTAAATTATGATTGTTCAGTAACTTGAAAGGGGCCCAAGGGGACCCCATCTGGGGTACCACGTGTCCCAAAATGAGGACAATGAGAAGAATCCTCCATATGTTGTAATATGGTAGGTCTTCATATAAGGACGCCATGACCGAAAGGGTTTCCCGACATGTTGATTTTAAAGTCGAAATATTAAAGAATTCCGTCCCTAAAACTATCCCCAAATAAGTCCCTAAAAGAGGCAGAACATCCCCTTCTAATATTTGGGTTTTGCTGCTTCTTTCTTGTTCATAGTTCATAGGCATAGTTCATAGGCAAATAAGTTAAATTTAGAAGTGGGCTTCCCCAGGGCTCTGTTTTGGACATATATGTAAAACTTCTATAAGGCCAGCTCCCTAATCTCTTCGCGAGTTTGTTCAGTCCAAATCCGATAAAGATGGAACATGGATAAATGGCGAGTATTGCGCATGAATGAACGAATTGAACCAATCGCTACGCGCGGGTGTTTATGTTTGGCCGTACACAGCTGACTTTGGTCATGCACAGATGATTTGTAACACCTGCGCTTTGCGACTCATTAATGCGCTGTGAAAGTCAGCGAGAAAGAGAAGTCTTTCCTATAAGAAACGAGGAACTGGCCATACAGAAGTATTACATATATGGTTTTGGTATCGTTTTTAGTATCTCACCTTAGTTTCTGTTTAAGCCATGGGAGTCGAAGGTGCGCGCTCCACCCGAATAGGAACCGTCCCAGAGCGAGGTTCCGCCAAAAAGAAACTCCTAACCAAATCTCTATGGCTCAACAACAACAAGCTGAAGCATATCAAAAATATGGACCAAATGGTGGAATCTGTGCTGGAGGTGCCCGAGCAGTTGGGTTGGATCGATTTTTCGTTTAATTTCATAACGACCATCGACGAGAGCATTTTGAAGTTTCCCAATTTGAAAATTATCTATTTTCATGGGAACTGCATCAATTCGATGAGTGAGGTTTTCAGATTGAGGAAGCTGTCGCAGCTGAGGACCGTTACGTTTCACGGGAACCCCATATCGAATTTCCCCAATTATAGAATTTCTGTTATAGCTTTGTTACCCCAGGTATTTGGTGTTGGTTCAGATTTGGGAAGCATCGGTCTTTTGACCACTTTGGTCGAATGAGGTCGACGAGATGGATGCTTTTTTTAAATTTGGGCGAACTGCTTATTACCCACACGCAAGTTTTCCATTTATTTTTAAAAATAACGTAATTAAAAAATGACGTAATTTAACAAAAACGTCATTATTACATGTCAAACATCCAGAGACTAAATAGACTAAACGTTTCAATGTTGTCTCATGCGTACAGTTGAAGCTAAAATCCGGGGAAGTGGGGAGGTGCATTCCACTACTCTGATATGGTCGGATTAAGTAAAATTTATAAATACGAAACTTGCCGTGTAACGGTTCTAACGATTTAGATGAAACTTTAGAATTAGGGGCTTTTGGACCAATAGGATAATTTTTATAAGTGCTTTTTGGTGAAAGTTCAGGAGAACTATTTTAAAGACATCTTGGTTTAATAGTAAAATAATTTTCTTTCAATACGCGACGCCTGTGTACAATATTGTTAAGCCGGTGCTGTAAACACGTCATGATTGCAGTGAAATGGCGACGCGCGCACGCCGATAATTGAATATTTATATATTTTATTTTTACCTACCCAAAGAATGAAACTCTTGATTTTCCTTCACTAATGTGTTCACTGAGGTTTCAACAATGATCCACAATACACTTCCCCATATTTACAGTCCATTTTCTTAAAAAAACCGATGTTATCTTCGCAAAGGTCTGTCAAATAATAAGAGGCCATTGCGAGCTAGATGGAGCTAGGCTTTCGCCAGGCTTTCAACTGGCTTCACTGCTTACCGTGTTAGGTTCAGTCTATTTAGTCTCTGATCCTGACTCATTTGGAAAAACGTAATTTAAAAATAATTACGTAATTTTTTTAAGAATAGTGGTAAACGGTCAAATGTTCCAAAAAAAAATCGAACTCCAAAGTCGGAATTTTTAAACAAGTGTCGACATTAAAAAAAAGTTTATAAAAATAAACGTTGGAAAACTCCAAGCCTTTAAAAAACTAAGCGAACTCTTCCCTCAGTGAAATGTGCACCTATGTTATAGGTTACTAATTTTGTGGATTGATTTTTGTTTTAGATTTTAAATTTGGATTTTACCCCCGTTTTGGCCAATGAAAAGTTGCAACCACCCCCTACTGAAATCTTGAAGATAATTCGTGGAGAGAAAAAATAGTTTACCTCTATACACATTTTTCTTTTTTTTTTCCGATTGGATATTGTGACTTTATGATCATTTTTTAAATATATTATATAAAATGTGTTTTGCTTCTTTTAAGGAATTTTCATTACGTTTTGTAACTAATAATTTGATGGGTTACTTGTTTGTTTATAACTCGTAAATTATATTTAATAAAATAAAAATTCCACAATATTTGAATAAAATCGTACCGGAAAATTTCGATGTTCCGGATGCTATTCAAATATTTCGAACTTTTTGTATTTTAATTTATATAATTATTTTTTTTAATAAAATATACTCTTTGTTGTGTTTTATTTTAGACCTATTACGCAGCGTCCTTTGCTGGTAAGTACCAAAAAAACAGTCGTAGAAAGTGATGGAATTTTAAACTGAAAGTACATCGACTCCAGCATTAATTTTCAGTGAAAATTTCCTATATTAATAACACATTTAACCATACGTAATTAACACGAGTTTAGAAATTAGGTTGTTTGGGTAGCTATCGCATAATATTCGTTATTACGTTATGTTTCGTCAAATAACGACGGAATATTTTGCTTTTATTGTTTCATTTAAATAGCGGGAGTTTTTCAGTGATTTATAAAGTATGTCAAATTCCGAATTCTTTACAAATTTTCGCGCTTGGTCAAGTTTGGTTCTTTGGAACGCGCATGCGGAATTTCAAACTGATGCGATTAATTTCCGGAGTCCAGGGGGCTACGTGCAAGCTATGAAATATTTCAATGCGTGCATCTCGCCCCTAAATATCGGGTAGCGTACGCTATCGGGTAATAGAAATTAATGCAAGTGTCGTAGCTATGGACCAAGGTGGCGATAATTAGGAGTCGCACTGAAAAGACATTCGTTGATTCTATAGTACCTGTAGGGAACATGTTAGCGTTCGGATTGAATATACCAAACTGACGAGATCGAAACCATTGGTATTCCAAACTCTGAATCTGGTACATGTTCTATTGGTCTGTGCACTCGAATGAAAATTGATAACAAAATCCTTTCGTGTCCAAAATATTTTTGATGAAAAAAAAAGCGGGGGCTCAACATACACTTTAGCGGAAGGCGCAACACTTAATCCGTCCCCACCCAACCAGAAGCGGAAAGATTCCGAGTTCGAATATCGCCCATGGCTACCTTCCCCTTGTAACGGAACATAAAAATGTTAATTTTTAACTAATTATACGTTTGGATAAAAAACAAAAATGACAAATTCACGCAATAAATATTCATTGATAGGATTAGGCGACTTAATATCAAAACAACACTATTCTGGAAATACCGCTTAATGAGCTTCAATGCAATTTACGCATAAAACTATTCGATTAATCAGCCTCGACGCCGTACATAGTTTCTGCATCTGGCGATCATATCGGTCGAAGGTCGTTTAAAATCCTACCACAACGTCGGATTCTTAAGGAATAATGCACGGGAGGCGGCGTTACTCATTCGCGAAGGTGCGTCGATGCTTGATCGAGATCCGTCGTTGATACTAGGTTGAGTGCTGAGAACGAGATTGAATTGAGTCGCGAGAATCAGATGAGGTTGAATGGCGAGAACCAGATGAAGTTGAGTGGCAAGAACCACATGAAGTTGAGTGGCGAACACCATATGAAATTGAGTGGCGAAAACCAGATGAAGTTGAGTGGCGAAAACCAGAAGAACTTGAGTGGCGAAAACCAGAAGAACTTGAGTGGCGAAAACCAGATGTTGAGTGGCAAAAACCAGATGTTGAGTGGCGAAAACCAGATGAAGTTGGGTGGCGGGAACGAAATGGAGTTGAGTGACATCCAGAATTTTTTTGCCGGACAGACGATTTTTATTACGGGCGGTACGGGTTTTTTGGGGAAGTTGATCATAGAAAAACTGCTGAGGGCTTGTTACGATCTTAGGAAGATCTACATATTGGTTAGAGTGAAAAAGGGCATTAGCGAGGCCGAAAGATTTAAGGCCATTTTTGAGCAACAGGTAAGGCTTAGTTTAAAACGAGTTATAATTTTCCGGATTCTTAATAAAATGGATTTTTTTGATTTTGGAACATTTTTTTGAAAAACTCAGAGAATGTTAATACAGTTTTTTGAGAATCATGTGTAATTTAAGTTGGGGAAAAATACAATTTTCCTCTAAAATTAAAAAAAAAATGTTGATAAACTTGGCGCTTTATAAAGTAAGTAAAAATAATTAAATCAAGTGTTTTTGTACAAATTGCGCGACGTTATATTATACCTTGTATATACGTAAGTCTAAACAATACGAAATTATCGAAAAGAACAAAACAATGTATTTAGTATTAGTTAGTTTTGCATAAAAATCCGCCCTCAATTTAATACGATTTTTGCATAAAAATTCGCCCATAACTATGTACGTTTAGAAATGCGTCCACAAGTACATACGATTATTGCTTAAAAATCCGCCTACAACCATATACGATTTTTGCCTAAAAATCCGTCCACATCTACATACGATTTTCGTTTAAAAATCCCTCCACCACTCTATATACGATTGTTGCTTAAGAATCCGCCCACATTCATAAATGATTTTTGCATAAAAATCCATCCACAGCTATATACGCTTTTGCATAAAAATTCGTTCACTGTTAAATACAATTTTCGTATAAAAGTGATCAATTCAAATGGAACTTCTATAAAACTAATTAAAATGAGTAGACAATTTTAAAGTTTTGTTTAAAAAAGACAAAATTTCGATTGCGAAGTTAAAATTTCGTTAAAAGTGTTCGAAAATTCGGAAAAATTACGCTTTTAATTTCGAATTTAATACCGAATTTTCAAAATTAGAGTTTTCAATTTATCTCTAGTGAGTGTCGTTTAAAAAGGCATCCATTTTCGCATAAAAGTTCGCTCACTGCTAAATGTGTGTTCGTATAAAAATGATCAATTTTACAATCGAATTTCCATGAAGCGTAGAAATGAGCAAAAAAAATTAAAGTTCCGTTCAAAAAAAGATAAAATTTCGACTGTTAAGTTAAAATTTCGAGAAAGGTGTTCGATAATTCGAAATAATTACCCTTTTCATTTCGAATTTTGTATAAAAATGATCAATTTTACAATCGAATTTCCATGAAACGTTGAAATGAGTAATAAAAAACTAGAATTTCGCTCAAAACAGACACAAATTCGACTGTGAAGCCAAAATTTCGACTGTGAAGTCAAAATTTCGAGAAAGGTCATCGATAATTCGAAAAAATTACCCTTTTAATTTCGAATTTCGTATAAAAATGATCAATTTTACAATCGAATTTCCATGAAACGTAGAAATGAGTAAAAAAATTAAAATGTCGTTCAAAAAAAGACAACATTTCGAGTGTGAAGTCAAAATTTCGAGTGTGAAGTCAAAATTTCGAGAAAGGTGTTCGATAATTCGAAAAAGTTACCCTTTTAATTTCGAATTTTGTATAAAAATGATCAATTTTACAATCGAATTTCCATGAAACGTAGAAATGAGTAAAAAAATTAAAATGTCGTTCAAAAAAAGACAACATTTCGAGTGTGAAATCAAAATTTCGAGTGTGAAGTCAAAATTTCGAGTGTGAAGTCAAAATTTCGAGAAATGTGATCGATAATTCGAAAAAATTACCCTTTTAATTTCCAACTTTGTACAAAAATGAACAATTTTACAATCGAATTTCCATGAAACGTAGAAATGAGTAAAAAATAATTAAAATTCCGTTCAAAAAAGACAACATTTCGACTGTGAAGTCAAAATTTCGAGAAAGGTGATCGATAAATCGAAAAAATTACCCTTTTAATTTCGAATTTCGTATAAAAATGATCAATTTTACAATCGAATTTCCATGAAACGTAGAAATGAGTAAAAAAAAATTAAAATTTCGTTCAAAAAAGACAGAATTTCGACTGTGAAGTCGAAATTTCGACTGTGAAGTCAAAATTTCGAGAAAGGTGTTGGATAATTTGAAAAAAATTATCCTTTTAATTTCGAATTTTGTATAAAAATGATCAATTTTACAATCGGATTTCCATGAAACGTAGAAATGAGTAAAAAAAATTAAAATTTTGTTCAAAAAAGGCAGAATTTCGACTGTGAAGTCAAAATTTTGGCTGTGAAGTCAAAATTTCGAGAAAGGTGATCGATGATTCGAAAAAAATTACCTTTTTAATTTCGAATTTCGTATAAAAATGATCAATTTTACAATCAAATTTCCATGAAACGTAGAAATGAGCAAAAAAAATTAAAGAGTCAGTGTTTTCAAAAATCAAATTTTCAAAACAAATTGATAAAATCGCATTTAAAAATAGATAGATTTGTAAAGAAGTTGACATTTAGAGACCAAAATTTCAAAAAAGGATCAACATTTTCGAAAGTAAGGTCAAACATTTGAAAAAACTCGAAATTTCACTTCGAAAATAACGAGATAAGTCAAAATATTAAAAAAATTCAAAATAATGAAAAGCACATATTCAATCAGGTTGAAATTTCCAAAAAAAAATAATAATTTTTAATAAAGAGAATAATTATTAAAAAAGTAACAAGTTTTTCAAATGAAAAAATCGAAATATATCCAAGTAAGCGAGTATCTTAAAGAAGTTCATCGCCAGTCTATCCTTGTTTCCGCATCCTACTCGCAGTGCTTTGAAAGCATAATGGGAGTTACCCTTTGCGAGTGGATTAAAGTTAAAAAAAAAGTTGGAATTTTCAAACAGTTATTTCGAAAAAGAAATCGAAATTTTCAAAATGAAGTCAAAATTGCCAGACAAAAGGTCGACACTGAAGAAAAGTGGATATTAAAAGGTCGACATTTTCAAAATAAGTCGAAATATTCAATAAAAATCGAATTCTTAGAAAAAAAAAATTAGAATTCTTCAAAATACGACTCATTTTTTTCACCTAGACGAAGACGCGCGTATTAGCTAATAAACTATAAATATTTATAATAAAAATACATTTGTATTAAGAATGGTTTAATTCATTAATTGTTTGTTAATATCTGTTAATTAATAGAAGTGCAAATTGATAAATTGCTTCCTTTTGTGACTTATTAATGAATACACGTGTTTAAAAAAACAGAATCGAAACAATATTAAGAAAAGTGAAACAACCAATAGAAACAAAACTGACAATTTTATTAATAAAAGTGTTACAATGCAATAAAAAAAATTAATATTAATTCATCTCGGTTACTTTTCTCTTCAAGTTCATGGTTAAATTTCTTTAATTCAAAATTCAATCCATAAGGAAAAAATCCGTTTTGTTCCCCAAACAACGTGAATATACAGGGTGTTACAAAAGTTCGGGCCGCTACTTCAGGAGCATATTCTACACATTAAAATATGAAAAATGTTGAAATACATTTTTTTCTTTAAATTTCCTTCTAACGGAGATATGACCATTTAAAGATGGCGCCCCTAAAGTGGTTTTTTTACTACAAAAAGTTAACGGTTAGTAGCAAAGTCATGAAATTGGGCAAGCAGTTAAAGAATTGGATTAGGCATATTCTCATGCAACATATTTTTTAAATAAGTAGTAGCGTGGTGTGTAGGGGGTTGCCCGCGATTATTTTTTGCCGTAACTTTTTTGTATTGCAATATTTCGACACAAAAGTGCCATAATCGTAAAAAGCAACATTTTTTATACAAAAAAGGTACTCTTTCTCAAAGTCGCTAAAAGTAACCGTTTCCGAGAAAAAAGGCATTTAAACAAAATTGTTGCATTTATTAGAATTCGTTTTGCAAATTTCTAATTTATCCACTACTAACTGCATTGATATAAAAATAGTACAAAATTAAGAAAAAAAACAAACAAAGCAAGTGTTCGAAATTACTGCCCCCTGCAGCAATACATTGCTCGGCTCGTCTTCTAAGGGAACTCCTTACTCTTTCGCAAATGCCTGGTGTATTGTGAATCTGGTTGAACCCATTTTCAATTCGTTCACGAAGATCATCGATATTGTCAACTGGTGTGGAGTAGACGATCTGCTTTAGATGTCCCCATAAGTAGAAATCGAGTGGGTTAAGGTCAGGAGACCTAGCTGGCCATGGTATCGGACCTCCTCGACCTATCCATCGTTGATGATAGTTCGTTATTCAAAAATTCCCTAGCAACTGCACTAAAATGGGCAGGTGCCCTATCGTGCATTATCCACATTCGCTGTCTTGTTATGAGTGGAACATTTTCAAGTAACACGGGTAACTCTGTTTGCAAAAAATGTCTATATGATGCTCCTGTTAACCTATGAGGTAAAAAAAACGGTCCAATTATAGAGTCCCCTATTATTCCTCCCCAAATGTTAAGTGAAAAATGTTGCTGATGTCTCGACTGAATAACTGCATTGGGATTTTCAACTTGCCACTGATGCATGTTGTGAAAGTTAAGTATCCCGTTTCTGGTAAAACCCGCTTCGCCCGTAAATAATATGAGCGATGGAAAGTTCTCATTTTCAGCGATCTTATGCAATAGCCAGTTGCAAAATTCTATTCTTGGAGGATAATCAGCAGCAAGTAACCCTTGAACTCTTTGAAAATGATAGGGGTAAAATTGGTAAAATTTCAAAATTCGCCAGATAGTTACGTGATTTACTCCTTCGGCTAAAGCAAGTTGTCTAGTGCTGACACATGGATCTTCTTCAACTCGCTGAAGCACACGCTTCTCTAAATTAGCAACTTCTGCGTTTGGCCTTCCAACACGTTCGCCTTTGAAAACAAAATTTCCTGTTTCACATAAACGAGCATGAATTTTCTGGAACAATTTTTCTCCTGGTAGGTGTCTATTAGGAAAACGTTCAGCATAAAGCCGTCTTGCTTCAGCACGATTACAATTTGCAGCCCGTACATTAAATGCATATCGGCCATTTCTTGATTTGAATAGTCCATTTTATCAAAATAATGAAAAGTTAAAAAACTACTACACTTACTATTGACAACAAAAACTGCTAAAGTTTACAGCTTACGACCAAATTTTATCAGTGACACAACGTCAATCTCTGGCAGATATTGTCAAGTACAATTGTTTTCTTTACGATCAGTTTGCATGACCAACTTATTTTTTCTTATACAAATTAGTTAGAATTTCGAAGACGGGATAGGATTATTTAAACGCCTTTTTCTCGGAAACGGTTACTTTTAGCGACTTTGAGAAAGAGTACCTTTTTTGTATAAAAAATGTTGCTTTTTACGATTATGGCACTTTTGTGTCGAAATATTGCAATACAAAAAAGTTACGGCAAAAAATAATCGCGGGCAACCCCCTACACACCACGCTACTGCTTATTTAAAAAATATGTTGCATGAGAATATGCCTAATCCAATTCTTTAACTGCTTGCCCAATTTCATGACTTTGCTACTAACCGTTAACTTTTTGTAGTAAAAAAACCACTTTAGGGGCGCCATCTTTAAATGGTCATATCTCCGTTAGAAGGAAATTTAAAGAAAAAAATGTATTTCAACATTTTTCATATTTTAATGTGTAGAATATGCTCCTGAAGTAGCAGCCCGGACTTTTGTAACACCCTGTATATTATTAAGGAAAAAAAAACTAGTAAGTTTGAGGAAGTATAGGTTAACCTAGTTTGGTCATTCATTGATAATAAACAAATCAAATTAACCGGACGACCTTTCACCCGTTTCGTCAAATGCAAGATTTTTTACTTGAAGGTGTTAGTGACCCTCATCGAATGAATAAGCGGAAGTCACGTACTACTATGGAAAGAAAACAAAAGCAGCTCTTATTGAAGATAGTGGTGAGCGGCCCCTAATTAATTAAGTAAATTGTAGTCGATAATATTTCATTTTTTCGACAATTCTCTACAAAAGTAGGGTCGAAAATGTATTTTAGGAAGATTCTGTGAAAGTGAAAACTTTCAGTTACAGTTTAAATGCCTGTGACCAAGTCGCGAGTGGCAACTACTTTATTATAGGCTATTAAATGATTGGCCCTCGCATTATGAAAATTTGAAATCTTCGCTTGAAGCATATCACTGATTGAATTTAAGTCAATGGTCATGTCGATTGTGGTGCCAATTAAACAAATTAGGTAAGATTGAAGCTTTCGCAACAGGATGCTCGTATTAATTGATTAGACCCCGTACCCCAGAAATATGCGAATTCCTTCTAATTAACGCGATGCTGTTTCCATTATTTGAATAATTATGCAAGTCATAAATAGAATTTTCATGACATAAGCTTGTGGAAGTGCGTTGCAATGAGATTTCTCTGCTTTTTAACGAATAGCATTAACGGCAGGAAAACGGTAGTACATTCTGCAAAAAAAAAGTAGCAATACAAAACATGGGGCAATCCGCGTGTTATGGCCATTACTCAAGTTGTTTATGGTTCAACGAACAATATGCTAATGCGCGAATAATGTTGTGAACTGTTTCATTGAGAGAAAAACAATCTAACATTGATGATTTATTTATCAAGGCGTTTTTTAATTAATAATATTTATTATTACCGGTTGCCACCGTTCCGCGCAGTTTCCTTTAGGTTTTTTTTAGGGGGAAAACTTCTGGTTTCGCATGTAAACATGAAATCATTGATATTTTGAACTCCTACTTTGTCGAATCTATCAATATTCATAAGAAAATGTATTTACAAAAAAATATCAAATTCCACGATATTTAATTCTAATGCAGAGACCAATAGGTCTGAACGTTTATTAAATTCTAGATTGTTAGCATTCGAAGTTGGATATACCAAGTCTGACGAGATCTAATAAGATCGAAATCGACCAAACTTCGAATTTAATAAACGTTCAAACCTGTTGGTCCGTGCATTAGAATCCTTGTCTTCTGGGAACTTTTTCCTAGAGAGCAACCGCTTCGCTAGGTGGCAGTGTTTCAACTGTTGGTAGTTCAGCTACTTATGAACTTATGATCACTAACACGCCTGCAGGGCTGCATGAATTTGTAGTCTAAGTTGCATTCTACTTGCCCACGATATTTGAAACAAATTAATACTTATGAACAATTTTAATAGTTATTGTTATATGTATTGTTAGTATTACATGAGTTTTATCAATTTTAAAACGCATTGAAATTAATTACAATCAAAATTTCATTCAAGCTTAAGGTGGCATTCTGTTTCCCGAAAAATAATAGATAAAGGTGCGTGTTACGCCGCATAAGAACAATCGAAATTAGACCAAAGTATTAGATAATATACACACAAAAGTGTACGCATTTTGTGCCACGATGGTGATTATTTCCATCACACCTTACCTTGATTTTGATTCGTACCCTAAAATATATGAGAAATGTTCGATTAACGAAAATAGGGGGAATTTTAAAACGTTTTCTATTTTTATCTATCTTAAGTTACCAAACTGATTTCAATCGAAAAAGTCCGAAGTAGTTCAATGAAAGAATTTTTTCTTTACATTAGCTAGGCACGAAATTTTCAATCCTTAACAGAAACTGTATTTCAATTTTTAGAAGGTTATTGAAAATCTAGAATTATGAAAGGAGTACCTGGCGTAGAAAAAGCCATGAATTCGTCGCTATTCGCAACAATAACGCCCCCAATTATTTTTTTTTAGTGTTTTGAACCCCTGAAACGAATGCAGCCGAATTTCATGGCCAAAGTCCATTTGGTTAACGGCGATTGTTGCGCCCCTGATTTGGGCTTAAGCAAGGAGGATAAAGAGATACTCATTCGGGAAGTGACCACGATTTTTCACGTAGCCGCCACGGTAAGATTCGATCAGCACCTGAAGAGCGCCACCTACATCAACGTGAGGTCGGTTAGGGACATTCTGCACCTCGGAAAGAAGATGAAGCAACTGAAGGTGAGCAGCTATGGTCAGCGCGTGATCTAATTCTAAAGCTAACCACAGTTCTATTTTTTTAGAAATTCCTAGTTTTTTCGAAATTCCTACTTTTTTTCGAAATTCCCAGTTTTTTTCGAAATTCCTAGTTTTTTCGAAATTCCTAGTTTTTTTTCGAAATTCCTAGTTTTTTTCAAAATTCCTAGTTTTTTTTCGAAATTAATAGTTTTTTCGAAATTCCTAGTTTTTTTTCGAAATTCCTAGTTTTTTTTTCGAAATTCCTAGTTTTTTCGAAATTTCTACTTTTTTTCGAAATGTCTACTTTAAAAGTAAATGTTTAACTTACGATTAAAACTGAACTTTTAAAATTTTGACTTCATGCCTTTAAGAAGAAAGAACCGAATCTGAAAGTCTTCAAAGGTTGAAATTTGGGGAAGAAACTTTGAGTTTAGGTATCAAAGAACGGATTAAATTTTATTAGATTATGAGGTGGTTCTAAACTCTAATGACTTAATAGATGATTTATATCTTTAGAAACTCGAAACTTTTTAGTTTTAATTGCATTTTTTTTCTCGAAAAAACTAGTTTTGGTTTCTAGGCCATCGTACATGTTTCGACAGCTTTCTCGCATTCGCCAAGAGTGGAAATTCTAGAGCAGTTCTACGAGACGCCCATCAGTGGTCAGAATCTCATCAAAGTGATGGACTCTTTAGATGACGATACAGTAAACGAAATAACGCCAATGTAAGTCACCCTTGGAAGACGAGGGGGCACTTTTAACTGTTAAAAATTAATAAATAAATCTTGAGCTTTGAACCCAAGAAAAAAAACAACTCACGTCAATAGCTAAGCTATCATCTTCAGAGAGATATATCAATTTTTGAAGATAATTAAAGAGTAGTCAGTTCCACTTGAATTGTTTTTTTTTAGTCTAATCAAAGAGTGGCCCAACACTTACGTCTACACTAAAGCGATAGCTGAAGAAGTGATTGAATCCGAAGGCAAGGGCTTGCCCATCGCTATGGTTCGCCCAGCTATTGGTAACCTAAACGAATTTCTTGGTGTCTTGGTTTAAATTGGAAGGTTTTAGTGACGCCAACGTGTGATGAACCGGTGCCTGGATGGGTCGATAACGTCTATGGGGTCGTCGGTGTTGTATCAGGTGCCGGCTTAGGGGTCATAAGAACGATGCCGGCAGGTCCAGACAATTACGCCGAAATCGTCCCCGCTGATTACGTCATTAATTCGATCATCGCCGCCGCCTGGGACATAGCTAATCGATCGTGAGTATAGTCCCAATCTTGCCCCCTGAAACCAATGAAAGATTAAAAAAAAACACAACAGAAGTTACTCTAGAGCAACCTCTGTTGTATTTTTTAAATCTTTCAAATCTTACTTGGTTTCAGGGAATAAGATTTGTATTTCAATTTTTGAAGATAACCAAGGATCCCATCCGTTCCACCAAAAAAATAGTCAGTAATATTAAGTGTTCACAAAAAATGATCAAGTTTACTATGATTTACGCAAGAAGCGTAAAATCATAGCAAAACGAAAAAGACGAAACGATTATTGAATTTTTTCTTTGGTTGATCTATCAACGATGTGGACTTATTCATTTGAACAATTTCCAATTTTCAGTTCACTTGAAGATGGAACTAAGGGATCAGAATAAGAACAATCTTCAGGATATTCCCGTTTATAATTACGTTTCATCGCCGCAGTTGCCTTCGCTCACTTGGGGTAAATTACAGTTGATTTCAAGATAAACTTCTTCCGGGATTGGATCGTGTCAAAGTACTAAAGTGTTTTGAAATTGGCCTTTTCATTCTTTTATTTTTGCATATTCCCTCATATTCCTCTTTTCTTTGTTCCTGAAGAAGCCCCCTACGATGGTGGGCGAAACGTCGAACACTTTTAGTAGTTCTTTGACATGGTCCAATCCCGGAAGAAGTATATCCTGTACTGACTGCACTGGCCGTGAAAGCCTTCGTCATCACAGTTAATTTCATTGGTTCTAAAAAATTGAAATACAAATCTCGTCTTTTGAAACCAAGAAAGATTAAAAAATACAACAGAGGTCGCTCTAACACGTTTCGAATGCAATATCTCTCTGAAGATGAGTTTGGCTGTCGAAACGCGTTAGTGTTTTTTAATTTTTCTTGATTTCAGGAGACAAAATTTGTGTTTATTAATTTTATTTAACATTTCTTCAGCTCAGTTTGTATTTCAATTTTTGAACATCACCAAGGGCCAGTCTGTTCCATCAAAATTCATTGGTTCTGGTGTAGCGGGGTCTGTTGCTTTCATTGGTTCTGGTGTAGCGGGGTCTGTTGCTTTCATTGGTTCTGGTGTAGCGGGGTCTGTTGCTTTCATCGGTTCTGGTGTAATCAGTGTAGTGGGGTTTGTTGGTTGAATTGATTCTGGCCTAATGCATTTCTGGTGTTTTTTAAAGGTAATTTTATGGATACAACCAAGAAAATTGGCTTCGACAGTCCCACGAATCTCGCAGTTTGGTTTTACTGTTTCAACTTGCGGCCCCATCCCGTTGCCAATTGGTTGGCAATCTTCCTCCTCCATACGATACCGGCGTATATAGTGGATTTTATCCTCGTCTGCATCGGGAAGAAGCCAATGTAGGTATAACGATGTAACTTGATTCGCTTCGCTTGGTATCTGAATAAATGTGATTTTTTGTTTGAACGCCTAAAAGCACAATTTTAATCAAATTCAAAAGGGTGATCGGCGCCCCCAGGTACTATTTTAGTAGTTTAAAGTGTAGAGGAACTAAAAATGTTTGGGGCAACCGGAGATTGCACCTTGGTTCTATCAGGTGGCAACCTAAGCCTCTCGCATTTGGGCTATCCAGCACTTAATTCCACTTATTAATCATCACGTACCATACTCGGACCTCTTACACTTTTACTTTACCAAAACAGTTAAAATGTACAATTTTTAGGCTTAACCACTAAAAATACAATTTTTTGCACCAATAAAATCTTAAGGACTAGAAATCTAATCATCTAAATCTAATCTTAAGGACTACAAATCTAATCTATCTAAATCTAAGTTTAAGGACTAGAAACTTAATCCTAGATAAATTGATTGTTGATGAAGTTACATTGTAGTTATTGATTACATTTTCAGGCTCGTTGACGGGTATAAGAAGATTAACAAATTCCTGGATGTGATAGCTTACTTCGCACGGAGGGATTGGAAATTTTCCAATAAGAACGTCCAAGCGTTGTATGCCAAATTGAGTGAAAAAGACAAAGAACTGTTTAAATTCGACATGGGCAAGCTCGATATAACGCAGTGCATCAAAAATGGTGTCCTCGGAGGTAGACAGTACCTATTAAAGGACCCCTTGGATACCATACCACAAGCCAAGAGGAGATTCCGGATGCTTAGGATAGCTCATTACGCATTATGCGCGGTACTGTGGTACCTGTTGTATAAAATAGTCACATTTTTAATAGGGTATATGGTTTAGAATAAAAAAAATTAACAATTACAGGCAGTTTTAGTTCGTCACTGAATTGAATACATTACACCGACATGTCCCTCATTTCACGCTACATTTCATATACAAGCGAAAAAGTGTGCTGTCTGGCGAATGTTCCTAGAGAACATCAAAGTTCACTCGATCTCTAGCGTTATAATTAGAGAACAAGTGAACAAGAATTGGGGATTAAACACTCACTTTGGTAAAAATGTTTATTTATTTTCTTTTGAAAAATATAAACAAAAAAAAATGTACAAAAGGATTTAAATATGTATAAATAAAAGATACCTAATAAAACACATAAAAACCAACAATAAGTCTGATATCTAATTTGACCAAAGATAAAAGTTTTTTTTTAATTGTATTAGATACAGTTTTCGATTAAAAACAAAGTAAACGAGGAAAATATTAGGAATATGTTGTATAGTTAAGTTGAGGAAGACTGTACAAAAATGCACGCAAATACGAATAAAGTCAAAAAAAGGGGACAATTTACATTAAGGGCACCTTTAGCTTATGCTCGCTCTTCCACCAGGATGAATTTAATACTGAACATATCCACACCAATACGAAACGTCCAATTAAGAATCAATACTAATTTAAATCATAAACAAATTACAATATATTGTAACAAAATGTAACAACTTGTTTTTATTGTTAGAGTTCACGAGTTACGAATTAAATGTATGAGTCTAACGAACGAATTAAATACATGAGTCTAAAAGGAGGAATATATTTAATATATGTTTTGCCAAAAAAAAATCACAAGTTGGCAACTTCCTGGTAAATCTGCGAGACAACAAAACATTAGGTAAAATCATTCACTATAACACCGTATTTTTCTGTTAAAATATCTATATGTACAAGTTTTCTAAAAAAAAAAAAGAAAAAAAGGTCGACCTATTGCATCGATCTCTCCGCATGTACCCAACATTGATATATCATATAGTACAAAATTAATCCCTATGATTGCAAAATATATTTAATAAAAATCAATATAGATTATATTTTTTTTCTTCTAATAGCAGATTACTATACCAATAGATTAAGAATTTAACTTTTTACAAATGACTAAATTCTTGAGTATACCTTTGATTTTGGTGTCCTGCAACAAAACTTGTCAATTAGTTGATAAAAAAAAAATCAAATAACTTACGTTTAAGGCCGCGAACCTCTGGCAGCCTCTTCTAAAGCTCGCACCTTTAATTCCCTCTCCCGCTGTTGCCTGTCGAAATTGAAAACGAATTATTGCTTCATCAAAATTAACCCTTGTGGGGTAACATTACTGCCTTTTGAAGTATATCGTTGGCTTATGAAGCCTACCAATGTTTTATGAAGCATATCAGTGGCTTATGAAGTATATCAATGGGTTATGAAGCATATCAATGACTTGTGAAACATATCAATGACTTGTGAAGCATATCAGTGGTTTATGAAGCTTTTTGATGACTTAGGAAGCATATCGATGGCTTATGAAGCGTATCGATGTCTTATGAAGCATATTGGTGCCTTATGAAGCACATTAGTGGCTGACGAAGCATATTAGTGGCGAATGAAGCACATCGATGGTTTATGAAGCGTATCGATGTCTTATGAAGCTTATTGGTGGCTTATAAAGCATATTAGTGGATAATGAAGCACATCGATGGCTCTTGAAGCGTATCGATGTCTTATGAAACACATCAGTGGTTTATGAAGCATATCAATGACTTTTAAAGCATATCAGTGGTTTATGAAGCATTTTGATGACTTATGAAGCATATCGATGGCTTATGAAGCGTATCGATGTCTTATGAAACATATTGGTGCCTTATGAAGCGCATTAGTGGCTTACGAAGCATATTAGTGGCGAATGAAGCACATCGATGACTTATGAAGCGTATCGATGTCTTATGAAACATATTGGTGCCTTATGAAGCATATTGGTGGCTTACAAAGTATATTAGTGGATAATGAAGCACATCGATGGCTCTGGAAGCGTATCAATGTCTTATGAAACACATCAGTGGTTTATGAAGCATATCAATGACTTGTAAGGCATATCAGTGGTTTATGAAGCATTTTGATGACTTATGAAGCATATCGATGGCTTATGAAGCGTATCGATGTCTTATGAAGCATACTGGTCCCTTATGAAGCGCATTAGTGACTTACGAAGCATATTAGTGGCGAATGAAGCACATCGATGGTTTATGAAGCATATCGATGTCTTATGAAACATATCAGTGGTTTATGAAGCATATCAATGACTTGTAAAGCATATCAGTGGTTTATGAAGCATTTTGATGACTTATGAAGCATATCGATGACTTATGAAGCGCATTAGTGGCTTACGAAGCATATTAGTGGCGAATGAAGCACATCGATGGCTTATGAAGCGTATCGATGTCTTATGAAGCATATCGATGTCTTATAAAGCATATTGGTTCCTTATGAAGCGCATTAGTGGCTTAAGAAGCATATTAGTGGCGAATGAAGCACATCGATGGCTTATGAAGCATATTAGTGGATAATGAAGCACATCGATGGCTTATAAAGCGTATCGAGGCCTTATGAAACACATCAATGCCTTATAAAGCGTTTTATTGATTAGAGAAGAGTTATTGCTTTACAAACCATATTAATACCTTACGAAACGTATTATTGTCTTATGAAACAAATTTTTGCCTTACGAAACGTTTTGCTTTATGGAACATATGAGGCGTTTTGTGTAAAAGTGGCCCAAGTAAATCCATGGATATACACTGAAAATCAATAAAGAAAAGTCTAATTTGTAATACATAAAGCAAATAGGAAATACTGCTGCTATTTGCTAAGTAATAAAAGCATGAATATGAGTTTGCATTGCACTGTCAACGATTACAGATATTAATGTATGAGTAAAATAAATTGAAAATCAGGAAATGTCTAAATATGTTGGTTAGGCTACTTTTGCACTAAACGCCTCATATTATTGTACCACAAATTATACCTTAAATACTCCTCATGTTGAGCGACGATTGAAGGATGTGGGGGGAAACGGTCTCGTTCCAGCATCATCTGCCTTTGTAATTGTTCATGGGCGGCAGCCTACAAAAAAAAAGTTTTTTAACTGAATTTTTGAAATATTTCACCAAAATCTTTGAAATACTAAATTTTTAAAAATTTGAAATACAGAACTTGTCCCCTGAGACTAAGAAAGATTAAAAAACACAACAGAGGTTGCTCTAACGTGTTTCGACTGCCAAGCTGTCATCTTCAGGGAGAAACTCAAATTTCAAGAGACAAGTTCTGTATTTCAAATTTTGAAGATAACAACCAAGGACCAGTCCGTTCCATCAAACTAAATTTTTTACTCAAATATTAAACAAAACCTGAAATTTTGGCTTTACTTCAAATTTTATTTTGTTTTTCATTTGTTGTAAAAATTGCTATACAAATCTTATCCCCTGAAACCGAGAAAAATTAAAAAACAAAACATTTACAGTAACATGTTTCAATAGCAAAGCTATCTTCAGAGAAATCTGGCATTAATTCTTCTCGGTTTCAGGAGACAAGATTTGTTTACCTTTTTGAAGATAATCAAGGACCAGTCGTCCCATGGAAAAAAAACATTTGTTGTCTTTAACACTAATTATTAATAAGAATAAATAAATGATTGAAGATAACCAAAGACCAATCCGTTCCACCAAAAAATAAATATGAAGTAGGGAGTCATACCTGATGCGCCAGCTGATCAGCGTATGGCCTCCCCAACAGAATCCGGATGATGTAGCGCCAGTGGGGCGTCCCTTCCAGGCATCATACCAGGTCTAGGGTAACCCGCCGATCCAGAAGCTTAAAATGAATTTATTGTCAACAATATAACATCTCACCACAATTTAAATTTTATTTCGCTTTCTTCCGAATCTTGAAACATTCAATTCAGTTGAAATACAGCTCTAGCAAAATCTAGAACCGCGAACAAAGCAACAACCAACGAAACCACCAATTCAGTAGATAATTACCTGGAAGAGGGAACCCGGCCGCTGCAGCGGCGGCCTCCTGTTGTGCCTGCTGCTGTTGCGGATGCAGATGTAAATGTGTGTGCGCGTGCGTATGAGCGTGGGTGTGCGCGTGGTATTCCGGGGATATTCCCGCCATCTGCAGACGAACCTGCAACTTGAAACATTAGAATAGACAAAATCTGTTACAAATCGTCGGTAATACCATCGGATCGGTGGCTAAAGCCAAACGCTCGGCCACTTCCAACTGAGCTTGATGCGCTGGATGGTGCGGATGACCTGGTGGGGCGCCCGGAGGACCCGGTGGACCAGGCGGGGGTATTCCCAATCTTTCCAGACGTTCGCGCTCCAATTGGGAGAGTTGGGCGCTCGCCCCCGCCCCGGGATACAGGGCGAAGTGGTGCAGGGGTATACCTGGCAAATCAAAGATATCTTAGGAAATGAAACGATGTGTAACCTAAACATCGATTCTTTATGACCGGAAATATGTTTATTAATTTTATTTAACATTTCTTCGGCTCAGTTTGGAAATATTTAAATTTTTCTAAGCTTAAGAAACTTAATCCTAGATAAATTGATTGTCGATGAAGTTACATTGTAGTTATTGATTACATTTTCAGGCTTGTTGACGGGTATAAGAAGATTAACAAATTCCTGGATGTGATAGCTTACTTCGCACGGAGAGATTGGAAATTCTCCAATAAGAACGTCCAAGCGTTGTATGCCAAACTGAGCGAAAAAGACAAAGAACTGTTTAAATTCGACATGGGCAAGCTCGATATAACGCAGTGTATCAAAAATGGTGTCCTCGGAGGTAGACAGTACCTATTAAAGGACCCCTTGGATACAATACCACAAGCCAAGAGGAGATTCCGGATGCTTAGGATAGCCCATTACGCATTATGCGCAGTACTGTGGTACCTGTTATATAAAATAGTCACATTTTTAATAGGGTATATGGTTTAGAATAAAAAAAATTAACAATTACAGGCAGTTTTAGTTCGTCACTGAATTGAATACATTACACCGACATGTCCCTCATTTCACGCTACATTTCATATACAAGTGCTGTCTGACGAATGTTTCTAGAGAACATCAAAGTTCACTCGATCTCTAGCGTTATATTTAGAGAACAAGTAAACAAGAATTGGGGATTAAACACTCACTTTGGTAAAAATGTTTATTTATTTTCTTTTGAAAAATATAAACAAAAAAAAATGTACAAAAGGATTTAAATATGTATAAATAAAAGATACCTAATAAAACACATAAAAACCAACAATAAGTCTGATATCTAATTTGACCAAAGATAAAAGTTTTTTTTTAATTGTATTAGATACAGTTTTCGATTAAAAACAAATAAATGAGGAAAATATTAGGATAATGTTGTATAGTTAAGTTGAGGAAGACTGTACAAAAATGCACGCAAATACGAATAAAGTCAAAAAAAGGGGACAATTTACATTAAGGGCACCTTTAGCTTATGCTCGCTCTTCCACCAGGATGAATTTAATACTGAACATATCCACACCAATACGAAACGTCAAATTAAGAATCAATACTAATTTAAATCATAAACAAATTACAATATATTGTAACAAAATGTAACGACTTGTTTTTATTGTTAGAGTTCACGAGTTACGAATTAAATGTATGAGTCTAACGAATGAATTAAATACATGAGTCTAAAAGGAGGAATATATTTAATATATGTTTTGCCAAAAAAAAATCACAAGTTGGCAACTTCCTGGTAAATCTGCGAGACAACAAAACATTAGGTAAAATCATTCACTATAACACCGTATTTTTCTGTTAAAATATCTATATGTACAAGTTTTCTAAAAAAAAAAAGAAAAAAAGGTCGACCTATTGCATCGATCTCTCCTCATGTACCCAACATTGATATATCATATAGTACAAAATTAATCCCTATGATTGCAAAATATATTTAATAAAAATCAATATAGATTATATTTTTTTTCTTCTAATAGCAGATTACTATACCAATAGATTAAGAATTTAACTTTTTACAAATGACTAAATTCTTGAGTATACCTTTGATTTTGGTGTCCTGCAACAAAACTTGTCAATTAATTGATAAAAAAAAAATCAAATAACTTACGTTTAAGGCCGCGAACCTCTGGCAGCCTCTTCTAAAGCTCGCACCTTTAATTCCCTCTCCCGCTGTTGCCTGTCGAAATTGAAAACGAATTATTGCTTCATCATAATTAACCCTTGTGGGGTAACATTACTGCCTTTTGAAGTATATCGTTGGCTTATGAAGCCTACCAATGTTTTATGAAGCATATCAGTGACTTATGAAGTATATCAATGGGTTATGAAGCATATCAATGACTTGTGAAGCATATCACTGGTCTATGAAGCATTTTGATGACTTATGAAGCATATCGATGGCTTATGAAGCGTATCGACGTCTTATGAAGTATATTGGTGTCTTATGAAGCACATTAGTGGCTTACGAAGCATATTAGTGGATAATGAAGCACATCAATGGCTTATGAAGCGTATCGATGCCTTATGAAACATATCAGTGGTCTATGAAGCATTTTGATGACTAATGAAGCATATCGATGGCTTATGAAGCGTATCGACGTCTTATGAAGCATATTGGTGTCTTATGAAGCACATTAGTGGCTTACGAAGCATATTAGTGGATAATGAAGCACATCAATGGCTTATGAAGCGTATTGATGCCTTATGAAACATATCAGTGGTTTATGAAGCATATCAATGACTTGTGAAGCATATCAGTGGTCTATGAAGCATTTTGATGACTTATGAAGCATATGGATGGCTTATGAAGCGTATCGATGTCTTATGAAGCATATTGGTGCCTTATGAAGCGCATTAGTGGCAAATGAAGCACATCGATGGCTTATGAAGCGTATCGATGTCTTATGAAGCATATTGGTGCCTTATGAAGCATATTGGTGGCTTACAAAGCATATTAGTGGATAATGAAGCACATCGATGGCTCTTGAAGCGTATCGATGTCTTATGAAACACATCAGTGGTTTATGAAGCATATCAATGACTTGTAAAGCATATCAGTGTTTTATGAAGCATTTTGATGACTTATGAAGCATGTCGATGGCTTATGAAGCGTATCGATGTCTTATGAAGCATATAGGTGCCTTATGAAGCGCATTAGTGGCTTACGAAGCATATTAGTGGCGAATGAAGCACATCGATGGTTTATGAAGCATATCGATGTCTTATGAAACATATCAGTGGTTTATGAAGCATATCAATGACTTGTAAAGCATATCAGTGTTTTATGAAGCATTTTGATGACTTATGAAGCGTATCGATGTCTTATGAAGCATATAGGTGCCTTATAAAGCGCATTAGTGGCGAATGAAGCACATCGATGGTTTATGAAGCATATCGATGTCTTATGAAATTTATCAGTGGTTTATGAAGCATATCAATGACTTGTAAAGCATATCAGTGGTTTATGAAGCATACTGGTCCCTTATGAAGCGCATTAGTGGCTTACGAAGCATATTAGTGACGAATGAAGCACATCGATGGTTTATGAAGCATATCGATGTCTTATGAAACATATCAGTGGTTTATGAAGCATATCAATGACTTGTAAAGCATATCAGTGGTTTATGAAGCATTTTGATGACTTATGAAGCATATCGATGACTTATGAAGCGCATTAGTGGCTTACGAAGCATATTAGTGGCGAATGAAGCACATCGATGGCTTATGAAGCGTATCGATGTCTTATGAAGCATATCGATGTCTTATAAAGCATATTGGTTCCTTATGAAGCGCATTAGTGGCTTAAGAAGCATATTAGTGGCGAATGAAGCACATCGATGGCTTATGAAGCGTATCGATGTCTTACGAAGCATATTAGTGGATAATGAAGCACATCGATGGCTTATAAAGCGTATCGAGGCCTTATGAAACACATCAATGCCTTATAAAGCGTTTTATTGATTAGAGAAGAGTTATTGCTTTACAAACCATATTAATACCTTACGAAACGTATTATTGTCTTATGAAACAAATTTTTGCCTTACGAAACGTTTTGCTTTATGGAACATATGAGGCGTTTTGTGTAAAAGTGGCCCAAGTAAATCCATGGATATACACTGAAAATCAATAAAGAAAAGTCTAATTTGTAATACATAAAGCAAATAGGAAATACTGCTGCTATTTGCTAAGTAATAAAAGCACGAACATGAGTTTGCATTGCACTGTCAACAATTACAGATATCAATGTATGAGTAAAATAAATTGAAAATCAGGAAACGTCTAAATATGTTGGTTAGGCTACTTTTGCACTAAACGCCTCATATTATTGTACCACAAATTATACCTTAAATACTCCTCATGTTGAGCGACGATTGAAGGATGTGGGGGGAAACGGTCTCGTTCCAGCATCATCTGCCTTTGTAATTGTTCATGGGCGGCAGCCTACAAAAAAAAAGTTTTTTACCTGAATTTTTGAAATATTTCACCAAAATCTTTGAAATACTAAATTTTAAAAAATTTGAAATACAGAACTTGTCCCCTGAGACTAAGAAAGATTAAAAAAACACAACAAAAGTTGCTCTAACGTGTTTCGACAGCCAAGCTGTCATCTTCAGAGAGAAACTCAAGTTTCAGGTTTCAGGGGACAAGTTCTGTATTTCAAATTTTGAAGATAACCAAGGACCAGTCCGTTCCATCAAACTAGATTTTTTCCTCAAATATTAACCAAAACATGAAATGTTTGCTTTACTTCAAATTTTATTTTGTTTTTCATTTGTTGTAAAAATTGCTATACAAATCTTATCCCCTGAAACCGAGAAAAATTAAAAAACACAACATTTACTGTAACATGTTTCAATAGCAAAGCTATCTTCAGAGAAATCTGGCATTAATTCTTCTCGGTTTCAGGAGACAAGATTTGTTTACCTTTTTGAAGATAATCAAGGACCAGTCGTCCCATGAAAAAAAACATTTGTTGTCTTTAACACTAATTATTAATAAGAATAAATAAATGATTGAAGATAACCAAAGACCAATCCGTTCCACCAAAAAATTAAATAATGAAGTAGGGAGCATACCTGATGCGCCAGCTGATCAGCGTATGGCCTCCCCAACAGATCCGGATGATGTAGCGCCAGTGGGGCGTCCCTTCCAGGCATCATACCAGGTCTAGGGTAACCCGCCGATCCAGAAGCTTAAAATGAATTTATTGTCAACAATATAACATCTCACCACAATTTAAATTTTATTTCGCTTTCTTCCGAATCTTGAAACATTCAATTCAGTTGAAATACAGCTCTAGCAAAATCTAGAACCGCGAACAAAGCAACAACCAACGAAACCACCAATTCAGTAGATAATTACCTGGAAGAGGGAACCCGGCCGCTGCAGCGGCGGCCTCCTGTTGTGCCTGCTGCTGTTGCGGATGCAGATGTAAATGTGTGTGCGCGTGCGTATGAGCGTGGGTGTGCGCGTGGTATTCCGGGGATATTCCCGCCATCTGCAAACGAACCTGCAACTTGAACCATTAGAATAGACAAAACCTGTTACAAATCGTCGGTAATACCATCGGATCGGTGGCTAAAGCCAAACGCTCGGCCACTTCCAACTGAGCTTGATGCGCTGGATGGTGCGGATGACCTGGTGGGGCGCCCGGAGGACCCGGTGGACCAGGCGGGGGTATTCCCAATCTTTCCAGACGTTCGCGCTCCAATTGGGAGAGTTGGGCGCTCGCCCCCGCCCCGGGATACAGGGCGAAGTGGTGCAAGGGTATACCTGGCAAATCAAAGATAACTTAGAAAATGAAACGATGTGTAACCTAAACATCGATACTTCATGACCGGAAATATGTTTATTAATTTTATTTAACATTTCTTCGGCCCAGTTTGGCAATATTTAAATTTTTTATTGTTTGTTGACAAATGTTAAATAAAATTAATAAACTAAACATCGATGTTGTGTCGAATTTAAAAAAAAATTCGAAAAAATTGAACGATTGATATTTATATTTCTAAAAACGGATATATTATTTTTTTGGAAATGTTAACAAAGTAAAAATTCTAAAAAATTAATAATTAAAAGTGTGAGAGTGTGAATGTAAAAGAGCTAACCTCCAGGGCCGGCGAGTCCGGCGGCGGCATATCTCCGCTGAATTTCCAACCAATGCGGATCCATGGGATTCGGAGGACCACGGATACCACTCTTCATAATCTCCTCCTTCAAACGATCGTTCAACTCACGTTCTCTCAACTCGCGTATCTCCCGCTCGCGCTTCTCTCTTTCCAAATGTTCCAATTCCAGACGTTCCCTAGCCACCCGGCCCGTACATACTATTCAACTGATACTGCAACATCGGATCCATAACGTGAGCCGGCGGCAGCAAAGAACGGGGCATGTGACCTGCCAAAGAAACTAAATAACAGAAAAAGGACAAATCAATGATCGAAACAAGGACATACATAACTAAGAGCTAACGGAAGCGCCTTTCGGGGCAACCCATTTACGCCCAGTTGCGCTTTCGCATATGAAATTGATACGAAAACGCAACGAATGGGAAGAGAAGGAAGTTTGGGAAGGTAGAGAGGGAAGTGAAGAAAGATAAAGTTAGAGAAAAGAATTAAGAAGAAGACGAGGAAAAGAGTAAGAAAGCGGATGAAGAAATAGGAGGAGGAATAGGATGTAGAGGAAGAAAAGGAAAAGAGAAGAGGAAAACGGAAGAGGAAGAAAGGAAAGGAGGAAAGAAGGAGGAAGGAAGGAAGAAAAACAGGAGGAAAGAAGGGGAAGGGATGAAAGAAGAGAGAGGAAGAGAAAAAAGAGAAGGAAAGGGAGAAGAAGAAGAAGAGAAGAGAAAGAATAAGGAGGAAGAGAAAGGGAGGAAGAAGAAGACAAGAGGAAAAAGAAGGGAAGGACAGGAAGAAGATAGGAGGAAGCGAAAGAGAAGAGGAAGAAGGAAAGAGGAAGAATAGAAGAGGAAGAGAAGAGGAAGAAAGGAAGAGGAGAGGAGGAAAAGAATAGGAGGAAGAGAAGAGGAAGAAGGGGAGAGGAGAAAGAAGAGAAAAGGAAGAAGAGAAGAGACGAAGAGAAGAGGAGGAAGAGAAGAGAAAGAAGAGGACAGGAGGAGAAGAGGAAGAAAAAACAGGAAGAATACAAAAGGAAGAAGAGAGAATAGGAGGAAGAGAAAAGGATCAAGAAGAAAAAAAGGAAAAGGGGAGAAGGAAGGAAAGAAGAGAAAAGAGGAAAGAGAAGAGGAATAAGGGAAGAGGAGAAAGAAGAGAAGAGGAAGAAAAGAAAACGAAGAAGAGACGAGGAAAAAGAGGAAGAAGAGAATAAGAGGAAGAGAAAGAAGGGAAGAGGAGGAAGAAGAGAAGAGAAGAGAGAAGACAAGAGGGAGAAGACAAGAGGAAGAACAAGGGAAGAAGAGGAAGAAGAAGGAAAGAGAAAAATAAGAGGAAAGAAAGAAGAGAAAAGGAAGAAGGGAAGAAGAGGATGAAGAGAAAGAATAGGGGAAAGAGAAGAGGATCAAGAAGAAGGAAAAGAGGAAGAAGGGAAGAGGATAAAGAAGAGAAGAGGCAAAAGAGGAGCAGAGGCAAAAGAAGAGAAGATGAAGAAGAAGAGAATAGGAGGAAGAGAAGAGGAAGAAGAGAAGAGAAAGAAGGGAAGATAAATAAGAGAAGAGAAAGAAGGGAAGAGGACAGGAAAAGAAGAGGAAGAAATGAACAGGAAGAAAAAAGAAGATGAAGCAGAGAATTAGAAAAAGAGAAGAGAAAAGGGGAAGGAGAGGAAGGAGAGAATAGGAGGAAGAGAAGAGAAAGAAGGGACGAGGAGGAAGAAGGGAAGGGGAGGAAGAAGAGAAGAGGAAGGAGAAGGAAAGAGGAAGAAAGGAAGAAGAAGAGAATAGGAGGACGAAGGGAAGAGGAGGAAGAGAAAAGGAAGGAGGGAAGGGGGGGGGGAGAAGAGCGAAGAGTAGGAAGAGAAGAGGAAGAAGAGAAGAGGAAAAAGAGAAGATGAAGAAGAGAATAAGAGGGAGAAGAAGAAGGGAGGAGGAAAAAGAAGAGAAGGGAAACAAGAAGAGAAAAGGAACAAGAGAAGAGGAGGAAGAAGAAGGGAAAAGGAAAAAAAGAGGAGAAAAGAGAAAAGAAAGAAGAGAAAATAAAGAAGCGAAGAGGAGGATGAAGAGAAAAGAAAGAAGAGAATAAGAGGAAGAGAAGAAGATCAAGAAAAAGGAGAAGAAGAAGAAGGAAAGAGGAAAAATAGAGAGAAAATGAAGAAGAAAAGAGAAAAAAGAAGAAGAGAATAGGTGGAAGAGAAGAGGAAGAAGGGAAGAAGAGAAAGAAGAGAAGAGAAAGAAGGGAAGAGAAATACGAGAAGAGAAAGAAGGGAAGAGAAAGAAGAGAACAGGAAGAGTAGAGGAAGAGAATAGGAGAAAGAGAACAGGAAGAAGGAAAGGAGAGGAAGAAGAGAATTGGAGGAAGAGAAGAGGAAGAAGGGAAGAGGAAGAAGGAAGAGGAAGAAGGGAAGAGGAAGAAGAGAAGAGGAAGAAAGGAAGAAGAGAAGAGGAAGAAAGGAAGAAAGGAAGAGAAGAGGAAGAAGAGAAGCGGAAAAAGAGAAGGGGAAGAAGAGAATAAGAGGAAGAGAAAGAAGGGAAGAGGAAAAAGAAGAGAAGAGAAAAAAGAAGAAAAGAGAAAGAAGAAGAAAAAAGAAACAAGAGAAGAGGAGGAAGAAGATAAGAGGAAGAAGAAGGGGAAAGGAAAAAAGAAGAGGTAAAAAGGAAAAGATAAAGAAGAGAAGAGGAAGAAGAGAAAGAAAAGAGGATGAAGAAGGAGAAGAAGGAAAGAAGAAAAAGAAGAGAAGATGAAGAAGAGAAGAGGAAAAAGAAGAAGAGAATAGGAGGAAGAGAAAAGGAAGAAGGGAAGAAGAGAAGAGGGAAGAACGGAAGAAGAGAAGTGCAAGAAGGGAAGAGAAAGAAGAGGACAGGAAGAGAAGAGGAAGAAAAAACAGAATACAAGAGGAAGAAGAGGAGAGAAAGAAGGGAAGGGGAGGAAGAAGAAGGAAAGAAAAGGAAGAATAAAAGAGAAAGCAAAAGAAGGGGAAGAAAAAGAACCGGAAGATGAGAAAGAGAAAGAAGAAATTTCACCCCAAAATAAATTCGTAACAAGAGAAAATCAATTCGTAACGAAAAAACGAAAAAAAAAAACCCAAATTTGACAACGAGAATTCGATTCGACAACAAAAACAGAAAACCATTTTACCTGGACTGAATCCGCCGTGGGGCCGATTGTATTCCGAAAGCTGGCGTAACGCCGGAGTGTCATTGAATCCGGGTCTGGGGAAGCGCTCGTAGGGAGAAGAGACGGTCTCCAGGGGTCCCCTGGACGGCGGCTTGACGTCGGGTTTGTCCGGCGTGGTTATTTTACGGGCTTGGGCTTGTTGCGCCCGTTCGCGTTCTTCCCGTTCGCGCTCCGCCTGCTTTCTCAACCTCTCTTCGCGTTTCCTCGCCAATTTCGAATCAGGTACGGGTTTGAAGGTCAAATCGGTTCTTGTACATGAATTGTAGTCGCCGCGGTTCCAGTGTCGCAAAAAGCTAAAAAAAAAAACGTCAACATTATTTAAAAAAAAAAGAAAAGCAAAAAACAGAAAAGCGAAAAACAGAGGAGCAAAAATGAGAAACTCGAAGAAGAGCAAAAATAAGAAACTCGAAGAAGAGCAAAAATAAGAAACTCGAAGAAGAGCAAAAATAAGAAACTCGAAGAAGAGCAAAAATAAGAAACTCAAAGAAGAGCAAAAATAAGAACTCGAAGAAGAGCAAAAATAAGAAACTCGAAGAAGAGCAAAAATAAGAAACTCGAAGAAGAGCAAAAATAAGAAACTCGAAGAAGAGCAAAAATAAGAAACTCGAAGAAGAGCAAAAATAAGAAACTCGAAGAAGAGCAAAAATAAGAAACTCGAAGAAGAGCAAAAATAAGAAACTCGAAGAAGAGCAAAAATAAGAAACTCGAAGAAGAGCAAAAATAAGAAACTCGAAGAAAAGCAAAAATAAAGAAAAGCAGAGGATTTAACTAAAAATATGAAATGGGGAGTAAATGTCGATAAAAAGCAGCTCTCGAAGACAAAATCCATAACTAGAAGCACTTACATAGCAGACTGGCTTCTGTGGCACTCGCTATCTTCTATCCGCGGTTCGGGGGACGGGCCCCTGGGCGGCGCCAGCGGACTAGTCTGTCCTTCTTCCTCGGGCGAAGGTTCCGGATCCGGTTCAATCTTAACCGTTTCCTCTGTCATTTTAGGCGTCGCAGGCGCTGCGACCGTCGGATTCATAGGCGACGTGCTCGGCTGGTGCATACTTTGTTGTTGTTGTTGCATATTGACGGCAGCTTGAGCCGCGTGAGCTCTCAGCACCTCCAAGGAGCTGGTGGCCGACATCGGCTGAGGTGGACCTAGATCACCACCAAATGAAAAATGTCGAAGCTTCTCCACTAATGAAAAATTACAAAATAATAACGTACCTAACGAGGAAGGATGGTGACCTAGACTAGGGGGTTGTATCATTAAGTGGTGAGGGTTGGTTTGCGGCGGCGGAGGCGGCTTCGTGTGCACGCTGTGCCTCAGGAGGGAAGTCCCCGGGGACAACCTGTCATGGTGGTGGGTGTGGTGGTGCGTGTGTTGATGGTTCGAGGTTGACGTCGATGAAGAATGATTGACGATGGCAGTTGACGATGCCTGAAAATCACAATTATTGACGAATTGTTATTTTATATAACTGTCTTTTTAAAATCATCCACGTGGCTGTCAAAATCTTTAAAATTCCCCACATTATTATTGAAATTTATCAAATTTAAACAGAGAGTTACTTCGTTAATCGCGACAATAGCGCATTACACACAATCGCATCAAGGAGAAATCGAAAATTTCACATTCCTTGTATTTAACTCAAAATCCTACATTTTTAAAATAACGCGACAGACAGCCACGCAAAAAAGGGCCTTCAAGCTTGCGATTTCAAGAAAAATAATGACATCAAAAATCAGATTTCGAATGACATTGAAAATTAGATTTCGAACGACATCGAAAGCCAAATTTCGAACAACATCGAAAGCCAGATTTCGAACAACATCGAAAGCCAGATTTCGAATGACATCGAAAGCCAGATTTCGAACAACATCGAAAGCCAGATTTCGAATGACATCGAAAGCCAGATTTCGAACAACATCGAAAGCCAGATTTCGAACGACATCGAAAGCCAGATTTCGAACAACATCGAAAGCCAGATTTCGAACAACATCGAAAGCCAGATTTCGAATGACATTGAAAATTTTAAGACGGTGACTTCGGGGAAACAGTACCTGGCTGGCGGGAGGGTGCGGCGACGAAGTCCTCACTGTCTTCTGATTGACTTTGTGCTGAACAGACTGGCTGGTGCTGGTGCTCGTCGAATGCGATATCGTTATAGAATGACTGGAGCCTCCCCCGTAATTGTGTTTTTCGGAGCTAGCGTGCACGCTGCTGTGATGAGAAGTCGACTGATTGTGCGTCAACGTCATCTCGTGCGTCTGATGTCTCTCCGAACCATTTTCGTCCGGTTCTCGAATTTCCTTCTTACTTATTAAAGTACTACTCGTGGTATGCTGCGCTGACATTAACGTAGCACTCACGGTATCGATTTTAGGGGGCCCGTCCACTCTTGTCGAAGGCGGAGGGATCGCGTGGGGCTGCGGCACTGGATAAGGGTACGGATAAGAAAACGGATACGCCGAGTACGGATGCGAATGGAAAGGGTGCATTGCGTGCAAAAACGACGAGTGGAACGGATGAGGGGGACCCATAGAGCTCGGGTAAGGTTGGCTGTTTTGGGTCGGGTGCAGCGGTTGGGAGATCGTCGATGGCGTCGGACCGCTGGGGGTCGGACTTATCAAATTGACCGCCGAATGAGGAGAATTCGTCCCTAGATCGAAACAAAGTGTCAAAAATGTAAATCAACCAAAAAAAAAAAAACTCACCGGTTTGCCTCAGCGGTGGCGTCTGCGAAACCTGCATACTAGGCGTGGGGGTCCCACTACTGTTCTTCGGCGTGGTGCACTTGTCTCCGGCCTGCGCCGGACTGGCTCTGCTTCTGGGTCGCCCTCCGAATTCCGGTTCTTTCTTAATATTTTCGACGGCAGGTCCCGAAGGTGGTCTTTCGGTTTGGGGCGTCGGTGGTAGATATCCTGGTACTTTAACGTCTTTTAAACTTTGTAGTGGATCCGCTATACCACCAGGAGGTGGTACGTGGGCCGAGGGTGGTGGCGCAAAGTTGTTAGTTGGTGGTGGTTGAGATGAAGGCGCCGTCGCTGGCGGTAGTAGATTGCTTTGAGCGTACGGGGGTAATTGGGGTAGATGAGTCGGGGGTAACGGCGTGGAAGCGTTCACTGGCGAATCGGGAACTTCCTGTTTTATTTTCAAATTTTGTGGCTCGTTCTGATTAGGTTGGGACAAAATGGGAGCTGGTTTCTCTATACTCCTGGGTGACGGTGGGTACGGAAGCGACTGCATGTATCCATAATGACTCATCGGTTGGGAACCTAAATTAAAACAGAAAAAAATAATCAAGTACAAAAATAACAATTACTGTAAAAAAAAATTGTGTTACAAAACATAAAAGTCCAAAAATTGGATGAAAAAATTTGATTCAAAATTGGACGAAATCACCCACCTCCGATAGTCACCAAGTTGTTCGACTGCATAAGACTAGGTAGAGGCGGTTGGCCGATAGAACTCGACGTAATGGGCCCCAAATCCGTGCGCTCCGGTCGATCGATCCTCTCGGGCCGCTCTAGCTTCTCCAATCGCTTTTCCTCATCGAATTCCGTCCTATTCTGCGCCATGGGGATCACCGTTGGTATATTCAAGGGGGCGTTTTGGAACTCCGATCTTGGCCCACTGGTTAGTTCCATGGGTTCATCCCTCGGCTCTATTTTGATCACAGTGTTCATGGGTTGATTAGGTGAAGGTGTTTTGTTCTGGTTGTAGTATGGTTCCTGCTTGAGTTGATCCTGGAGGTAGCTTCCGTGGTTGATGTTGACGATCTGATCGTTGTTACGCTCCAGTTGGGCATCTTTGAGATTCAAGGGGTGATTGGGGGCGACTTCCTTCAAGTTGATAGCGTGGTTCGGCCCCAGGTGATTCACCAGAGAAGGTTCTTTGATGCCAAAATTGATTGGTTCCTTCATATTGGGCATGTAAATGTTTTCTTTGTACATTTCCTCTTTTGATGGTTTGTGGCTCTCTGGCGGTTCCTCTTCTTTAATAATTACCTTATCCATGGTGACTTTAGGGATAATAAGCTCGGTTTTGAATTTTTCCGGCTCTTTGATGTCTTCTTTGGTTTCTTCTAATTTTGGGGAAGTCGTGTCCAATTTGATCACGTCTTTTTTGACGTCTTGGACGAATTTGAGGGATTCTGGGTTGAATTTCGCGTGTTTCGCATCGGGGCCCTCCAAATTGCACTTGATCAGGTTTTTCCGTTCGTTTATGTCATCGGGAAGACGTATCGAAACATTCAACGGCATACTATTTACACTAGAAGAGAATAACATTTTAGAATCTGCTCACTCTCTGTTGTGGCAGTAAACAGATTAGGTTACCAATGGAAAAAAAAAAAACAACGTGAACTTATTCACATACTTAACGAGTTACTTCTCAAACAAATCAATGAATTACAAACAAAATTAAGAACTAACAACCTTTCAAATATTAAAAAATAACGAAAGTTGTCATAATATAATAAAAAAACGACAAACATAGTACCTGCTGTCGCTAGGGGGCGTCTTATTCGTCATAATGACAGGCACGGGGGCCGCCGGCGTCGGTTTCTCCGCTTCTTCCACCTTGACGGGCTTTATCTCCTCCTCGACCGCGGGCGTTGCGACGCTCGGGGGGACGACAACGGCGGACGCCGGTACGCTATTCTCGGGACTCTCAGAGTCGGGCTCCGTGTTGTCAACTTCGTCATTCATCGAGCCCGAGTCCGTCGTCACGCTAGACGGACTCTCGGCTCTCTCCCTCTTCTTCTTAAACAATCCCAAGTCCTTATCCTCTTCGACTTCGTCCATTTTATCTTGGGCTCGCTTCCTGTTTTTGGTAGGGGTTTCCGGCTTGGGTTTCTTCTTCCCTGGAGTATTTGGCGTGTTGTTGTTCGCTTTGGAATCGTTGGATTGTTTGACGGGAGTTTTGGGTTCGGGGGTTTCGGTGCCGCCACGTTTCGGTCTCGCTCGATTAGAATTTTGCTCTTTGGCCGCTTTATTGCGAGTTCTCATGCGCTGAGGGCTCTCGTCGGAGTTCTCGATGTTGCCGTTGATCGCCGCCGGCGCCGTGAGGGGCGGCAACTCGTTAGTCTTCTTGAGATGGGCCCTACAGTCCCAACAGAGAAGTTGTCTGTCTTTGCCGCCGGGTTGCCAGTCTTTTGAACCTAAGTCAAGTAAAATCGACAAAAAAGTGAAACAATAAGAACGTCGATTTTGGGAAGAGAAGGAAAAGGCAGAAGAATAGAGAAGGAAGAATGAGAAAAAACACAAGAAACGAAGGAACGAAAGATGAAAGTAGAATTAGAGGAACAACAACAAAAAAGGAAATGATAAAAACAGAAAAAAAGGAAGTAAAATCGACTAGTGATTAATCTTACTTGTCGTGAAACAGTGAGAGCATCGATATTGGGCCTCGCGGCTGTCGCTGTCATCCTCTGAATTGTCATCTTCGGTGACCGAACTGGTTTCACCAGGTTCTTTCCCAGGTTGGGGCGACGGTCGATTATTTTCGGATTCGACTGGTGCTCCAGTTCTCCCCGCGGCTCCGGTAGTGCTGCCTCCTCTACTATTTCGCGTGTTACGTATTCTTCTAAGCGAGCCTTGCCTTCTTCTTCTGTGAGGCCTATTATTGTTGGCTCCCGGTGTCTTCTTCCACAGGTAATAAAATTCCACCAGTTCCGGCTACACAAGAAAATGTTCATTACGTTAACACCCTGTTTCTTTTGCCAGGTGTCAAAAAAATAGCGAATTTAATTGAAATTTGCTGAGAAATAATTCCAAAGTACATCGTCAGCAAGTCGTCTTCGATTACTAAAACCTTACCGTATCTCGGTGAGGTAAAAGGTCCTTTCTGATCCGAAAGAAATTCTTGCCGAACTGTCGGAGGCCCTTAACGAACCTCTTCGTTTCTTCCTCGCTCCATTTCTTATCGATGCCCTTAGGCACCGGACACTTCACCAAAGCCTGCAACGCCTTCCCAGGATCGTACCCAGAATCGTGCAAAACGTCCAAAGCGTTAATAGTAGTGTCGTCCCTCGATGCGGCGTTAGCACCGTCTTCGGGACACCCACCATCGCACATACCCGCGAAAGCGGCCATCGATCTGGCGGCCCTCAGGTACATCAACAGATCGGTGTCCAAAGTCATCGCCGGCACCCATCTCAACTCTTCCCTGGTTTTCGTCTGTTCGGGATCGGGGGATAGCTGCTCCGGTGGTACACCCGGTCGGTACTCGGGCAGACGGGCCTAGTTACGAATTCGTTTCGAGTGAAATTGGAAGATCGGACACCGAAAGTTTCATATGTACAAGGGCGGAGTTAAAAAGTTAAATACGTTCGACTGTTCGCTACCAACAATGTTGTATGTACAAGGGACGGTTAAAAAGTTAGGTAATTAATTCAGCTCGAAACTGTTTACTACCAAAAATGTTCTAACTACAAGGAGCGGTTAAAAAATTTAACACACAAACTGTTCACTACCAAAATTGTTCTATATACAAGGGTGGATTAATAACTTAAATGCTCCGAAGAAACAAAAGCTTATCAAAATTTTATGTCGTTAAATTTCAGTTATTCGAAATTTGAATTGATTTTCTCGAAATTTCTACCATTATTCTATTTTTTGAATGTTTGTACCTACAAATTAATAAGTTAAGAGATTTGTTCAATTAGAGACTCTCTAGAATCAAAACATATGTCTATATGAGGGCCAATTAAAAATTTAAAGTTCGTGACTCTCATCTACGAAAAAGTTCGTACATACGAAGGTTAGTTAAAAAGTTAAAATGATTTATTCAAGTGAAGACTTTACTACTACAATATTTGTATACAAAGTAGGATTAAAACGTTAAAGTATCGCAAACAAGCCTCCAATTTGGGAATTGGGAATCTTTTATAAGACACTTTGATGAAAGATTTTAGAAACCTTTAATAAGGTAAACATTTTAAATCACGAACTATATTTGAGGAGAAATTAAGCTCGTTAAATTGAGCAGACTAATGGAAAGCTACAATGTCGAAAGCCATTTTTTCTGGTTGGTTACGTCAGTAGTAGGTTAGTGTCAACCAGCTCTACCATGCTTATATAGCGCTAGATATACTTCTGTCGTGCATGTCTTCAAGTCTACGTCATGCCAATATCAGAATCTGAATTACACGAATGGCGCAAGGTAGACAACTTTATTTTCACTAAAATGAAATATTTTAAGTTTTTGAGAAACTAAACACGCCACAGTACGAGATCTTAATAAAATCGATAATTGGAAATCAAAGCACAATTCAAGCTGATCAGGTTTTTTAATTAAAATATAAATTGACCCTCAACTTTGAAGGCGCCTCAAAAACTACTCGTTGGATTAAAAAGTGTCCCCTTAAATTAATAAAAAGTCGTTTCAAATTGCCTCACAAATAAAAAAAAATCATTTTAAATTAAAAAGTATTCCTTAAAATGAAAAAAAAATTCCCTTCAAAATAAAAAATGTTACAGTTACATTAAAGTGTTGTCTCAAATAAAAAAATGTTCTCTTATTTACAAAATGTCAAAACATTAAAAATTGTCTTCCAAAGAAAAAATTACCTTAAACTAAAAATATATAGCCCCCTAGACCCCCCAAAAGTCCCCTCAATTAAAAAAAAATCACATGAAAGTATAAAAAAAAAGATCTTTCAAATTAAGTTAACTTCAAAGTAAAAAACTGCTTCCTTAAATTTATAATATGTAGCCCCCTGGCCCCCCAAGTCTCCCCGACTAAAAAAAAAACACCTCAAAGTAAAAATAATACTCCCAAATTAAGTTTGATTCAAAATAAAAAATGTGCCCTTAAATTATAAATACATAGCCCTTTTGCCCCCAAAAGTCCCCCCTCCCCATTGAAAAAATCACCTCAAGGTAAAGAAATTTTTCTCAAATTAGGTTAACTCTAAAGTAAAAAAATGCCCCTTAAATTAAAAATATGTGGCCCCCCCCCAACCCCCCAAAAATCCCCTCGAATTAGAAAAAATTACCTCAAAGTAAAGACATTTTTCTCAAATTAGGTTTACTCTAAAGTAAAAAATATGTAGCCCCACAGCCCCCAAAAATGCCCCTCAAATTAAAAATATGTAGCTCCATAGCCCCCCCCAATTAAAAAAAATCAACTTAAAGTAAAAAATATGATCTCAAATTAAGTTAAATTAAAAAGTGCCTCCTTAAATTAAAAATATGTAGCCCCCTAGCCCCCCACAACTGAAAAAAATCACCTCAAAGTAAATCTATTTTTTTCAAATTAGGTTTACTTTAAAGTAAAAAAGTATCCCCTTAAATTAAAAATATGTAGCCCCCCAGCCCCCCAAAAATCCCCTCGAATTAGAAAAAATCACTTAAAAGTAAATAAATTTATCTCAAATTAAGTTTATTTCAAAGTAAAAAATCCCCCTCAAATTAAAAATATGTAGCTCCCTAACCCCCAAAAGTCCCTCCCCCTCAATTAAAAAAATCACCATTAAAGTAAAAAAAAATATCTCAAATTAAATTAACTTCAAAATAAAATAAGTGCCTCCTTAAATTAAAAATATGTAGCCCCCTATCCCCCCAACTGAAAAAAATCACCTCAAAGTAAATATATTTATCTCAAATTAGGTTTACTTTCAAAGTAAAAAATGCCCCTTTAAATTAAAAATATGTAGCCCCCTAGCCCCCCAAATGTCCTCCCCAACTGAACAAAATTACCTCAACATTAAAAATAATTCTCCCAAATTGAGAATGTTTCAAAATAAAAAAATGCCCTCTTAAATTAAAAATACGTCGGCCCCTAGCCCCCCAAAAGTCCCCCCAATTAAAAAAATCACCTTGAAAGTAAAAATAATTCTCTCAAATTAAGAATGTTTCAAAATAAAAAAATGCCCCCTTAAATTAAAAATACGTCGCCCCCTAGCCTCCCAAAAGCTCCCCCGCACTGAAAAAATTACCTCAAAGTAAATATATTAATCTCAAATTAGGTTTATTTCAAAATAAAAAATGCCCCCTTAAATTAAAAATATGTAGCCCCCTAGCCCCCCAAATGTCCTCCCCAACTGAAAAAAATCACCTTAAAGTAAAAATAATTCCCCCAAATTAAAAATGTTTCAAAATAAAAAAATGCGCCCTTAAATTAAAAATATGCAGCCCCCTGGCCCCCCCAATTAAAAAATTCACTTGAAAGTAAAAAGAATTCTCCCAAATTAAGAATGTTTCAAAATAAAAAAGTGCCCCCTTAAATAAAAAATATGTAGCCCCCTAGTTCCCCCCCCCCCCACTGAGAAAATCACCTCAAAGTAAATATATTTTTCTCTAATTCGGTTTACTTCAAAGAAAAATATGCCCCCTTAAATTAAAAATATGAAGCCCCTTAGCCCCCAAAAAGTCCCCCCAATTCAAAAAATTACCTAAAAATACAAAAAAATTCTCTGAAATTAAATTTATTTCAAAGTAAAAAATGCCCCCTCAAATTAAAAATAATCTCACAAATTAAGTTTACTTGAAAGTAAAAAATGTCCCCTTAAATTAAAAATATGTAGCCCCCTAGCCCCCCCCCACTAAAAAAAAAATCACCTCAAAGTAAATATATTTTTCTCAAATTAGATTTACTTTAAAGTAAAAACTGCCCCTCTTAAATTAAAAATATGTGGCTCCCTAGCCCCCCAAATGTACTCCCCAACTGCAAAAAATCACCTTAAAGTAAAAATAATTCTCCCAAATTAATAATGCTTTAAAATAAAAAAATGCCCCCTTAAATTAAAAATATGTAGCCCCCTAGCCCCAAAAGGTCCCCCCAATTAAAAAAATCACTTTAAAGTAAAAATAGTCCTCCCAAATTAAAAATGTTTCAAAATAAAAAAATGCCCCCTTACATTAAAAATATGTAGCCCCCTAGCCCCCCCACTGAAAAAATCACCGTCAAGGTAAATAAATTTTTCTCAAATTAGGTTTAATTAAAAGTAAGAAATGCTCTCTTAAATTAAAAATATGTAGCCCCCTAGCCCCCCCAAAAAAAATCACCTTAAATTAAAAATAATTCCCCCAAATTAAGAATATTTCAAAATAAAAAAAATGCCCCCTTATATTAAAAATATGTAGCCCCCTAGCCCCCCACTGAAAAAATCATCTCAAAGTAAATATATTTTTCGCAAATTAGGTTTACTTCAAAGAAAAAAAATTCCCCCTTATATTAAAAATATGAAGCCCCCAAAAAGCCCCCCAATTAAAAAAATTACCTAAAAATACAAAAAAATTCTTTGAAATTAAAATTATTTCAAAGTAAAAAATGTCCTCTCAAATTAAAAATAATCTCACAAATTAAGTTTACTTGAAAGTAAAAAATGTCCCCTTAAATTAAAAATATGTAGAACCCTAGCCCCCCCCCCCTTCCTGAAAAAAATCACCTTAAAGTAAATATATTTTTCTCAAATTAGGTTTACTTCAAAGTAAAAAATGCCTCCTTAAATTAAAAATATGTATCCCCCTAGCCCCCAAAAAATTCCCCCTAATTAAAAAAATTACCTAAAAATACAAAAAAATTTTCTGAAATTAAATTTATTTTAAAGTAAAAAATGCCCCCTCAAATTAAAAATAATCTCACAAATTAAGTTTACTTGAAAGTAAAAAATACCCCCTTAAATAATAAAATATGTAGCCCCCTAGCCCCAAAGTCCCCCCAATTAAAAAAAAATCACCTTAAAGTAAAAAAATTCTCCCAAATTAAAAATGTTTCAAAATAAAAAAATGCCCCCTTACATTAAAAATATGTAGCCCCCTAGCCCCCCAAAAGTCCCCCTCCCACTGAAAATATCACCTCAAAGTAAATATATTATTCTCAAATTAGGTTTACTTCAAAGTAAAAAATGCCTGCTTAAATTAAAAATATGTAGCCCCCTAGCCCCCTAAAAGTCCCCCAAAATTAAAAAAATCACCTTTAAGTAAAAATAATTCTCCCAAATTAAGAATGTTTTAAAATAAAAAAGTGCCCCTTTAAATTAAAAATATGTAGCCCCCTAGCCCCCCCATTAAAAAAATTACCTAAAAATTCAAAAAAATTCTCTGAAATTAAATTTATTTCAAAGTAAAAAATGCCCCCTCAAATTAAAAATAGTCTCACAAATTAAGTTTACTTGAAAGTAAAAAATGTCCCCTTAAATTAAAAATATGTAGCCCCTAGCCCCCCAAAAGTCCCCCCAACTGAAGAAAATCACCTCAAATTACATATATTTTTCTCTAATTAGGTTTACTTCAAAGTAAAAAATACCCCCTTAAATTAAAAATATGTAGCCCCCTAGCCCCCAATTAAAAAAATTACCTAAAAATACAAAAAAATTCTCTGAAATTAAATTTATTTCAAAGTAAAAAATGCCCCCTCAAATTAAAAATAATGTCACAAATTAAGTTTACTTGAAAGTAAAAAAATGTCCCCTTAAATTAAAAATATGTAGCCCCTAACCCCCAAGTGCCTCCCACTGAAAAAATCATCTCAAAGTAAATATATTTTTCTTAAATTAGGTTTAATTCAAAGTAAAAAATGCCCCCTTAAATTAAAAATATGTAGACCAATAGCCCCCAAAAGTCCCCCCTCACTGAAAAAATCACCTCAAAGTAAATATATTTTTCTCAAATTAGGTGAACTTCAAAGTAAAAAATGCCCGTTTAAATTAAAAATATGTAACCCCCTAGCCCCCCAAAGTCCCCCCCAATTAAAAACAATCACCTGAAAATAAAAATAATTCTCCCAAATTAAGAATATTTCAAAATAAAAAAATGCCCCTTTAAATTAAAACTATGAAGCCCCTTAGCCCCCAAAGTCCCCCAATTAAAAAAATTACCCAAAAATACAAAACAATTCTCTGAAATTAATTTATTTCTAAGTAAAAAAGGCCCCCTCAAATTAAAAATAATCTCACAAATTAAATTTACTTGAAAGTAAAAAAGTCCCCTTAAATTAAAAATATGTAGCCCCCTAGCCCCCAAGTGCCCCCCACTGAAAAAATCATCTCAAAGTAAATATATTTTTCTTAAATTAGGTTTAATTAAAAGTAAAAAATGCCCCCTTAAATTAAAAATATGTAGCCCCCAAGTCCCCCCAATTAAAAAAAAATCACCTGAGAGTAAAAAAGAATTCTCCCAAATTAAGAATGCTTCAAAATAAAAATGTGCCCCCTTAAATTAAAAATATGTAGCCTCCCTAGCCACCAAAAGTCCCCTCCCCTCCCCAATTAAAAAATTATCCCAAAGCAAAAAATTCTCTGAAATGAGGTTAACTTTAAAGTAAAACAATGCACCCGAAAATTAAAAATATGTAGCTCTCTAGCCCCCCAAAATTAAAAATTGGCTGCTCATTTAAAAAGTACACTTAATTAAAAAAAAATCACTCAAATATGAAGAAAAAGGTGCCCCCTCAAACTAAGCAAAATTTCCTTAATTAAAAAAATCACCTAAAATTAAAAAAATCACCTCAAATTAAAAATTCACCTCAAATTAAAAATTCACCTCAAATTAAAAATTCATTTCAAATTAAAAATTCACTTCAAATAAAATCTCCCAAATAAAAAAATGTCCCCCTCCCAAATTAAAAATATTTTGTTTCCAAAAAAAAAATTCCCCTTAAATTAAAAACATTCACCTCCAATTAATAAATCCCATTCACCCCCATTCAATTAATAAAATGATGGCCCGAATTAAAAACGCCCCTTCAATATTAAAAATAAACAAAATCAGCTCGAATTGAAAAATGCCCAAAAAGACGGCCAATTACTGTCATTCGTGTAACCAGTGTCCGATTTTCCAGAAGTATGTAAAATTTTGTTTTGTTACCGTTCTTGTCACGTACATATATGTCTTTTACCTGGTTTCCCGGACCCACCCGAATTTCGCCCTGAGTCGTGGCCATTCTCGGCACGGTTTTCCACTACGGTAGCTGCTGCTCGTCGACGGTCGAGTTTTTTACATTTTCCTCCACGCGGTCCTTACGGGAAATTTTCTGAAAAACAGACGCAGCGTGTATATTCGAACGAGTGGGGAGTACATTTTATTAAATTAGAAATTCAACGACTTTGACAGGAAACGTGTCCATATTTGTGAAATTTTATCTAGCAGATAAGTAGCTAAATACAAATTATTTAATATTTCTGAACCAGTAGGATAGCGTGTCGGTAATTAAGTCGAACACTGACGATGAGAGTGACGCTCGAGTCTTACCTGAGGTGATTACTTTTGAATCACTCGATAGAACGTACATATTAAATTTGGGATTTAACGACTAAAAATTTGTTGCACTCTAGCGCAAAACGTGTCCATGTTTGTGAAATTTAATCAAGCAGCTAGACCACAATTTCAAAATTATTTCATATTTCTGAACCGGTAGGATAGCGCGAATGCAATTCACTCGAACACTGACAATGAAAGTGAGGCTCGAGTTTTACCTGAGGCGATTACTTTTGAATCACCCGATAGAACGCCGACAACGTTCAGATAATCAAATGACTCAATACGACATAATCTTAAATTATCACTAGTTATTAATTACACTGGCAAATAATTAGTATCCACGAAAAATTGACGATTCCTTTCTAAACTCGATGAAAACGTTTATTTCGTAACGTCAAATTAGTAAGAATTAAATCGCAATTAACCAGCCTCAGAATGATTTAAAAATGATATTATAGTAATTAAATAACCATTTCGCTTTTTGTCCATTACATGACTTAAAATGCCAATTCTAATTATACGCTTCAAATAAAAATTGTTTAAATACGACCACTACATATACACAACCTGAGGATTTAATTGTCAAAATGGATTGACGTTCTTTTGTCAAAATAATTAAAAAATCTATAAACTCATTACCAATCGATCAAAATCAAGGTAGATTCTAATAAAAACTTGGACGTTGTAAAAGTACAGTTATATTTGCACAAGGTGTAAAGCGTTTGACAAATTGCTAATTGGACATGTCACCCCCCCAACCTGCGGCAAATTAAAATGTATACTCTACAATTAACATGTCAATTACGCTAATAAACACCGGATTAACCCATCCGGATGACAAATGTTAAAAAATATAATACACAACCGACGAATTTCGCTCGTATTTTCCGACGAAACGTCCCAAAATTCTTTATTTACATTCAATATTTACTTACCACAGGTCAAACAATCCCTACATAACACAAGATTAGAACGCGAATTTTCGACAAAACGCAATTCCGCAGACGCTGAACTCAAACTACACGACATGTACCGGAACCACGCTAACGCACATTTAACACAAAAACGATTTTTTTCGACGAGATAATACAAAAACTTTAATCAAATCACCATTACTTTTATCGATTGCAGGCCGCCATTTTGGCTTGAGCTTTCTTGAAGAAGTTTATGACGCTCGCGACATCTGTCGCTGTCGTTCTCACCCCATTGACACCACATTAGGGCCCATAGAATTGAACGCGTAGTTCAAATGTACCGCACCGGTTCTTTGTACATATTTATGAATTTATGTTTCTATAAGATTAGAACATTGAACTTTTACACGTTTTTGTGGTTTAATGTAGGCAACCAAACATTCAACGGCGATGGCGCCCCAAAAACTAATTACGCTTGTAGGGGGCAACAAACTAGTTTCAGGGATTTGTGTTGGTGGAATATAAATATTTAACCAAGATTTATCGTGATGTGGTGATGGTACCTGACTGCCGTTTAATTCAGTTTTTGTTTTGCTACTAAAGAGAGCTTTAGCTACCAATTAACGAATAGTTAATCAACTCTTGCTGTTAGAAATGTGTTGACAGTTCGGGTTTAATCATCGGAAAAGTGCTATTGTGCCGCTTTTTTATCAAAAATATAGCTTAAAACGGCATAATGGCACTTTTCCGATGATTAAACCCCTTTGACGCATTGATATTAACCATAACTCGTCAATGGATTTTAATCATTTTTGTAGCAGAGCGTATTTTTTTGGGGAAAATGCTAAATGTGGCTGCTCTTTGATTTGGGTTAAATTTTCCGTGGTTTAATGTGAAAAAAATAAGGTGAAATAAAAAACGAGGAACTTTAAAAACAATTTATTTTGCGTTATACACCCAAACTGTGTCGATTCCCTCTCCAACTACCTTAATAGGCGTTTTATTAGGTAGTGGAAATCTGCAGGCGACTACAAGGCAATTTTCTTTGGATTCATCAGCGATTTTTTTCTCTAAATCTTTCATCTGCAAGAACGATGCTGTAGAACAAGAGTGATGCTATAGAAGTACGAAATATGCTAATTAGAACATACCATTTGCTCAACACCAAATATAACTATATTGTCGTAAGGAGACAAGTTGAACTTCCACAAGTCTTTATGGAAAAATTTCGTCTGCTTATAAAGACCACTGGTTAAAGCGCTCGCTTTGGAATAGACCACTAACCATGGATTTAGTTCGACACCATGCGAAACGAATCGATTCTTGGCTGCCTCTGTTAAATAATTCAGGTTGTTATTTATCGAACCATAATATTAAAAAATTACTTATTATCACGATTTCTTACTGATATCAATGAAATAAAATTGTTTCATATCGAAAAAGAGTCGATGTAAGAAAAAAGTCAACAACCACAAAATAACTCATTATTATGGAATTAAAGTTAGTAACTTGTTACCAATTCACCTACCTAGGACTATTCTGCCGTCTCCCGACCCCAAATCAATCAAAGAACCCGATCGCCCCTCCAATGCTTTGAATATGTTACGAACTTGCTCGTTTGTTGCAGGAATATAAGGCAGGCAAAACTTCCTAAAAGCTGGACTAACGAAGGGGGCACAAACAACAGTAAGTCCTAACGCGACTCCTCCTGCAACGCACCATTGCAATTAACCGAACGGGGGACGCCAAAACAATTACCCGTTAACCCAATCAAAATTTTACCAGTCTTGGTTAATTTGGCGTCCGTTTTCGATGCGCCGCCGATAGATGCAAGTATATCGGTCATAATCACTCACTTAGTTTACTATAACTTATGTCTCAATAACGTAAAATTAGTAAATTAAAACGAGACATTAGCAGCAGATAAAATTACGTGTAGCGCCCCAACAAAACGATGACACGTTCAAACGGCAACTAATTTCGGCCGCCAATTTAATCAATAATTTATTAAATAATTCAAGAATATGTAAAACGTAATATTTATTCTGTATTTAAATTAAAATTCATAAATTCAAATTTATAGGTTATGACCATAGACAAAATGTAATTAAATAAAATAGATTATATAAGATGGCAGATGTCAAATTCACATTTTGCATAGTAATGCGTGGCCTTGCACCTAAATTTTAACCAGGAAGTAAATTAAGGCGTTTTTCCGTTTACAACCGGTTAAGCTTCGTTTTACTATTCATTATGGAAATCAAACTACCGCTCTTAAAAATGAAAGGAGGCTAAATATTACTTTCATATTCTGCGTTTTTTGCTTTTTGATCGTTAATAAAATTTTAGTTATCAATCTTAAAAAGTTGAAATACAGAACTTGTCGCCTGAATCCAACAAAGATTAAAAAACACAACAAAGGTTGCTCTAACGCATTTCGACAGCCAAGCTGTCATCTTTAGAGAGAGATACTCTGAAAATGACACCTTGGCTATCGGAACGCGTTAGAGCAGCCTTTGTTGTCTTTTTTAATCTTTCTTGGTTTCAGGGGATACGATTTGTATTTTAAGATAAAAGTAGGAAAAAGAAATTTTCAAAAAAAAATCCGAAAAATGTCGAAATTATTAGAAATTGTCAAACCACATAAAATATTCAAAATTTTGCCTACCAGTGAATGCATTCTCCAGCGAATTTATTTATTCTGAAATTTGATATTTGCACTTTTTGCATGATTTTTGCAACAACCACTGACATTTGCCAAGTCTGGGAAAAGATAATTTTGTACTTCTGAGTTAAAAATCTCATTCTACTTGCGAATAACGTAATTTTCGGAACATTTCACTTTAAGATCCTTTTATTGTTATTGTTTTTTGTAAAACACGAAAAGCTCTGTGAACTTGATAGTGATAGTTGGGCAAAATGTCTGCAGTTTTATCTAATTTCGCCAATTTAAATTTTTTCGGAACCATGCAATTTTCGCCACTTTTTTAATTAAAGCGCAAAGCACCGCAGTTTTTAAGAAAGTCCAAACGGTTTAAACGGTCGACAAGCTACCAGGGTTAAGTGAAAAGTCGTCACCGCGGTTTTAAATTAGTCCAAACGGTTTAAAACAGTTACAATCTACCAGGGTTAGGTAAAAAATCGTCACCGCGGTTTTTAAGTAAGTCCAAACGATTTAAAACAGTCTACAATCTACCAAGGTTAAATGAAAAATCGTCACCGAGGTTTTTAAGTAAGTCCAACGCGGTTTTAAAGTAAGTCCTAACGTTTTAAAACAGTCTACAATCTACCAGGGTTAGATAAAAAAATCGTCACCGCGGTTTTTAAGTAAGTCCAAACGGTTTAAAACAGTCTACAATCTATCAGGGTTAAATGAAAAATCGTCACCGCGGTTTTTAAGTAAGTCTAACGCGGTTTTAAAGTAAGTTCAAACGGTTTAAAACAGTCTACAATCTACCAGGGTTAGATAAAAAATCGTCACCGCGGTTTTTGAGTAAGTCCAAACGGTTTAAAACCGTCTACAATCTACCAAGGTTAAATAAAAAATCGTCACTTGTAAAATATTTATTAAACATTATTTAAAACTTAGCGATAAAAATAAAACGCCCCATTTAACGATAAAAAAAGCAGATAACGCCACAATAGTAAAATAGAAAACCAAACGCTTCAACTGCACGTCGCCTGATGACGCAACAGCTGCGAAGCCGGTATCAAATCGGCGCAAAATTCACATGGCAACTCGGCTTCGGGCGAACTCGGTTGCGGCGCTATGAAATAGTCATCGGGTTCAGGCGAACGTCTAACGCGAGCCAAATCCGGTCTGCAACCGGTTTCGTGTTGAATGAGGTCTTCGTGAGGTATCGGAGTATCGCAGAACTCGCACGGAATTACAAGCTCGGTAGGGGGGTTCCTCCGTCTGGGAGGCTTGGGGGCCGGCCCTGCTTAAATGACAGAACGTTGGTAAAGTTTCGCTATTTCGTTATTTGGGTTAATGTGTCAGCGGGTGTTAAAGTAACACGAAAAGCGAGTAGAAATACACTCCAGAAAGCATCTACGTCGACATGTCTTATTTAAAAATGACTGTGCTGTTCCATTTACCATCGAATTAAAATCGGGACAAAGGAATAAATTAAGAAAATAAATATGGGAAGGGAGGAGGAAATGAAGGGCGGAAGGAATAAAGGGCGAAAAGAATAAAGGGCGGAAGGAATAAAGGACGGAAGGAATAAAGGGTGGAAGGAATAAAGGGTGGAAGGAATAAAGGGTTGGAAGGAATAAAGGGCGGAAGGAATAAAGGGCGGAAGGAATAAAGGGAGGAAGGAATAAAAGGCGGAAGGAATAAAGGGCGGAAGGAATGATTGAAGGACAGAAGAAATGAATGAAGGATGGAAGGAATGAATGAAGGAAGGAAGAAAGAAAGTTAGAAAGGGAGAAAGAAAGTTAGGAAGGAAGGAAGTAAGTTAGGGAGGAAGGAGGGAAGGAAGGAGGGAAGGAAGGAGGAAAGGAAGGAAGGAAGGAAGGAAGGAAGGAAGGAAGTTAGAAAGAAAGAAAGTTATGAAGGAAGGAAGTTAGGAAGGAAAAAAGGAAAGAAGTTAGGAAGGAGGAAGGAAGAAAGAAAGTTAGGAAGGAAGAAAGAAAGTTAGGAAGGAAGAAAGAAAGTTAGGAAGGAAGAAAGAAAGTTAGGAAGGAAGAAAGAAAGTTAGGAAGAAAGAAAGTTAGGAAGGAAGAAAGAAAGTTAGGAAGAAAGAAAGTTAGGAAGGAAGGAAGTTAGGAAGGAAGGAAGGAAGTTAGGAAGGAAGTTAGGAAGAAAGTTAGGAAGGAAGGAAGAAGTTAGGAAGAAAGGAAGGAAGAAAGTTAGAAAGGAAGGAAGAAAGTTAGGAAGGAAGGAAGAAAGAAAGTTAGGAAGGAAGGAAGGAAGGAAGGAAGGAAGTAAGGAAGGAAGTTAGGAACGAAGGAGGGAAGGAAGTTAGGAAGGAAGGAAGAAGGGAAGGAAGGAAGAAACGAAGGAAGAAAGGAAGTTAGGAAGGAAGTTATGAAGGAATGAAGTTAGGAAGGAAGAAAGGAAGGAAGTTAGGAAGAAAGTTAGGAAGGAAAAAAGTTAGGAAGAAAGGAAGAAGGTTAGGAAGGAAGGAAGAAAGTTAGGAAGGAAGAAAGAAAGTTAGGAAGGAAGAAAGAAAGTTAGGAAGAAAGAAAGAAAGTTAGGAAGGAAGAAAGAAAGTTAGGAAGGAAAAAAGAAAGGTGGGAAGAAAAAAAGTTAGGAAGGAAGGAAGAAAGAAGTTAGGAAGAAAAAAAGTTAGGAAGGAAGGAAGAAAGAAGTTAGGAAGAAAGAAAGCTAAGAAAGGTACGAAAGGACGTTAGGAAGGACAGGAAGTTAGGAAGAAGGAAGAAGGGAAGGAATGGAGAAAGGAAGGAAGTTATGAGGAATGAAGTTAGGAAGAAGAAAGGAAGGAAGTTAGGAAGCAAGGAAGAAAGTTAGGAAGAAAGGAAAGAAGAAAGTTAGGAAGAAAGGAAGAAAGATTAGGAAGGAGGAAGAAAAGTTAAGAAGGAAGAAAGAAAGAAACTTAGGAAGCGAAGGAAGTTAGGAAGGAAGGAAGAAAGAAAGTTAGGAAGGAAGGAAGAAAGAAAGTTAGGAAGGAAGGAAAAATAAGTTATGGAGGAAGGACGGACAAGAAAGTCTAGATGGAAGGAAGAAAAAGAAAGTGGGAAGAACAGGAAGCAGAAAGTTGGGAAAAGAAGGAAAGTTAGGAAGGAAGGAAAAGTTAGGAAGGAAGGAAGAAGGAAGGAAAAGAAGAGAAGAAAGAAGTTAGGAAGGAAGGAAGAAAGTTAGGAAGGAAGGAAGGAAGTTAGGAAGGAAGAGTAAGAAAGAATTAGGATGAGAAGGAAGAAAGGAAGGAAGTTAGGGAAGGAAGGAAGAAAGAAAGTTAGGAAGGAAGAAAGAAAGTTAGGAAGGAAAGAAGAAAGTTAGAGAAGAAAGAAGTTAGGAAGGAAGAAAGAATTAGGAAGAATGAAGGAGGAAGTTAGGAAGAAGAAAAGGAAGGAAGGAAGTTATGAAGGAAGGAAGAAAGTTAGGAAGGAAGTTAGGAAGAAAGTTAGGAAGGAAGGAAGGAAGGAGAAGGAAGAAGAAGTTAGGAAGGAAGGAGGGAAGGAAAGTTAGGAAGGAAGAAGAAGGAAGGAAAGAAGAAGAGAAGAAAGGATAGGAAGAAGGAAGTTAGGAAGGAAGAAGAAGAAGGAATGAAAGGAAGAAAGGGAAGAAAGGAAGGAAGTTAGGAGAAAAAGGAAGGAAAAGTAGGGAAAGAAAGGAAGAAAGTTAGGAAGGAAGGAAGAAAGTTAGGAAGGAAGAAAGAAAGTTAGGAAGGAAGAAAGAAAGTTAGGAAGAAAGAAAGAAAGTTAGGAAGGAAGAAAGAAAGTTAGGAAGGAAAAAAGAAAGGTGGGAAGAAAGAAAGTTAGGAAGGAAGGAAGAAAGAAAGTTAGGAAGGAAGAAAGCTAGAAAGGAAGAAAGAAAGTTAGGAAGGAAGGAAGTTAGGAAGGAAGGAAGGAAGTTAGGAAGGAAGGAAGAAGGGAAGGAAGGAAGAAAGGAAGGAAGTTATGAAGGAATGAAGTTAGGAAGGAAGAAAGGAAGGAAGTTAGGAAGAAAGTTAGGAAGCAAGGAAGAAAGTTAGAAAGGAAGGAAGAAAGTTAGGAAGAAAGGAAGATGGTTAGGAAGGAAGGAAGAAAGTTAAGAAGGAAGAAAGAAAGAAACTTAGGAAGGAAGGAAGTTAGGAAGGAAGGAAGAAAGAAAGTTAGGAAGGAAGAAAGAAAGTTAGGAAGGAAGGAAAAGAAAGTTAGGAAGGAAGGAAGAAAGAAAGTTAGGATGGAAGGAAGAAAGAAAGTTGGGAAGAAGGAAAGTTAGGAAGGAAGGAGAAAAGATAGATAGGAAGGAAGTTAGGAAGGAAGAAAGTTAGGAAGGAAGTTAGGATGGAAGGAAGGAAGTTAGGAAGGAAGTTATGAAGGAAGGAAGTAGGAGGAAGGAAGAAGGGAAGGAAGGAAGAGGAAGAGAAAGGAAGGAAGTAGAAGAAAGTTGGAAGGAAGAAGAAAGTTAGGAAGGAAGGAAGTAGAGGAAGAAAGAAAGTTAAGAAGAAGAAAGTGGGAAGGAAGAAAGAAAGTTAGGAAGAAAAGGGAAGTTGGGAAGAAGGAAGTTAGGAAGAAGGAAGGAAGTTAGAAGAGAGAAGGAAGAAGAAAGAGGAAGAAGGAAGTTAGGAAGAAGTTAGGAAGGAAGGAAGAAGTAGGAAGGAAGGAAGTTAGGAAGGAAGGAAATTAGGAAGGAATGAAGGAAGGAAGGAAGGAAGGAAGGAAGAAAGGAAAGGAAGAAAGGAAAGAGGAAGTTAGGAAGAAAGTTAGGAAGGAAAGAAGGAAGAAAGTAAGAGGAGGGATGAGGAAGAAAGAAGAAGATAAAGGAAGGATGAAGCCAAGAAGAGGAAACATAGAAAAGAGGAACAAAAGAAAAGAAAGATAGGAAGAAGAGGAACAAAGGAAGAAGTACGAAGAAGAAAAAGAAAAACAGAAGAAGGGGAAAGACGAAAGAAAAAAGAGAATGGAAGAAGAGGAACGAAGAAAAAACAAAATAGGAAAGAGTAAGAAAGAAAGAAGGCAAAGAAATAATGAAGAGAAACGGAAGAAGAGAGAAGAATAAAAGGAAGAAATAAGAGGATGGAAGTAAAAGGGAATGAACAAGTAAGGGAAGAGACAAAATTAAGAAAGAAAGGGTGAAGAAAGTAAGAAGAGAAGAGGAATGAAATAAGACGGGAAAAGAAGAAAAGGGAGACAGGAAAAACGAATAATGAAGGAAGAGGATGACGAAACGAGGAAGACGAAGGTAAAAAGTGAAGGATACATAGAAAGGAAGGAAGCAAAAGAAAAAGTGGGGGATGGAAGTAAGAAGAAGAAGAGAAGGAGGAAAAAGAAAGAAAGTGAAGAAAGGAAACAGAAGGAAGAAGAGGAAGTAAGGAAGCAGAAGAAAGAAAGGAAAAAGAAGGAAGAGGGGAGAGAAAACGGAAGAAAGGAATAAGGAAAAAGGGCAGGAAGCAAGAGAAAGGGAAGAAAGAAGAAGGAAGACAGAAAGTAGAAGAAAGAAAGGAAGAAGAAAAAAAAAGGAATGGAGGAAGAAAGCGGAACAAGGGAAAAGAAAGAAGCGGAAGGAAGAAGGGGAGGGAAGGATGAAAAAGGAAAAGGAAGGAAAAGGAAAAGAAAATAATAAGACCGAAGGAAGAAGAAGAATTAAAAAGAGGAAGATAGGAAGAATTTGAAGGAAAGAGGAAAGACGAAGCGGAAGAAAAAAAGAAAAAGGGGAAAGAAAAATAAATAGGAAAAAAGAAAGAAAAAATGAAGGAAAAAAGAAGAAATGGAAAGGGGAAGGAAAGATTAGAAAAGGAAAGGAAGAAGAGAAATAAAAGAATAGGACGGAAGGAAGAACAAAGGAATTGAGAAAGAAAGAAAGGAAAGAAAGAAGGAAAGCAGTTGAAAACAAGAACAGGAAGGAATGAAGAAAAAGGAAAAAAGAAGAAGAAGGAAAAAAGAGCAGGAAGGAAGGCAGGTAGCAAAAAAGGAACGAAGGAAGAAAAAAGAAAAGAAAAACAGAACGAAAAAAGGAAGAAAGAAAGAGGAAACGAAGAAGGGGTGTAGTGAAGAAAGAATGGGCGAAAAGAAAGAATCAAAGAAGCGACAGAAAGAGAAGGAAGGGAAAAAATAAGAAAAGAGAACAAAAAGGAGAAAAATAAAAGACAGAAAGACGTAAAGAAACAAAAGGAAAAATAAAAGGAAAGAAACAGGAAGAAACAAGTTGAAGGAACAAGTGAAAGAAACAGAAAAAGAAACAAAGCAAGAAAGGAGAGTAAGAGACAAATAACGGAGGAACAAGGAAATGGAAGAAGTACACAGAAAAAGAAGAAAAGAAGGATTAAAACTTGATAGGTAACAAAAACCAGACAAAAGTGCCAAAAAAGACAGGATGACGTTTGGCGTAATAGGATACGAAAATGGAGACAGACAGACAAACAGCAAGCGTAGTAAAAAAAATTTCTATTGTTCCATCATCGCAAACCGTAAATATTTTGGCTTTGAATCTACTTAATGTCACCCACGGTCTCGTCATACAACCACGAGCATTGTATAGTAATCTAGTCATAATCCAAAAATAGTCTCGGTATCAATTTTTTTAGCGTTTACGAGCGACATACAATTTTTTCAGTCTCTTGAGCGATTCCAAATGTGCCCCCGTAATAATGAGCCAGAAAGGTTTGCGAATAGGTTTAAATTTAGTCACTAATAATTTGGTAAAGAGCGTTTTTTATTTGGCGGCAATCCAGCGGTCATATGTTAGGAGCAGACACACCAAAACGTAAATCGAAAAAGTGATACTTCCTACTGAAGTTATTTATTTATTTGTTATTTGGTCGAAAACTAAACGCAGCAAGAATTTCTAGCAAAAAGTGGCAAAGCTCGGATAAAAACCTTTGTTGTGGTTGAAATGATTTCTGGGTATCGCCCCATTGTGCCTCAGGGGAACCGTTATACTCGCAGAATCATGCAGAAGGTTCCTAATATACTCCGTTTTACCTGGTAATTACAATTTGTAAGTAAGCAAACGAGTTTTTGGAACAATTTCAGTTCGTTAACATTTTCGGTATCCACTTTCGACTTTTTGGGAAATAAATTGCTTTAAATAAATAATTTAAAATTATTACTTCTTCCAAAATACTTTTGCTTGTCTCTGGCTAACAATCAGATAAAAAATTAGTCATATATCCAAGTTAGCAAATTTTCGCTTGTTCTGGGTTTAAAGAGTTCATTTTTCAAAAAAATCGAACGTAATGCTGAAAATGATCAAATAAAAAGTACAATTCTCTCGAATTAAAGAGTCCCTATAAGGATTTGAAAAATTCCAATAACTCGTACTTACAATCCAACCGTCTAGAGATCTCCTTGTAACTTTCTCCTTTCTCCGTCTTTATCCCAGTTCCTCCAGGTGGTCTCCGAGCCCCATAGCTCATAGGCAAGTAATCCGTTGGATCGAACGAGTCAAAGGCGGTAAAAGGTCGCAAAGGTGGCGGCCGATTTCTCCTAGACTCCGAACTCTGACTTCTTTCGGTGGTCGACTCCCAGGAAGCTCTCGGTCCAGGCTCTGAAACCCCCACTGTAAAAAAACGAATAACTAAGAGGACGACTCACCGTCTTTGAGCTTGAGGAACCCATGATTCGAATCCATATGAATTTGCTTGTATTTGAACATGACGATTTCGCCACATTCCAAACATTTATCAGTTCTAGACCCGCAGTAATTCTCATGCTCCTCCAAGTCGAGCTTGGGTAACTCCAGCTCGCAGTATTTACACGCTAGGAGTCCACTACTGGTCTTCGGCGGTACGTAAGATTTCGATGGCATTTCGTGAAGCGGCTTCGACACGTTGTGAGACTTTGCCATCAGATCGTGGGTTTTGGGCGTCACATCCTGCAGCTTTCGACGTCACATTGGGAGCTTTCGACTGTCACATTGTGAGCTTTCGACGTCACATCGTGAGCCTTCGACGTCACTTCGTTAGCTTTCTCGTGTGATCTCGAGGCCACTTCGTGCGATTTAGACGAGTAAGCTCTCGCCTGGTAGATCATAGGATTTCGGGGGTAGAGCGGAAGCTTCGTTGCTCAATCTTCGCTCTCGTGAAGATCTGGTTTTGGCCTCACTGTTTAGTGAGTAACCGCTGTTTTGAGAGTAACCGCTGTTTAGGGAATAACCGCTGTCTAGGAATTTTTCATGGCGTTCTAGATATTTTTCTTTGCGCGCCGCCACTTTCTTGTCTTCGACGGTTTTCCTGGATTGATAATAGTCGCTCTTTTCCAGATTTGTCCTTACTATTTCCGGAATATTCAAAGGTGTGTCTATCTTCCTGCAGCTCTTTCTATGATCCTCGAACTGGTTCTTGGGGATCGGTTCTTTGCAGGTCTGACATAGGGTGATATTTCGCGCGCAATGTGCCGTGTGCATCACGTAGTTGTGTTGTGGAATTTCTTTTTTGCTTCAAATAGAAAATGAATCACATATTTACTTTTCAAAATTTTCTAAAAAAGCGTCGAAAATTAAAAAAAAGACGACCTTTCTATAATAATTTGTATTTCTAAAATCCGAATTATTAAATTGTTTCGAAAAAAAAAAACTGACGTTTTAGTAGCATCCACCCCCAAAAATCACAACCAAAATGTCTGTTTTAAATTTGAGATTCTAAAAAAAGATCGAAATTCTGTAAAAATGTGTTGGAATTTTAAAAGAATTAATTTCCCAAAAATTCCAAATTAAATTGACAATGAAGAAAGTTAAAAGTTTGAAAAAGAAGGAAGGAATGGAGGAAGGAAGGACGGAAGGAATGAAGGAAGAAAGGAATAAAGGATAGAAGGAAGGAATAAAGGATGGAAGGAATGAAGGAAGGCGGAAGGAATGACGGACGAAAAGAATGAATGAAGGATGGAAGGAATGAATGAAGGATGGAAGGATGAAGGAATGACGGAAGGAATGAAGGAAGGTCGGAAGGAATGAAGGAAAGTCGGAAGAAATGAAGGAAGGGCGAAAGGAATGAAGGAAGGCGGAAGGAATGAAAAAATTAAGAAAGGAATGAAGGAAAGCCAGAAGGAATGAAGGAAGGCCGAAAGGAATGAAGGAAGGATGGTAGGAAGAAATGAAGGAAGGACGGTAGGAAGAAATGACGGAAGGGAGGACGAAAGAAATGATGGAAGGGTGGAAGGAATGAAGGAAGGACGGAAGGAATGAAGGAAGGACGAAGAAGGACGGAAGGAATGACGAAATGAATGAAAGAAGGAAGGACGGAAGGAATTAAGAAAGGACGGAAGGAAGGACGAAAGGAAAGACGGAAGGAATAAGGAAGGAAGAAGAGAAGGAGAAAGGAAGGAAGGAAAGAAGGAAGGAAGGAAGAGGAAGGAAGAAAGAAGGAAAAAGAAGGAAGGAAAAAGGAAGGAAAGAAGGAAGAAGAAGGAAGGAAGAAGGAAGAAAGAAGGAAGGAAGGAAGGAAAGAAAGAAGGAGGAAGGAAGAAGAAGGAAGAAGGAAGGAAGAAAGGAAGGAAGGAAGAAGGAAGGAGAAAGGAAGAGAAAGAAGGAAGGAAAGAAGGAAGGAGAAGGAAGAAGGAAGAAGAAAGAAGGAAAGAAGGAAAGAAGAAGGAAGGAAGGAAGGAAAAAGGAAGGAAGAAAGGAAGGAAGAAGGAAGAAGAAGGAAGGAAAGAAGGAAGAGAAGGAAGGAAAGAAGAGGAAGAAGAAGAGAAGAAGGAAGGAAGGAAGGAAAGGAAGGAAGAAAGAAGGAAGGAGAAGAAGAAGGAAAGAAAAGAAAAAGGAAAGAAAGGAAGGAAGGAAGGAAGAAGAAAGGAAGAAAAGGAAGGAAGGAAGAAGTAAGGAAGGAACAGGAAGGAAAAAGGAAGGAAGAAGAAGAAGGAAGGAAGAGAAGGAAGGAAGGAAGGAAGGAAGAAGGAAGAAGGAAGGAAGGAAGGAAGGAAGGAAGAAGGAAGGAAGGAAGAAGGAAGGAAGGAAGGAAGAAGGAAGGAAGGAAAGAAGGAAGGAAGAAGGAAGGAAAAGAAGGAAGAAGAGAAGAAGGAAGGAAGAGGAAGGAAGAAGGAAGGAAAGAAGGAAGGAAGAAGGAAGGAAAGAAGGAAGGAAAGGAAGGAAAGGAGGAAGGGAAGGAAGGAAAGAAGAAGGAAGAAGGAAGGAAAGAAAGGAAGGAAAGAAGGAAGAGAAGGAAGGAAGAGGAAGGAAAGGAAGGAAGAAGAAGGAAGGAAGGAAGGAAGGAAGGAAGGAAGGAAGGAAGGAAGGAAGGAAGGAAGGAAGGAAGGAAGAAGGAAGGAAGGAAGGAAGGAAGGAAGGAAGGAAGGAAGGAAGGAAGGAAGGAAGGAAGGAAGGAAGGAAGGAAGGAAGGAAGGAAGGAAGGAAGGAAGGAAGGAAGGAAGGAAGGAAGGAAGGAAGGAAGGAAGGAAGGAAGGAAAGAAGGAAGGAAAGAAGGAAGGAAAGAAGGAAAGAAGGAAGGAAGGAAGGAAGGAAGGAAGGAAAGAAGGAAGGAAAGAAGGAAGGAAAGAAGGAAGGAAGGAAGGAAGGAAAGAAGGAAGGAAGGAAGGAAGGAAGGAAGGAAGGAAGGAAGGAAGGAGAGGAAGGAAGGAAGGAAGGAAAGGAAGGAAGGAAGGAAGGAAGGAAGGAAGGAAGGAAGGAAGGAAGAAGGAAGGAAGGAAGGAAGGAAGGAAGGAAGGAAGGAAGGAAGGAAGGAAGGAAGGAAGGAAGGAAGGAAGGAAGGAAGGAAGGAAGAAGAAGGAAGGAATAAGGAAGGAAGAAGGAAGGAAGGAAGGAAGGAAGGAAGGAAGGAAGGAAGGAAGGAAGGAAGGAAGGAAGGAAGGAAGGAAGGAGGGAAGGAAGGAGGGAAGAACGAAGCAAGCAAGCTAGGACCAAAGAAGAGAAAGGGAGGAAAAAGAGAAAAGACAGAAGAGGAAGGAGCGAAGAAAAGAGAGCAAAAAGAAAGGGAAGGAAGCAAAGGAGGAAGGAAGCAAAGAAAGGGGGAAGAGAATGTTAAGAAAATGAAAAAGGAAGAAAGAAGAGGTAGGAAGAAAAGTGGAAAGAGGAAGAAGGAAGAGAAATAAAAAGAGGAAGGAAGAAAAGGAAGATAAAAAAGAATAGACAAGAACAGAAGGAAGAAAGGAAGAGAAAAGAAAACGAAGAAAAAAGGTAAATGAAGAAAGAAGATGAAGAAAGGAATAGGAGGAAGGCAGAAAAAAAATATCCTTAACCCGGAAAGGAGCAAGAAAGAAAGGAAAAGAAAGACAAAAAAGTAAGGAGAAAAGGGAAGGAACAAAGAGAAAAGAAGGATAAAGAGGAAGACAAAATAGAAGAAGGGAAGGAAAAAGAGAAGGGGGAGATAAAGAAAAAGGATAAACTAAGAAAAAGAAAAGAAGAAAAAGGAAAACGCAGGAAGGAAAAAAGAAAGGGAAGAAAGCAGAGGAGCGAAGAAATAAGAGAAGGAAAGGAGAAGGGGAGGAAGATAGGAAAGGAAGAAAAAAGGAGCAAAGAAGCAAAAGGAAAGAGAAACGGAAGGAAGGAAAAAGAGTAAAGAAGAAAAAAAGTAGGGACGAAGAGAAAGATGGAATGAAACGGAAGAAAAGAAGAGAAAAGGCGAAGAAAAAAGAAAAAGAGGAGGTAACGATAAAGAAGAAAGCAAAGAAGGGGGCAATAAAGAAGATGAATGTAGGAAGAAGAGGGGAAGGAGAAGGAAGGAAGAAGAAAAGAAGAAGAGAAACTAGGGATAAAAGAAGAAGAAAGAGAAAGAAAGGGTGAAGATAAAGAACAAAATAAGGAAATGGAAAGAAGAAGAGGGGCGAAGAAAGAAGAGAAAGATAAGAAAGTAAAAAAGAAGAAGGAACAAAGAAGCGAAAGGAAAGAAGAAGAGCAATGAAGTGAAAGGAAAGAAGAAGAGCAATGAAGGAAGAAGGGCAAAGAAGGAAAAATACAAAGGAGATAAAAAGGTAGAAAAACAGGAAATAAGGAAAGAAGAAGAGCAATGAAGGAAGAAGAGCAAAGAAGGAAAAATACAAAGGAGATAAAAAGGTAGAAAAACAGGAAATAAGGAAAGAAGAAGAGCAATGAAGGAAGAAGAGCAAAGAAGGAAAAATACAAAGGAGATAAAAAGGTAGAAAAAAAGGAAATAAGGAAAGAAGAAGAAAAAACAAGGAAGGAAGACGATGGTGAAAGAAATGGAAGAAAGATGAAAAGTAAGAAAGAAGAGAAGGGAAGAAAGAAGATGAAAAGTAAGAAAGAAGAGAAGGGAAGAAAGAAGATGAAGGTAGGAAAAAAGAAGAAGAGAAAGGAGGAAGAATGAAAAAAGGAAGAAGGGGGAAGATAAAAGAGGTAGAGCAATAGAAAGAAACGAAAGAAGACATAAAACAAGGAAAGAAAGGTGAACAGGAAGAAAGAGATAAAAAGAAGAAAGGAGGTAAGCAACAAAGAAAAGCAGGTGAGAAAAAAGAAGAAATGGAGGGAAGAAAAGAACCACAGATAGAAGAAAAAAATGGCAAAGAGAGCAGGAAGGACGGAGAGGAAATAAAAAAAGGTAAGAGCGAGGAGGACTAAAGACTAGAGAAAAAGATTTTGCAGGAGAAGTAAGAGAGAGTTAAAGCAGAACAAACAAAAAATAAGGAAAGGATAAAAGAAAGGAAGTAATATGAAGTTAATGAAAAGATAGGTAAAGAAAGAAAAAATGGATGAGAGAAAGAACGAAAATAAGGAAAACGTAATAGAAAGGAGAAACAAAAAAAGCAAATAAAGAAAGAAATAAAAAAGAAGATAATAAAAACAGGAAAGTGGAAAATAAGAGAACTATTTTTTTGATGTTTCGACTATGTCGACGTTTTTTCATTTTGACTTTTTTTTAAAATATCTATTTTTAAAAAATTTCGACTTTTGTCCGGAAATGTTGACCTTTTTTAAAGTTCGACGTTTACCTTTAAATTATCGACCTTTAAAAAACCAGACAGCGAAGAAAATAGGAAAGAGGAAGGAAGAAACTTTTGAAAATGCCAAATCAAAATATGTCAAATCAAAATAAAGCCAAGTTTCAATTTTCCAAAAACCAGATATTTCGAAAAATAGACTGGCTTTCAGTTTTAAAAGTCGAGATTGGAATAAAGTTCAAAATTAGATACTCGTACATTTTTAAACGTCTTAGTTTTGAAAACTATCCAAATTAAGGTGTCTAACTTCGAAATGAAAAATGTAAATAAGATAAAAATCGAAATTTCTTAAATCAACCAAAGTGAGTTGATTTTACCCAAATAAAGTGGGGGCAAATTTCCACGCAAAAAGCTGTGATAGAAATTATTTGGGAATTAAGCAATTTCGTTTTTCAGTAAGGAAAACTATTAAAGAACTAGTTCTCTCTTTGGTAACAAAGTTTAGCAAATTAATCGATCATATATCAATTTAAAAATGTGCAATTTACTTTGGGACAAAGCCTCGTAATTGAGAACAAACATTACTTACCAATTTCCGCACATTTCATGCTCCACGGGCGTATCCATGGCGAATCACTATTTAAACTACGAACTATAACGAAAAAACAACAAAAAAAAACTAATCGACTAGAGAATAAAAGAATCGAAGGTATTATTAAGGACGTGATGTTAATGCACTATAGATCGAACAAGACGCGAAAAAGGTTGAACTCTAATAATAGAATTTAAGGCGAGATGACTGGCGTCTAAACATAACTGCCCAAAAGGTCTAAATTTAGAAAAACGCGAAATCTTTGGCAATTGTGTTTCGTACGAATCGCCCTGTTTTACGCGATTTAATCGGATGCAGCTGTGATTTATCAACAATCGAGGATTTATCGCCTAGACGGTGAAAAAATCGCCCGAGTGGTGAACAAAAACGCCCGAGTGTTGAAAAAATCGCTTAAGAAACTCACCGATTAAACGAGGTTGAAATTTACAAGATTTCTGTATAACTAAACTGTTTTAAATAAACTTTTCCGATTCTGGTGGTTGAATCAATGAAGCAAGTGCACACGTTGAACGTATTTGGTTAAAAGACAGAATTCAGCTATTGCGGTAATTAGAGAATAGCAGAGAACTCGAACGGGGAATACCCTAAAACGCTGTCAGCTGACGCGCCTACTGCGATAACATTATGTGTTGAATAACAAATGAAACATTGATAACTTAATGGGCGATAAAAGCGTATTGTGCGTAATTCAAGGTTAGATCCGAATAATCAAACTGGACTAACAGCATCGTTGCTGAATTCGTGATTATTTGGCGTTAGGTACGCAACCCGATAGGACACGTCGCGTAATTGAGGGTTGCCCATTACATGCTTTAATGTTGAAGTCATAGAATAATCTTTCGTTGATGTGGAAGCTCCCAGTAGACAAGCATTATCGCCTGCCATTTTGAGTCCTATAAATTTCTCGTCTCTTTCAAGGAATTATGGCGAAATTTTCGAGTTACGTGAATTATCGAGAAATTATCGCGAAGAAAATTGTCGCGAAATGAAATTGTCGCGAAGTGAAATGTCCGAAAAAAGTGCAATTCTCAAGAGAAAATCCAAAATAGTGGGAAAAATCGTAAACTGATTAACTATTTTTTGAATGAAATTTCTCTTTCCCTATCCTTCGTCTAGTCTTCAGTAAAAAGCAATCGACTTAGTTACATTCTATTTACATACTTTCATGGTTCGTTACGTTAACAAAATAAAAATGGGACGGGCGCCGGCGCCCGTCATTTTTCGTATTTAGATAAACTGTTGGTGACCAGGTACAACTTGTACGGAACATGAATCAACTCTTCGGGGTTCAACAGTTCGAAAATTTTGGCGGCGAAAGCGTCCAACTTCTCATACTTCATAACGACAGCCGAACCCTTCCCCGGCAAAGCCACCTTACCCTCCAGGGTGACATCATGCGGATCAAACAAGTAATAAAGTCCCGCCTTCAGATAAACAGCGATAAAATTATCCAAAAAGTTGACGATACCGAACGGCTTCTGGATGAAGAATTTGTTCAACGCCATGTACAGAGTCTTAGGGTGGAAGCTTTCAAACGACAAGGGTTTGTAAACCGTAAAGTGAACCTTGACGTCGTTCATGTACACGTTGCGGATGATGCACTCGGGCCCCATCTTCTTCTGCTTGGGACTATACGCGATGTACGAATCGATGTACAGCTGGTTACCAGTGTCCAAAACCGTATCGATCTCTTTACTGGTCCAATCGAATATCGGTTTGATGTTGCTCAAGACGAACGCCGCGACGCACGTCGGGAAAATCTTGGAATCCGCGCGATTTCGCCGGATAGCATTCCGAACATTGACTTCTGGTGCCGCGGAGGATGAACTCGCCGTTGTTCAACTTAGTGGAACTCGATTCTACCCAGCTGCTGAAGCCTCTTGGCCTCTTTGAGCTTCCGCTCCGCTTCAGCCTAGAAAAAGGAGGGACCAATAATGTCTGAACGTGTTAGGGGGTGAAAGCAAGCGGAATTTAGGCAACCCTAATAAAACTTGATGGAAGAGAAACAATGCGAAAGCTTTTATCGTTCATTCCATAAAATTCAGTCACTCGAAGCTTTAAAAAAAGTAGTGACGAAGAAGGAGGAGGAGGAAGAAGAGGAGGATGAGGAGGAGGAAGAGGAGGAGGAGGAAGAGGAGGGGGAGGAGGAAGAGGAGGGGGAGGAGGAAGAGGAGGGGGGGGGAGTAGGGGAGGAGGGAGAGGAAACGGAGAAGGAGAAAAAGAGGAAAAAGAAGAACAAGAATATGGAGGAGGATAAGAAGAAGAAAAAGAGAGAGGATAAATACAAAGAGGAGGAAGAGGAAGAAAAAGAGGAATAAGAAGAATGAGGAGGAGGAGGAGAAGAAAGAGGAGGATGAAAAGAAGGCAGAGAAGAAAAGGGGGAAAGGTGAAAAGGCGAAAAAGAAGAAGAAGAATAAGAAAGAGGAGGAGGAGGAGGAAGAGAAGAAGAAGGAGAAGGAGGCGGTGGAAGATGAAGAGCAGAAGTAGAAAAAGTGAAAGAAGAAGAAGGCTGAGGAGGAGAAGAAAAAAGAAGAAGAGGATAAAAAGAAAAAGAAGAAGAAAAGGGGGAAGGGTGAAAAGAAGAAGAAGAAGAAAAAGAAATAGAAGAAGGAGAAGAAGAAGAATAGGGAAGAGGAGGAGAAGAAGGAGAAGCTGAGAAGAAAGAGGAGAAGGCGGGGGAAGATGAAGAGAAGAAGTAGAAAAAGAGGAAGAAGACTTAGAAGAAGAAGAAAGAGAAGGATGAAAAGAAGACGGAGAAGAAAAGGGGGAAGAGTGAAAAGGAGAAAAAGAAGAAGAAGAATAGGAAAAAGAAGAATAGGGAGGAGGGAGAGAAGAAGAAGGAGAAGATGAGAAGGGGGAGGAGGCGAAGGAAGATGAAGAAAAGAAGTAGAAAAAGAGGAAGAAGAAGAAGAAGACTGAGGAGGAGAAGAAGAAAAAGGAGGATAAAAAAAGGTGGAGAAGAAAAGGGGGAAGGGTGAAAAGAAGAAAGATGAGGATGAAAAGAAGACGGAGAAGAAAAGGGAGAAGGGTAAAAAGGAGAAGAAGAAGAAGAATAGGGAGGAGGAGGAGAAGGAGACTATGAGAAGAAGAAGGAGGCGGAGGAAGATGAAGAGAAGAAGTAGAAAAAAAGGAAGAAGAAGACTAAGTAGGAGAAGAAGAAAAAGGAGGATGAAAAGAAGGCAGAGAAGAAGAGGAGGAAGGGTTAAAAGAAGAAGAAGAAGAAAAAAAGAAGAAAAATGAGGAGGAGAAGGAGAAGAAAGATGAGGATGAAAATAAGGCGGAGAAGAAAAGGGAGAAGGGTAAAAAGGAGTAGAAGAAGAAGACTGAGGACGAGAAGAAGAAAGAGAAGGATGAAAAGAAGGCGGAAAAGAAAAGGGAAAAGAGTAAAAAGGAGAAGAAGAAGAAGAAAAAGAAGAATAGGGAGGAGGGAGAGAAGAAGAAGATGAGAAAAAGAAGGAGGAGGAGGAAGATGAAGAAAAGAAGTAGAAACAGAGGAAGAACAAGAAGACTGAGGAGAAGAAGAAAGAGGATGAAAAGAAGGCGGAGAAGAAAAGGGGGAAGAGTGAAAAGGAGAAGGATAGGGAGGAGGAGGAAAAAAGGGAGAAGAAGAAAAAAGGAGGAGGAGGCGGAGGAAGATGAAGAGAAAAAGTAGAAAAAGAGAAAAAACAAGAAGACTGAGGACGAGAAGAAGAAAGAGAAGGATGAAAAAAAGGCGGGGAAGAAAAGGGAGAAGAGTAAAAAAGAGAAGAAGAAGAAAAAGAAGAGGAAGAAAAAGAAAAAGAAGAACAGGAAGGAGAAGAAGAAAAAGAAGATGAGAAAAAGAAGAAGAGGAGGAGGCGGAGGAAGATGAAGAGAAAAAGTAGAAAAAGAGGAAGAACTAGAAGACTGAGGAGAAAAAGAAAGAGGAGGATGAAAAAAAGGCGGAGAAGAAAAGGGGGAAGGGTGAAAAGGAGAAGAAGAAGAAGGATAGGGAGGAGGAGGAAAAAAGGGAGAAGATGAGAAGAAGAAGGAGGAGGAGGCGGAGAAAGATGAAGAGAAAAAGTAGAAAAAGGGGAAAAAGGACGAGAAGAAGAAAGAGAAGGACGAAAAGAAGGCGAAAAAGAAAAGGGAGAATAGTAAAAAAGAGAAGAAGAAGAAAAAGAAGAAGAAAAAGAAGAAGAATAGGGAGGAGGAGGAGAAGAAGATGATGAGAAAAAGAAGATGGGAAAAAGAAGAAGAAGGAGGAGGAGCCAGAGGAAGATGAAGAGAAAAAGTAGAAAAAGGGGAAAAAGAAGACTGAGGACGAGAAGAAGAAAGAGAAGGATGAAAAGAAGGCGAAAAAGAAAAAGAGAATAGTAAAAAAGAGAAGAAGAAGAAGAAGAAAAAGAGGGAGAAGAAAAAGAAGAAGAATAGGGAGGAGGAGGAGAAGAAGAAGAAGATGAGAAAAAGAAGAAGAAGGAGGAGGAGCCAGAGGAAGATGAAGAGATAAAGTAGAAAAAGAGGAAGAACAAGAAGACTGAGGAGAAGAAGAAAGAGGAGGATGAAAAGAAGGTGGAGGTGAAAAGGAGAAGAAGAAGAAGAATAGGGAGGAGGAGGAAAAAAGGGAGAAGACGAGAAGAAGAAGAAGAAGGAGCAGGAGGCAGATAAAGAGAAAAAGTAGAAAAAGAGGAAGAAGAATGAGAAGGAGAAGAAGAAACAGGAGGATGTAAAGGTGGAGAAGAAAAGGGGGAAGGGTGAAAAGGAGAAGAAGAAAAAGAATAGGGAGGAAGAGGAAAAAAGGGAGAAGATGAGAAGAAGAAGAAGGAGGAGGGGGCGGAGGAAGATGAAGAGAAGAAATAGAAAAAGAGGAAGAGGAAGAAGAATGAGGAGGAGAAGAAGAAAGAGGAGTATGAAAAGGCGGAGAAGAAAAGGGGCAAGAGTGAAAAGGAGAAGAAGAAAAAGAATAGGGAGGAGGAGGAAAAAAGGGAGAAGATTAGAAGAAGAATGAAGAGGCGGAGAAAGATGAAGAGAAGAAGTAGAAAAAGAGGAAAAAGAAGAAGAATGAGGAGGAGAAGAAGAAAGAGGATGAAAAGAAGGCGGAAAAGAAAAGGGGGAAGGGTGAAAAGGAGAAGCAGAAGAAGAAGAAGAAGAAGAAGAAGAAGAAGAAGAAGAAGAAGAAGAAGAAGAAGAATGGGGACGAGGAGGAGGAAAAAAGGGAGAAGATGAGAAGAAGGAGGAGGGGGCGGAGGAACATCAAGAGAAGAAGTAGAAAAAGAGGAAGAAGAAGAAGAATGAGGAGGAGAAGAAGAAGAAAGAGGAGGATGGAAAGAAGGCGAAGAAGAAAAGGGTGAAAAGGAGAAGAAGAAGAAGAAGGGGAAGAGGAGGCGAAGGAAGAGGAAGAGAAAAAGTAGAAAAAGAGAAGAAGGAGAAACAGAGGAAGAAGAAGAAGTTTGAGGAGAAGAAGAAAGAGGATGATGAGAAGAAGACGGAGAAAAAGGAGAGATAGGATAAGAAGAAGAAGGAGGAAAAGGAGGAGAGAGAAGAGGAAGAGAAGAAGAAGAAGAAGAAGAAGAAGAAGAAGAAGAAGAAGAAGAAGAAGAATGATAGAAGATGGTATGATGATGATAATAATGATGATAAGATGATGATGATGATGATGATGATGATGATGATGAAAAGAAGAAGGAGGAGGAAGAGAAGAAGATGAAGAAGGATAGGGAGGAGGAGCAGAAGAAGAAGAGAAGAAGAGGAAGATGAGAAGAAGAAGGATGTGGAAGAAGATGAAGAGAAGTAGAAAAAGAGGAAGAAGAAGAAGAATAAGGAGAAGAAGAAAGAGGAGGATGAAAAAAAGGCGGAGAAGAAAACGAGGGAAGGGTGAAAAGGAGAAGAAGGAGGAGGAAGAGGAGGCGAAGGAAGAGGAAGAAGAAGTTTGAAGAGAAGAAGAAGAAAGAGGAGGATGAGAAGGCGGAGAAAAAAGAGTAGAAGGGTGAGAAGGAAGAAGAAACAGGAGGAGGAGGAAGAAAAGAAAAAAAGTATAAGAAGAACAAGAAGCGCAGGAAGAAGAACGTCATGACAAAATACAGAAAAATAAGATGCAATAGCGAGTTTTTCAAAAGCTCCTAAAGTACAAAGCAAAAAGCAGAAGCGCCCCAATGAGGTGTGGGAGCCAGAGCTGGATCTGGATTTTTCCAGTCCTAGGACGCCTTGGCCCCCATAGACGAAAAATCCTCATTGTTAATGAAAATTTTAAAAATTATCAATTTTTTGTGGTCCATTGATATATGGGGGCCCTCGGCTTAAGCCCTTGGGTAGATCCCTGTCGGAATCCCAGTTCCGTCTACGACTCAATTCATGACAAAATGCGAAGCGGAAATTCCAAAAAGGAAAACATTGCAAATACCGCTGACTGAATGTCAGTCGACGCAAATTGGATCATACATACGTTGGCTGCATTCTTGATTTTAGAATTCTTAGATTTTACAGTTTTCATGTGGAACAAGCACGAGAATTTCAGACTAAACTGCGAGGAACAGACGACCAAATTCTAAACCGGAATCACTGACATTCAACCGCGAAAATTTTGACTTAATTTGACGTTTAGATCGACCTGTCTTTCGATCCCGACGTTCTGGTTTGAAGCAGTATTGCCAAATTTGAAGAATTTTCTTCAATATGCAGAATTTCACCCCTACTAGACTAATGAATAGAGAACACTAAAAAAAATAATTCAATTTTCTTCTTATAGTTGAATTTTATTTAAAAATAAAATTTCGAACAAAAACTGAAAATTTATAAAAGCGATTTGAGTTAAATTTTTAAAATTTTGAGGAAATATCGAGCCCCACTTCCCACAGGAAGTACACGTTATTTAATAACAAGAAAAAGGAAGCCAAAACATGTGAATTCTCAATTATTTATGTGACAAAAAAAGGCAAAACAATCAAAATCATTACAGGATATACTTCTTCCGGGATTGGACCGTGTCAAAGAACTACTAAAAGTGAACACTTTTAGTAGTTCTTTGACACGGTCCAATCCCGGAAGAAGTATATCCTGTACTGACTGCACTGGCCGTGGAAGCCTTCGTTATCATAAATCAAAATCATTTCAAAATCTCAATAAGTCGACACTCACCTGCTTTCTAATTTCTTTCTCTTCTTCTTTCGTCAGACACCTCAGCAGCGGCTTGGAGCAGCATTTCTTCACTTGGGGTATCACCGTGGTGCTCACCATCCCCTTACACAGTTTCTTCTTCGTCCTCTTGTTACCGACGACGATCTCCACCGGCACAAGGGTGTATTCACCTTTCTTGAGATTCGGGTCCATAATGCAACTCATGATATGATCAGCCGCCATCTTGCCGTTGGTGAAACAAACCGCGCAAGCGACCCCCGTCGGATTGGGAAGCCCGGTGGCCCCCCTTTGATTGGGATCGTAGATGTAGATCATCGGCTTATTATCTTGAATATCCTCCCAGATGCCCAACGTGAAGTTCCTGGTTATCAGGATGCCGTGGGTGTTCTCTTCGAAGAATCTCTCGATACCTAGAAGATGCGTTTAGAGGTTTCAAGATTCTAGTATCTATGGATCTAGAATCTTGAAATTAGAAGCTTCAAGGTTGTAGACCATCAAGATCGGAAGTTGTTCTTTTGAGTTTCCTATCGATGAACGTCTAGAAATTGGAAGATTCACGATTTTAAACTATTGAGGTTTGAAGTTCCTTCTCCAAAGTATACTATAGATATGGCGATTAAAGTCTAGAATCTTGAAACATCTAACTTCGAAATTTGAGACCAGCAAGATTCGAAGTTCGTTTTTCAAAGTTTCCTAAAGATCTGTTGATGAAGGATTAAGATCTTGAAACAAGATTCTAGTGTTTACGTGTCTGGAATCTTGAAACTAGAAGCTTTAGGGTTTTAGACTAGCAAGACTGGAAGTTGCTCTTTCAAAGCTTCCTAGAGATCTGTCGATGAAGGTCTAGAAACTGTCGATGAAGATGATCTAGAAACTATAAGTTTCAAAATTCTAAACCAGTAAGGTCCAAAGTTTTTTCTCCAAAGTTTGTTATAGATCTGTTATGAAGGTCTAGAAGCTTGAAACATCTAACTTCGAAATTTTGGACCAGCAAGATTCGAAGTTCGTTTTTTAAAGTTTCCTAAAGATCTGTTGATGAAGGTTTAAGATCTTGAAACAAGATTCTAGTGTTTACGTGTCTAGAATCTTGAAACTAGAAGCTTTAGGGTTCCAGACTAGCAAGACTGGAAGTTGCTCTTTCAAAGTTTCCTAGAGATCTGTCGATGAAGGTCTAGAAACTGTCGATGAAGATGATCTAGAAACTGTAAGTTTCAAAATTCTAAACCAGTAAGGTCCAAAGTTTTTTCTCCAAAGTTTGTTATAGATCTGTTATGAAGGTCTAGAAGCTTGAAACATCTAACTTCGAAATTTTGGACCAGCAAGATTCGAAGTTCGTTTTTTAAAGTTTCCTAAAGATCTGTTGATGAAGGTTTAAGATCTTGAAACAAGATTCTAGTGTTTACGTGTCTAGAATCTTAAAACTAGAAGCTTTAGGGTTCCAGACTAGCAAGACTGGAAGTTGCTCTTTCAAAGTTTCCTAGAGATCTGTCGATGAAGGTCTAGAAACTGTCGATGAAGATGATCTAGAAACTGTAAGTTTCAAAATTCTAAACCAGTAAGGTCCAAAGTTTTTTCTCCAAAGTTTGTTATAGATCTGTTATGAAGGTCTAGAAGCTTGAAACATCTAACTTCGAAATTTTGGACCAGCAAGATTCGAAGTTCGTTTTTTAAAGTTTCCTAAAGATCTGTTGATGAAGGTTTAAGATCTTGAAACAAGATTCTAGTGTTTACGTGTCTAGAATCTTGAAACTAGAAGCTTTAGGGTTCCAGACTAGCAAGACTGGAAGTTGCTCTTTCAAAGTTTTCTAGAGATCTGTCGATGAAGGTCTAGAAACTGTCGATGAAGATGATCTAGAAACTGTAAGTTTCAAAATTCTAAACCAGTAAGGTCCAAAGTTTTTTCTCCAAAGTTTGTTATAGATCTGTTATGAAGGTCTAGAAGCTTGAAACATCTAACTTCGAAATTTTAGACCAGCAAGATTCGAAGTTCGTTTTTTAAAGTTTCCTAAAGATCTGTTGATGAAGGATTAAGATCTTGAAACAGGATTCTAGTGTTTACGTGTCTAGAATCTTGAAACTAGAAGCTTTAGGGTTCCAGACTAGCAAGACTGGAAGTTGCTCTTTCAAAGTTTTCTAGAGATCTGTCGATGAAGGTCTAGAAACTGTCGATGAAGATGATCTAGAAACTGTAAGTTTCAAGATTCTAAACCAGTAAGGTCTAAAGTTGCTTCTCCAAAGTTTATTATGGATCTGGTGATGAAGGTCTAGAATCTTGAAACATCTAATTTGAAGATTCTGGAGCAGCAAGATTCGAAGTTCGTTTTCCAAAGTTTTCTATAGCCCCATGGTTTCCTATGGCCATGGTTTCCTATGATCAAGGTTTCCTATGGCCAAGGTTTCCTGTGGCCAAGGTTTCCTATGGCCATGGTTTCCTATGATCATGGTTTTATGGAAGGAAAACCTACCTTGTCTAAGGTTCATAATCTTGGGGTCCTTGATGTCGATGATTCCTCTCTGGTCTGTGTTCCTCAGCTCGCAATTGGCCTTCAGCGTCCCCACGTTGTAATCGTTATTGACGGCGTGGACCTGGAGGGGCCCCTCCCACGGGTTAAATCTGTACCCCAACCGCTCGGTGCTCTCATTGTACAAAATGGCCCCCAATTCTATGATCTCGTCAATGATAGGCTTTGGACCAATTCTCGCACTTGTGCACCAAACTCATCGTCAGCGCGATGAAGGCTATCGGCGCCGCCATCAGTCCGGCGTTCTTGCCGAATTTGTCGTTGAATTGACTGATGGTGCCGCGCAGCGCCTTCTTGCCGGGCACCACGTCGCCGAAACCGCCCACTTTCACCGGTTCCTTAGGCTTCGGTTTATCCTCCGGTTGTCTCGGTCGCTTGTACTCTTCTTGAGTCACGTTGATCTTGTGAATGAAGAAGAAGTTGGTGGATGCTTTTGGCAAATTCAAAAGGTAGACGTCCACCAATCGGTCGAGATTCAAGTAGCGAGTTATGCAGCCGAATCCGTGGGGGTTGGAGAGGCCGTTGGGGCCGCAGCGGTGGGGATCGAACATGTAGTACATCATCTCGCCCTTCCAAACGGCGACGGCGTAACCTATTTGGGTAATTCAAGATTGACTACCCCACTTGTGGAAATTAATTTCGTTACCTTTGCACTCGACGATCCCGTATTTATTCTCCTGGAAGAACGTCGCCATGGCTTCGTGAAGATTCGGTATAGTCGAACCCGGTGGCGATCTAATGTCCCCTTGGAGTTTCTCAAGCTCCAGATTCACCTCAATCTTCTTGTCGCCGACGGTGAACTTTCTAAAGTAATCAGAAATTTGGTATACTTCGTTGTCGATGAGATTGTTGATTTCTTCTTCTTTGAGATTCACGGATCGATTTTCTAGAAGTTGCTGCTTTCGCATCCTCCTCGTGTAGGTCAGTAGTCGATCGCCGTAGTGCATCACCGTGTCCAAGTTGTGAGGTGACATTTTACTCATTGGGGCGACGAGCGAGAAGCCGATGGCCGCGAAGCACATGGGGTATTGTTGCTTGCCTCTGTTCGCTTTGGGGTACAGCTCGTCCGCCATCGCTGTGTGAGCTAAGGCAAACGAATTTGATCAACCACTAAAAACCTGACACATTCGTTTACAAATTAAAAAAAAAAATCGCAAATTGCATAAAAATCCGAATTCTAAATTACATGAAAATCTGAATTGTAAATTGCATAAAAGTCCGAATTCTAAATTGCATAAAAATCCGACTTTTAAATTGCATAAAGATCCGAGTTCTCAACTGGTCCCCATTTCACTGAAAATTCGTGCTTTTTTCGAAATTTAGTTAACGAATTGAATGAAAGTGATCAAATTGGATTGAATGAAGATTGAAGAGACTTACAGCTCAGTATCCATCGACCGTGCTCGATTTCCTTGAACGAGTACCAGTCCCCGGCGAAGACGTCCGGACGCATTTGTATCTCGGGATCATAAAAGTCCTTAACGTCGAGTCTGTTGTTTACCAAAACCTTTTTAAGCGTGTAGCGCCAGCAGGGCCGCTTACTGGGGGGCGTATTTTCGTAAATGTGCTTCACCAAATCCTCGATTTTGCAAAAACGCAAAACGCAAGCTCGACCATGCTTCTCGAATTCTGCCCAATATTCAGGTGGATGCTTATCCCCGAGATCCTCCTCCAAATCGAAACTCAAACCTTCTTCTTCACCTCCCTCGTATTCGACTTCCCCTTCTTCACCTTCTTCCTCTTCCCCATCCCCTTCCAAATCACCGAATTCCATTGAGTCAGTCTCGAGTACTTCCGTCCAATCATCTTTCCCGATCAACTGACCGTATTCGTCTCTCGCCATGGGATCGAATACGTAAAATACCTCTTTATCCTTCCAAATGGATACTTTAATCGTCTCGGTTTCCAGCAGGAGTTCCAAATTTGATAAATCTGAAATCTCGGGGTGGGTCTTGTAATAATTCAAAAGCGTTTTCTTGAGGGATTCCCTGATGATCCCCTCCGATAAAGTCTCGAATTTTAAGGAGAATTCGTTAAAGCCGATTTTGAAGTCGCTGTGGACGTTCTTCGACGTGATGATAATGTTGGGGTTTTCGTGCTCGACGCCCCCCGATTCCTCCACCTTCAGTCGATGCTGTTCCTCCAATTCGGCGAGATTCTTCTGACAGAGTTCATCGCCTAGTACGAGGATCTCGTCCATAGTGGACGCGTCCCAAACCGCCGCCGGTCGCACCCAGTTCATCCCCATCGCTACCAAACACATGGGGATGCTTTGTTTGGCGTTGGACAGTTTGAACTTGTCGGATTTCATGCTGTAGTTACCGCGTAGTATCATCGCGTATTCGTTATCGTCGAGGTTGGTGTAGTGGTTGGCGGGGGGTATGGTCATTCCGTCCTTGTATTCTAAGAGCTTGATTGTCACTTTACCGATGTTGAAAAGGTGGTTTTCAGATGGGCCCATGTTGGCCTCGATCGCTTGCACCATGTCCTCGAGTCGTTCGAACTTCATCACGCACGCGGTCCCGTAACCTGCAAAAGAAGTTTAAACAAGCTCTCCCTCATTTTCCAGTTGAGGGAACAAATCCATTGCTATATAATGAAATAGTCGAACATGCTACAGTTGAAAATGGTTGCAACCAATAACCTTTCAGCCTTCCTTGGTCTCATCAGAATTGTTTGGGACTTTTGAAGCACAATCGACTGTTTTATGGAAATTAATGAGATTGTTATGTAATGAAACAGTCGAATATGCTACAGTTGAAAATGGTTGCAACCAATAACCTTTCGACCTTCTTTGGTCTCGTCAGAGTTATTTGGTACTTTCAACTGAAGCAATCGACTGTTTTATGGAAATTAATGAGATTGTTACGTAATGAAACAGTCGAACATGCTACAGTTGAAAATGGTTGCAATCAATAACCTTTCGGCCTTCCTTGGTCTCGTCAGAGTTATTTGGTACTTTCAACTGAAGCACAATCGACTGTTTTATGGAAATTAATGAGATTGTTACGTAATGAAACAGTCTAACATGCTACAGTTGAAAATGGTTGCAACCAATAACCGTTCGGCCTTCGTTAGTCTCGTCAGAGTTATTTGGTACTTTCAACTGAAGCACAATCGAGTGTTTTATGGAAATTAATGAGATTGTTACCTAATGAAACAGTCGAACATGCGACACTTGAAAATGGTTGCAACCAATAACCGTTCGGCCTTCCTTGGTCTCGTCAGAGTTATTTGGTACTTTCAACTGAAGCACAATCGAGTGTTTTATGGAAATTAATGAGATTGTTACGTAATGAAACAGTCGAACATGCTACAGTTGAAAATGGTTGCAATCAATAACCTTTCGGCCTTCCTTGGTCTCGTCAGAGTTATTTGGTACTTTCAACTGAAGCACAATCGACTGTTTTATGGAAATTAATGAGATTGTTACGTAATGAAACAGTCGAACATGCTACAGTTGAAAATGGTTGCAACCAATAACCGTTCGGCCTTCGTTGGTCTCGTCAGAGTTATTTGGTACTTTCAACTGAAGCACAATCGACTATTTTATGGAAATTAATGATATTGTTACGTAATGAAACAGTCTAACATGCTACAGTTGAAAATGGTTGCAACCAATAACCGTTCGGCTTTCGTTGGTCTCGTCAGAGTTATTTGGTACTTTCAACTGAAGCACAATTGACTGTTTTATGGAAATTAATGAGATTGTTACGTAATGAAACAGTCGAACATGCTACAGTTGAAAATGGTTGCAACCAATAACCTTTCGGCCTTCCTTGGTCTCAGAATTATTATCGAGGTTAAAGCGAAATTTAAAAAAAAAGTTTTAATTTTGAATAATTAGGAAATTTTCACTCAAATTATCAATAAAAAATTTTTAAAGCCGGAATATTGAAAACAAGTCAAAAATTATCAGCTAGATCGAGGTTTCCAAAAATCAAAATACTGAGTTTGAAGAGAGTTTAAGTTTTTGGTGGTTAAAATTTTGAACGAAAGTTGAAGATTTTTTTAAAAAAGATTGAAATTTCAGGTTAACAAAATCAAAATTTTGAAAAAGTGTTGAACGTCAAGATTAAAAAAAATCGAAATTTTAAAAGAATTTCGAAAATTAAAAAGTAATAAAAAACGAAAGCGGTCGAAAATGTGAAAAAGTCGACATTTTATAAAATGTCTCCATTTCAACTTTGCAAAAAAGTCGAAATTTTGAAAAATGGTTGACAAGAAGAAAACAGTCAAAATTATTAAAAATCGAAATTTTCAATAAAAATAGTATAATTTCTCAACAACAAAAAAATGATGAAATGTTGAAATTTTAAAAAAGATCAAAAATTTAAAACGTCAAAAGTCCAGTTTTAAAAAATTTTACATTTTCAAAAAAAGTAAAACAATAATGTACTTAACTTTCAAAAAAAATACAAAAAAACGAACCACCGAAAATTTAAATATTTTCGAAATTGGAGATATTTTTAAAAGAGTATACACAGATTTTCGAAAAAGTCAATACTTAAAAGTCAAATAAAGTTGAAATTATAAGAAAAAAGTCTACATTTTGGAATACAATCGAAATTTGAAAACAAATCCAGTCTTTCAAAAAACGCGACATAATTCAAAAATTTTATTGATAAGTTTTCTAAGAAATCTAAAATTTTCGAAAAGTTACCATATATTTTGAAAATGTCGAAATTTTTAGTTGAAGTTTTAAAAAGTTAAAAGTTTGAAGAAATCCCCATTTCGACTTTTTTTTTTCAAAATATCGACTTTTCAAAATTTCGACTTTTCAAAATTTCGACTTTTTTACTACAAATTTCGACTTTTTTCTCAAAGTTCTACTTCTTTTTCGGAATTTCAACTTACGTTTTTCTCAAATTTCGGTTCTTCTTCTAGAAATTTCGAGTTTATAAGGTCATAGTTTCGACTTTTTCTCAAATATCGACTTTTTTCAAAATATTGACTTTTCAAAATTTCGACTTTTCAAAATTTCGACTTTTTTTCTATAAATTTCGACTTTTTTCTCAAATTTCTACTATTTTCTCGGAGTTTCGACTTTTTTTCTATAAATTTCGACTTTTTTCTCAAATTTCTACTTTTTTCTCGGAATTTCGACTTACGTTTTTCTCAAATTTCGGTTCTTCTTCTAGAAATTTAGAGTTTATAAGGTCATAGTTTCGACTTTTACTGAAATGACGACTTTTTTCTCAAAATTTCGACTTTTTTTTCGAAATTTCGACTTTTTTCTGGAAATTTCGACTTTTTTTTCGCGAAATTTTGACTTTTTTTTCAAAAATTTGACTTTTTTTCTCAAATTTCGATTTTTTCTCGAAATTTTGATCTTTCTTTTCGAAACTTCGTTTTTTTCTCAAACTTCGACTTTTTTCTCGAAATTTCGACTTTTTTTCTCGAAATCTCGACTATTATTTCAAATTTCGATTTTTTTCTCAAAATATTTCAAGATTTCGACTTTTTTTTCTCAAAATTTCGACTTTTTTCTTTAATATGGACTTTTCTGAAAATTTCGACTTTTTTTGGCGAAATTTTGATGTTTTTCTCGAAATTTTGACTTTTTTCTCAAAATTTCGACTTATTTCTCAAATTTCGATTTTTTTCTCGAAATGTTGATCTTTTTATCGAAACTTCGTTTTTTTCCCAAACTTTTTTCTCGAAATTTCGACTTTTTTCTGGAAATTTCGACTTTTTTTTCGCGAAATTTTGACTTCTTTTTCAAAAATTTGACTTTTTCTCAAATTTCGATCTTTTCTTGAAATTTTGATCTTTTTTTTTTCGAAACTTCGTTTTTTTCTCAAACTTCGACTTTTTTCTCGAAATTTCGACTTTTTTTTCGCAAAATTTCGACTTTTTTTCGCGAAATTTCGACTTTTTTTCTCGAAATTTCGACTATTATTTCAAATTTCGATTTTTTTCTCAAAATATTTCAAGATTTCGACTTTTTTTCTCAAAATGTTAACTTTTTTTCTTAAATTTCGACTTTTCTGAAAATTTCGACTTTTTTCTGAAAATTTCGACTTTTTTTCGCGAAATTTTGTCGTTTTTCTCGAAATTTCGACTATTTTTTCAAATTTCAATTTTTTTCTCAAAATATTTGATTTCGAACTTGTTTTCCCCAAAGGTTTTTTTTCGACCTTTTTTTTTCAAAAATTTTTTCCGGGCTTTTTCTTAAATTTCATTTTTCTAAATTCGGAAAATTTTTTTTGGGAATTTTTCGACTTTTTTTTTTTTTTTTCGACTTTTCTGCAAATTTGACTTTTTTTTTTCGCAAAATTTTTTGGATTTTTTTTTCCTCAAAATTTGTTTTTTTTTTCCAAAATTTCCCGATTTTTTTCTCGAACTTCGTTTTTTCTCAAACTTCGACCTTTTTTTTTCGAATTTCGATTTTTTTTTCTACGCGAATTTTCCCCTTTTCTTCTAGAAATCCGGACTATTTTTTTTCAATTTCAATTTTTTCTCAAAATATTCAAAATTGGGACTTTTTTTTCTCAAATTTCGACCTTTTTTTTAAATTTTTTGATTTTTTTCTGAATTTCGACTTTTTTTCCTTGAAATTTTGACTTTTTTTCGCAAAATTAAAGACTTCTTTCCGAATTTCGATTTTTTTTCTAAATTTTCATTTTTTTCCAAAATTTTCGATTTTTTTTCGCGAAATTGTGATTTTTTTTCTCATACATTGATCTCAATTTCGAAAATTTTTCAAAGAAATCAAAAAATTTCAAAAAAGTTCCCATACATTTTGAAAAATGTCGAAATTTTGAGTTAAGTTTTTAAAAAATTAAAACTTGAAGAAATCCCATTTTTTTGGATAAAATATAAAACGCTTAACATTGTCGCAGCACCCCCCTTAGTTTTTTGGGTACAGCCGCCATGCAAACCCGTTACTGAGATAATACTACATTCAATTTAAAGACTACTAACGTGAAGTCTAATTGAACCAATACGACTCATTAAATTGACTAAATACATCTACTGTCGACTGGCGACAAATTATAGACTAAATGCCACATATTACTTACCTGTGGCCATGCCTTTGGCGTCCCTGCTGTGGGAGTCGAAGTAGTAATAGCTGTTTTCGTCCCTCCAAACAGCCACCGATATGTCATGCGATGTAAGCACCCCAGCTTTGGTATCCTTATCTTTAAAAAACTCCATAAAACCCTAAAACAAGCTTCTTAATTCGGCGATAACTTGTAAATGTCGTCGTATACCCTTCTCATATTATAAACGTCGTTCTCTTCCTTAGCGTCAATCATTCCGTTGACGACGCAGTCTTCGATGAGGAAATTGATTTCGACGTCGTCCAAAACGAATTTGCGATGAATCTCGTCCAACATCAACATCTTGTGTCTTAAAACTTCCTTACATCGTAAATAATCGGTGGATTGTTTGTAGAAGTCGTCGCCTAAGCATAAAATCTGAAATCGTTCGCGTTATAAGTGTAAGTGTCAACGTAGCTACCGAAGGCGAAACAACAGCAACTTACGTCGTCGATCGTTTGCGAGTGCCATTCTTGAAGTGGTCTCAGCGCTGTGTAGGCAATTGCCATGGCGGCCATGGTGGTACATTGGGTGTTCCTCGTCGCGGGGGCGAATCTATGGTTGGCTTGGTTGAACGTACCCCTCAGGATCCAAGTACCAGCATCGATGGCTATAGAATTTAACGTAATGGGTACCAAGAAACGAAATTCTTCTATTTAGACTCCCGTTGACTCGAAATATTGTAGAATTAAATGCTACGAGTCTATGTTTTACGAATTTAAATATCATCAAAAATTGTTTCAAAAAAAAGTGTCAACAAACGAGGTATTTTCCGACGATATTAGATACAAGCGTGAGGGAAACAAGTCCCTGGAAAATCAAAGTATTCGACTTTAAAATCAAAATTTCGACTTTTTTCCTCAAAATTTCAACTTTTTTTCCGAAATCTTCACTTTTTATCAAATTTCGATTTTTTCTCGAAATTTCGACGTTTTTGTCAAATATCGAGTTTTTTCTCGAAATTTTGACTTTGATATCGAAATTTCGACATTTTTCTCGAAATTTGGACTTTTCAAAATTTCGACTTTTTTTCTACAAATTTTCTCAAATTTCGACTTACGTTTTTCTCAAATTTAGACTCTTCTTCTCGAAATTTCGAGCTTATAAGGTCATAGTTTCGATTTTTTCTCCAAGTTCGACTTTTTTCTCGAAATTTTTCTCGAAACGTCGTTTTTTGACCATAATATCGATATTTCGAAATTTTTCTCGAAATTTCGACTTTGAACTCATTTTTGACCTTAATATCGAAATTTCGACTTTTTTCTCGAAGTATCGACTTTTCTCGCAAATTTCGAATTTTTTCTTGAAATTTCAACTATTTTTCTCGAAACTTCGACTATTTTTCTGGAAATCTCGACTTTTTTTTCTCGAATTTCGACTTTTTTCTCGAAATATTTCGAAATTTCGACTTTTTTCTCGAAATTTCCGAAGTTTTTCTCAAATTTCGACTTTTTTCTCAAAATTTTGACCTTACTATCGAAATTTCGACATTTTTCTCGAAATTTCCCGACTTTCCAACATTTCGACTTTTTTTCTCAAAATTTCGACATTTTTCTTAAATTTCGACTTTTTTCTCAAAATTAGACCTTTTTCTGGAAATTATTTCGACTTTGTTTTGAAAATTTTAACTTTTTCGAAATGTTACAAAGGCGCAGAAAGGACATCGATTAAAAAATGTCATTCTTAGAAATTCCGACTTTTTTTCCCAAACTTCGATTTTAAGCTCGAAATTTCGATTTTTTTCTAGAAATTTCGACTTTTTTCTCGAAATTTCGACTTTTTTCTTAAATTTCGACTTTTTTTTTCAAAATTTTGACTTTTTTCTTGACATTTCGACCTTTTTTGCGAAATTTCGTTTTTTCCTCAATTTCAACTTTTTTCTCGAAATTTTGACCCCAATATAGAAATTTCGACATTTTTTTTGGAAATTTTGACTTTAAAGTCACAATTTCAACTCTTTTTTCGAAATTTCGACTTTGTTTTTCTCAAAATTTTAACTTTTTTCTCGAAATCTCCACTTTTTATGAAATTTCGATTTTTTCTCGAAATTTCGACGTTTTTGTCAAATATCGACAGTTTTCTCGAAATTTTGACTTTGATATCGAAATTTCAACATTTTTCTCGAAATTTCGACTTTGTTTTCTACAAATTTGACTCTTCTTCTCGAAATTTCGAGCTTATAAGGTCATAGTTTCGACTTTTTCTCAAATTTCGACTTTTTTCTCAAAATTTGGACATTTTTATCAAATATCGACTTTTTCTCGAAATTTTGACTTTGATATCGAAATTTCGACATTTTTTTCGACTTTTCAAGATTTTGACTTTTCAAAATTTCGACTTTTCAAAATTTCGACTTTTTTCTCAAATTTCTACTTTCTTCTCGGAATGTCGACTTCGTTTTTCTCAAATTTCGACTTTTCTTCTAGAAATTTCGAGTTTATAAGGTCATAGTTTCAACTTTTTCTCAAATTTCGACTTTTTTCTCAAAATTTCGGTTTTTTTCTCGAAATTTCGAAATTTTTCTCGAAACTTCGTTTTTTGACCTTAATATCGATATTTCAAAATTTTTATCGAAATTTCGACTTTTTTTTCTAGAAATTTCGACTATTTTCTTCAAAATCTTGACTTTTTTTCTCAAATTTTGCCTTTTTTCTCAAAATTTTGACCTTAGTATCGAAATTTCGACGTTTTTATCGAAATTTCTCGACTTCTCGATTTTTAAACTCAACATTTCAACTTTTTTTCTCAAAATTTCGACACTTTTCTTAAATTTCGACTTTTTTCTCAAAATTAGACTTTTTTCTGGAAATTATTTCGACTTTGTTTTGAAAATTTCAACTTTTTCGAAATGTTTCAAAGGCGTAGAAAGGACATCGATTAAAAAAAGGTCATTCTTAGAAATTTCGACTTTTTTTCCCAAACTTCGATTTTAAGCTCGAAATTTTGACTTTTTTTTTGAAATTTCGACTTTTTTTCTCAAAAGTTCGACTTTTTTCTCAAAATTTCGAATTTTTTCTGAAATTTCGATTTTTTCTCGAAATTTTGATCTTTTTGTCGAAACTTCGTTTTTTTCCTCAAACTTCGACTTTTTTCTCGAAATTTTGACCTTAATGTCGACAATTCGATATTTTTCTCAAGATTACGACTTTAAATTCAAAATTTTAACTTTTTTTCTCGGAATTTCGATTTTTCTCGGAAATTTCGATTTTTGTCTCGAAATTTCGACTTTTTTCTCGAAATTACGACTTTTTTTCGCGAAATTTCGACGTTTTTTCTCGAAATCTCGACTATTTTCTCAAATTTCGATTTTTTTCTAGAAATTTTTCGAAATTTCGACCTTTTTTCTCAAAATTTCAATTTTTTCTTAAATTTCGACCTTTCTGGAAATTTCGACTTTTTTTCTGAAAACTTCGACTTTTTTTTCGCGAAATTTTAACTTCTTTCTCGAAATTTCGACTTTTTTTCTCAAATTTCGACTTTTCTTCACAAAATGTCGACTTTTTTCTCAAAATTTTGACTTTTTTCTCAAATTTCGATTTTTTCTCGAAATTTTGATCTTTTTCTCGAAACTTCGTTTTTTCTCTCAAACTTCAACTTTTCCTCCGAAATTTTGACCTTAAAATATCGACATTTCGATATTTTTCTCAAGATTTCGACTTTAGATTCAAAATTTTAACTTTTTTCTCGAAATTTCGACTTTTCTCGCAAATTTCGACTTTTTGTCTCGAAAATTTCGACTTTTTTCTCGAAATTACGACTATTTTTTCGCGAAATTTCGACGTTTTTTCTCGAAATCTCGACTATTTTCTCAAATTTCGATTTTTTTCTCGAAATATTTCGAAATTTCGACTTTTTTTCTCAAAATTTCGACTTTCTCCTTAAATTTCGACTTTTCTGGAAATTTCGACCTTTTTCTGAAAATTTCGACTTTTTTTCGCGAAATTTTGACTTCCTTCTCGAAACTTCGACTTTTTTTTTCAAATTTCGACTTTTCTTCACAAAATGTCGACTTTTTTCTCAAAATTTTGACTTTTTTTTCAAATTTCGATTTTTTTCTCGAAATTTTGATCTTTTTCTCGAAACTTCGCTTTTACTCTCAAATTTCAACTTTTCCCCCGAAATTTTGACCTTAAAATATCGACATTTCGATATTTTTCTCAAGATTTCGACTTTAGATTCAAAATTTTAACTTTTTTTCTCGAAATTTCGACTTTTCTCGCAAGTTTCGATTTTTGTCTCAAAATTTCGACTTTTTTCTTGAAATTGCGAATTTTTTTTCGCGAAATTTCGACGTTTTTTCTCGAAATCTCGACTATTTTCTCAAATTTCGATTTTTTTTCTAGAAATTTTTCGAAATTTCGACCTTTTTTCTCAAAATTTCAATTTTTTCTTAAATTTCGACCTTTCTGGAAATTTCGACTTTTTTTCTGAAAACTTCGACTTTTTTTTCGCGAAATTTTGACTTCTTTCTCGAAATTTCGACTTTTTTTCTCAAATTTCGACTTTTCTTCACAAAATGTCGACTTTTTTCTCAAAATTTTGACTTTTTTCGATTTTTTCTCGAAATTTTGATCTTTTTCTCGAAACTTCGCTTTTACTCTCAAACTTCAACTTTTCCCCCGAAATTTTGACCTTAAAATATCGACATTTCGATATTTTTCTCAAGATTTCGACTTTGGATTCAAAATTTTAACTTTTTTTCTCGAAATTTCGACTTTTCTCGCAAATTTCGACTTTTGTCTCGAAATTTCGACTTTTTTCTCGAAATTACGACTTTTTTTCGCGAAATTTCGACGTTTTTTCTCGAAATCTCGACTATTTTCTCAAATTTCGATTTTTTTCTCGAAATATTTCGAAATTTCGACTTTTTTTTCAAATTTTCGACTTTTCTTCTTAAATTTCGACTTTTCTGGAAATTTCGACTTTTTTCCGAAAATTTTGACTTTTTTCGCGAAATTTTGACTTCTTTCTCGAAATTTCGACTTTTTTTCTTAAATTTAGATTTTTTTCTCGAAATATTTCGAAATTTCGACTTTTTTCTTGAAATTTCAACTTTCTTCTAGAAATTTAAACTTTTTCGAAATGTTACAAAGGCGTAAAAAGAACATCGATTAAAAATAATGTTATTTTTAGAAATTTCGACTCTATTTCTCAAATTTCAATTTTAATCTCGAAATTTCGACTTTTTTTCTAAAATGTTGACATTTTTCTCAAATTTCGACTTTTTTCTCGAAATTTTGACTTTAATATCGAAATGTCGACATTTTTCTCGAAATGTCGACTTTAAACTCAAAATTTCGACTTTTTTTTTCTCAAAATTTCGATATTTTCTTAAATTTCGAATTTTTTCTCAAAATTCGACTTTTTTCTCGAAATTTCGACTTTTTTCTGGAAATTTCAACTTTTTCGAATTCTTTTTCTCAAAATTTCAACTTTTTTCTCGAAATTTTGATTTTTTTTTCAAATTTCGATTTTTTTCCTCGAAATGTCGACCTTCTTAAAATTTCCTTTTTTTCTCTCAAATTTTTTCGAAATTTTTTCTCGAAATTTTGGCCTGAATATCGGCGTTTGGACATTTTTCTCGAAATTTCGACTATTTTCTCGAAATTTCGACTTTTTTCGAGAAATTTCGACTTTTTGCTCGAAATCTCGACTTTTTTCTCGAATTCTTGACTTTTTTCTCAAATTTCGACTTTTTTCTCGAAATATTTCGAAATTTCGACTTCTTTCTCGAAATTTCGACATTTTTCTCGAAATGTCGACTTTTTTTTTGAGAAATTTCGACCTTATCGAATTTTTTTTCTCAGAATTTCAATTTTTTTTCTCGAAATTTTGAATTTTTCTCAAATTTCGATTTTTTTCCTCAAAATGTCGACCTTCTTCTCAAAATTTCGTTTTTTTTTCCAATTTCTACTTTTTTCTCGAAATTTTGACCTGAATTTGGACATTTTTCTCGAAATTTCGACTTTTTGCTTGAAATTTCGACTTTTTGCTCGAAATCTCGACTTTTTCTCGAAATTTTGACTATTTTCTCAAATTTCGATTTTTTTCTCGAAATATTTCGAAATTTCGACTTCTTTCTCGAAATTTCGACTTTTTTTCTCAAAATTTCGGCTTTTTTCTTAAATTTCGAATTTTTTGGAAATTTTGACTTTTTTCTGGAAATTTCAACTCTTTCGAAATGTTAGAAAGGACATCGATTAAAAATAATGTTATTTTTAAAAATTTCGACTTTATTTCTGAAATTTCAATTTTAATCTCGAAATTTCGACTTTTTTCTCGAGATTTTGACCTGAATATCGAAATTTGGACATTTTTCTCGAAATTTCGACTTTTTTCTCGAAATTTCGACTTTTTTTCGAGAAATTTCGACTTTTTACTCGAAATCTCGATTTTTTCTCGAAATCTTGACTTTTTTTTCTCAAATTTTGACTTTTTTCTCGAAAGATTTTGAAATTTTGACTTCTTTCTCAAAATGTCGACATTTTTCTCGAAATTTCGACTTTAAACTCAAAATTTCGACTTTTTTTCTCAAACTTTCAACTCTTTTCCTAAAATTACGACCCTTTTCGCGAAATTTCGTTTTTTTCCCAAATTTCCACTTTTGAGCTTAATATCGATATTTCGAAATTGTTTTGGAAATTTCAACTTTCGATCTTTTTTCGCAATTTTTTTTTCTCAAAATTTCGACTTTTTTTCTTGAAATTTCTATTTTTTTCGAAATCTCGACTTTTTTCTCAAATTTTAGACTTTTTCCTCGAAATATTTCAAAATGTCGACTTTTTTTCGAAAATTTTTACTAGATTTAGTAGAATTTTTGGCTTCTAGTAGAAGATTTAAGAGAACAATTTATTTAGTAGAAAAGTGTGACGCAATTTTTATCGTTTAGTGAAATTTTTGTTAGCCAATAGCTGTCATGCGCCGGATTGGTGACATTGGCGCGGACCAGATTGGTCTGCGGACCGTAGTTAGGAGACTCCATGACAACATGGCGTAATGAATCAGTGGTCAAATTGAAAAGAAAAAAAAAATGTTGAAACATTTACGTTCGAATACTCTGTAATGTTGGCTCTTTACTCTCGCCGAGACGATACGAGGGAACTCGAGCTCGAGAATGTGGAAGCTACGTTCGTTTTGACTCGCTTTGTCTCCGTTCTCCTCGAAAGTGCTCCGTGTCGAGTCGGTTTTTGGGGCCCAGTCAAAGGAAATGAGGACGATAACCGAGAGTGCGAGCGAAAAGATAGATATAGTGAGAGCGAAAGGGTAGATATAGTGCGCGCGAAGGGGTAGATATAGTGCGAACGAAGGGTAGATATAGTCCTCGCAGGTACATTTGTCCTTTCAAATGTCTCGCCGAAACGTTCGACGAGGACCCTCGGCGAGAGCCAAGAGTCGACATAAAACTTACGTTCGAAATTAAACCAGGGATCAGGGATACCAACGTAATCGTTAATTTGAACCCTGCTGAGGTGGAAATGCTCCTGTCTTCTGCCGTCTTCGACGTTGTTCAAATACAACTTGACCAGGTCCTTCAAATCGCTAAACCAAGTGACGCAAGCCGCCCCGCGTATGTCATTGATTACAACATCGTCCTCCACGAGTTTGATGTAATTGAGGAGAGCCCGACCGGCCTCATCCCTCTCGTAAGGATCAAACATAAAGAAACTGTTATTCTCAAACCAGACGGCTAACGTCAGAGGTCCTGTGACCACGCAACAATCATAGTCTTTGAAGTAGGACCTCAAACCACCAAGGAGGTCGAAAACGTCCGCCCGAACCGAATTCAATTGACCAATGAGGGAGTACTCGTCAACTTCCGGGGTAAAATACCGGTCTTGCACCTGGAAAATCAAACTTCAGAGGGGAGGTAAACCGAGGGGGAAGAAATTACGGCAATCTTCTTGACTATGTTGTTAACAGTGACGGTTTTCGTGTCGGAAGCCTTCAAACTATCATGGTGGATGATCTCGCCCAATTTGAGGATCTCGTTGGCGGTTTTCCGCACCCAAGTTTTTGCGGGGGCCACCCGACGCATCGCGAGTGCGGCCACCGCTTGGGCGATGCATTCGGCGCCTTTGTACTTCGAGAAAAAACGGATCGGTTATGTGGGTGTTGCATCTGAGTACGCCGAATTTCGATGGGGTCAGTTCTGGAGGGAACGATGGGTGAGTGATTGGGGGTAGAGTGAGAGTGAAAATAACCTTTGAAATGGGTGACGCTTTTTGGTCTGGGTTTGTCCAGGAGAGGGATCTTGGGTTTTGGGGGTCTGACGATTGGTTTGTCTTGCAACCAGGAGGGTTTTTTGCTGGCTGAGATGTCGTCGCCGACTTCTGGGGATATTTCGTCGCACATTTGCAACTCTGTGTGATCTACGGATGGGGCGGGTTCTTCCGTGGGTGGCTCAGGTTCGACTTTTTTCTTTTTTTGTTTAACTGAACATTTACTGGTTTAGTTTAATGGGTTGGTGAATGAGACAAGAGGTCGTCCAGTCACTCGAAAGATGAAAATGTCTGATTATTTAATGTGAAATGTTACTGAAAACGTTTCAGAAGCGCTGAATGTTTCCCTGGTATTACCTGGAGGAAGAAGAATAAAAAAAAAGTCATCAGGTTTCTGGACGACCTCCCAAGGAAGCGGTTTAACAAACTGTACCTTCGGTGGCTGTCTGTTGAGCAAGCGCATATACCTGCGTGGGGTCCTTTTTTCCTAGCGCTAGAGCGTCGTACAAAGTTTCGGGGGGTTTAGCTTCGAACGGGGTCACCCGCAACAGATGACACGGGGTTATTTTGTAACAACAGCCGGAGCGGGCGTCCAATTCCGATACCACCTCTTCGGCCATCTGTTCGCACTTTTTGAACCTCTTAACCGTGGCGTAACCCTCGCCGGCTAGGACACCGTCCCATCTAGCGCCATATAGGTTACGTTCGGCTGGATCGAAGAGATAGAACGCGTCAGCGGTCCAGAACCCGTATATCCTATCTTTAATTGACAATACGCCCGTTTGATGCGATTGGAAGAATTTATCAAAACTTTGGGTTAGCGTCTCTTTTGGATCTTTCGTGATCGTTATCGAATCTAAATCATAGAGGATAATGAAGGGGTGGTGGGGATTAAAATTTTAGTCAATACCGCAGATGGGATCCTTGAGGACAATAGTAACTTTTCTTCGTTCTAAATAAAAAGTATTGTAGACTTTCTCTATTGGTATGATGGTATTCTTTTTATCATCTTGATATAAGCAGCTTCTGTGGTAGAGATCGTCACCTTTTTCCAAAATATCGTCAATGGTGATTCGACTCCAGTAATTCATGGGTATCAAGGTGGCGTAAACGCAAGCCATAGCGCAATTGCAAGCACCTACAATCAAAAAACCAATCATTTTCAGCAAAAGATCTAATTTGGGGACACATCCTCCACAACGAGAACAAATATCTTTGATGAAATTCGAACGAAACCAGAAATCAAAAGCGACACCCCTTCAGATTACTACGAAGACAACGAACAAATCTAGAAGCGTCACTTCTTCAGAAAAACAACCAAAGAATGAAGAGCAACCAAATTAGTTTCAAAAAATCACCAACTAACCTTGTAGCCCCCTGTGCCTTACCAAGAACCTTTGATGGTTTGACTGAAGTCGCCAAAGAGGATGCCACGATGGCCGACTACCCTGAACTGATTCCAAATTTTCACCAAGTTCGAAACTGCTAATTTCTGCGTTAGTCCTGGGGGTTTCACGTACTGCTGGCTCCCGTTTTTTCCTCGGTTTCAAATGGGGCGGTATCCATTTTCGACGCGTCACCGGAGGATACTCGATCTTCACCTTAGGCCTGGGCTTAGGCTGCTTCGGTTTCAACCTGATCTTGGGCCTGCTGAAACAAAGACGACCCTGTTTTATCCCCGAATGGGGCATTCATCCAATATGATTAACGGAAGAGACATTTTACGTCCCCGGGGAAAACCCCATCGCTTCCACACAAAATATAAAAACTTACGCCATCCCCGCAGTTTCTAGATTTTTTAATTGTAAAATTCACTAAAATTTTGATATTTTTGTGCCGAAAATGTAACTTTGTCATTTGTATGATTGTTTACAAAAAAATAATGTCAAATTTTGTTTTTTATTTCTATTGACAGATATACGTAAATGACATTTTTCAAGAAGAAAATTCCAGTTTAATTTATGTAATTCCACATCGATTTGAATTGAAGATAAACCAAATTTCCAAAATGCCCAAAAAAAGGTTGGAAACACCAAATATGTTCGATGATTGTGAAAGAAAAACTTTTCGTTTTCAGACCAAGATCGGATTCGTTGTTTTCGAGCGGTAAAGGTATCAAGTTTTTCGAATCGAATATTTTTGAAGCAGATCCGGTGGTCCAAGAAGCTAAAGGTCCCCCGAAAACTCCACAACCACCCCCGAAGAGAGATGAAGTCAAAATACGACCACCGATGCCGTAAGATTTTTCACTGTCGCGTACCAAAGTTAATTGGGTTAATTTTTAGAATTAGACAAGCCACTCACAACATGGTGAGGCAACCGAGGTCCAGCAAGATGAAGCTGCACTCTCGTGTGGCGATGGACAAAGTTAAAAAGGAAACCACGAGGAAGGCGCTCGGAAAAAAGAAGTTGGATAAAGACGTCGATTTTTGCCAGTATGACGTCATTAACGTACCCAGCCCCATTCACGCTGTTACAACCCAAGGTACTGAACCCCTTAAGTGTAACGCTGACCGTTAGAATATAGTAGAAACGCTCTAATGTAACAAATTTCGATTAGTTGTGGTCGGATTTTTATGCAAAAATTCCGCTGTACAACCCAAGGTATTGAACCCCTTAAGTATAACGCTGACCGTTACGATTATAGTAGAAACGCTCTAATGTAACAAATTTCGATTAGTTGTGGTCGGATTTGTATGCAAACAATCCGCTGTACAACCCAAGGTATTGAGCCCCTTAAGTATAACGCTGACCGTTACGATTATAGTAGAAACGCTCTAATGTAACAAATTTCGATTAGTTGTGGTCGGATTTGTATGCAAAAAATCCGCTGTACAACCCAAGGTATTGAACCCCTTAAGTGTAACGCTGACCGTTACGATTGTAGTAGAAACGCTCTAATGTAACAAATTTCGATTAGTTATGGTCGAATTTTTATGCAAAAAATCAGATTAGTTGTGGGCGGATTTTTATGCAAACAAATCGATTAGTTGTGGTCGGATTTTTATGCAAAAAATCCGCTGTACAACCCAAGGTTTTGAACCCCTTAAGTATAACGTTGACCGTTACGATTATAGTAGAAACACTCTAATGTAACAAATTTCGATTAGTTGTGGTCGGATTTTTATGCAAAAAATCAGATTAGCTGTGGGCGGATTTTTATGCAAACAAATCGATTAGTTGTGGACGGATTTTTATGCATTAGTTGCGAACGGATTTTTATGCAAAAATCCAGTTCGTTGTGGACGGATTCTTATGCATTAGTTGCGAACGGATTTTTATGCAAAAATCCAGTTCGTTGGGGCCGGTTAGTTATCGATAAATTCTTATGCAACTCCTTTCAAGCTTTCGATTGCCTCATGCGGTCTTTGCTCTCAAATCGCGGGTAGTATTTCTTGAAGTACTACTTGACCTCTTGATGCAATACAAATCCGATTAGTTGTGCAAAAATTTCAGCTAGTTATCGACGGATCGACGGTCGAAACTTGGCGCCATGCATCAAGGTCAACTACTCAAAATTTTTCTCGAACGCTTTTTAGTTATATTGGGAACTTTTTTCTACGATTTGATCCAACGGCACACCCACGGAAGATTGGGTTTCCGAATAAGGATTGTGCGAAGTATGGGTTCAATTGACCCTTTCTGGACCATCCGGACATGCCTAATTTCTTGGTCATTAGAATTTTATTTTGAAAATTCAAACACTTGTAGCACTTAATCAAAAAGGTTCAAATTTCTCTAAAGATCCTGATCGTACGTGTCAAAATCTAATTGGTGGAGGGGTTTTAAAGTCTCCAGAAAGGGTTTTTAAGTCTCCAGGAAGGATTTTAAAGTCTCCAGAGGTTTTGAAGTCCCCAGAAACGGTTTTAAAGTCTCCAGAGGTTCTAAGTCCCAGGGAGGGCTTTAAAGTCTTCAGGGAAGGTCTTAAGTCTCGAGCAAGAATTTTAAAGTCTCCAGAGATTTTGAAGTCCCAGAAACGGTTTTTAAAGAACTCCAGAGAGGTTATTAAAATCTCCAGGGAGGGTTTTAAAATCTTCAGGAAGACGTTTAAAGTCTTCAGGGAAGGATTTTAAAGTCTCCAGAGGTTTTGAAGTCACCAGAAACGGTTTTAAAGAGTCTCCAAGCGTTCTAACGTCCCCAGGGAGGTATTTAAAGTCTTCAGGAAGGCGTTTAAAAGTCTTCAGGGAAGGATTTTAAGTCTGCAGAGGTTTTGAAGTCCCCAGAAACGGTTTTAAAGTCTCCAGAGGTTTTAAAGTCCCCAGGGAGGGTTTTAAAGTCTTCAGGAAGGCGTTTAAAGTCTTCAGGGAAGGTTATAAAGTCTCCAGGAAGGATCTTAAAGTCTCCAGAGGTTTTAAAGTCGCCAGGGAGGGTTTTAAAGTCTTCAGGAAGGCGTTTAAAGTTTTCAGGGAAGGATTTTAAATTCTCCAGAGGTTTTGAAGTCCCCAGAAACGGTTTTAAAGTCTCCAGAGGTTCTAAAGTCCCCAGAGAGGGTTTTAAAGTCTTCAGGAAGGCGTTTAAAGTCTTCAGGGAAGGTAATAAAGTCTCCAGGAAGAATTTTAAAGTCTCCAGAGATTTTAAAGTCCCCAGAAACGGTTTTAAAGTCTCCAGAGGTTTTAAAGTCTCCAGAGGTTTTAAAGTCTCCAAGGAGGGTTTTAAAGTCTTCAGGAAGGCGTTTCAAGTCTTCAGGGAAGGATTTTAAAGTCTCCAGAGGTTTTGAAGTCCCCAGAAACGGTTTTAAAGTCTCCAGAGGTTCTAAAGTCTCCAGGGAGGGTTTTAAAGTCTTCAAGAAGGCGTTTAAAGTCTTCAGGGAAGGTTTTAAAGTCTCCAGGAAGGATCTTAAAGTCTCCAGAGGTTTTAAAGTGGCCAGGGAGGGTTTTAAAGTCTTCAGGAAGGCGTTTAAAATCTTCAGGGAAGGATTTTAAAGTCTCCAGAGGTTTTGAAGTCCCCAGAAACATTTTTAAAGTCTCCTAAGGTTTTAAAGCCTCCAAGGGGGGTTTTAAGGTCTTCAAGAAGGCGTTTAAAGTCTTCAGGGAAGGATTTTAAAGTCTCCAGAGGTTTTGAAGTCCCCAGAAACGGTTTTAAAGTCTCCAGAGGTTTTAAAGTCTTCAGGGAGGGTTTTAAAGTCTTCAGGAAGGCGTTTCAAGTCTTCAGGGAAGGATTTTAAAGTCTCCAGAGGTTTTGAACTCCCCAGAAACTGTTTTAAAGTCTCCAGAGGTTCTAAAGTCCCTAGGGAGGGTTTTAAAGTCTTCAGGAAGGCGTTTAAAGTCTTCAGGGAAGGTTATAAAGTCTTCAGGAAGGATCTTAAAGTCTCCAGAGGTTTTAAAGTTGCCAGGGAGGGTTTTAAAGTCTTCAGGAAGGCGTTTAAAATCTTTAGGGAAGGATTTTAAAGTCTCCAGAGGTTTTGAAGTCCCCAGAAACAGTTTTAAAGTCTCCAGAGGTTTTAAAGTCTCCAGGGAGGGTTTTAAAGTCTTCAGGAAGGCGTTTAAAGTCTACAGGGAAGGTTTTTAAGTCTCCAGGAAGGCTTTTAAAGTCACCAGAGGTTTTAAAGTCTCCAGGGAGGCTTTTAAAGTTTTCAGAGGTTTTAAAGTCTCCCGGGAGGGCTTTAAAATCCCCAGGAAGGGTTTTAAAGTCTCCAGCGGTTTTAAATTCTTGAGGCAGAGTTTTAAAGTCTCCAGGAATTTTTAAAATTTTCCGAGGTTGTAAAGTCTCCAGGAAAAGTTTTTTAATCTCCAGAGGTTTTTAAGTCTCCAGGGAGTGTTTTAAAGTTTTTAGGGAAGATTTTTAAGTATCCAGGAAAAGTTTTAAAGTCCCCAGGTAACGGTTTTAAAGTCTCCAAAAGTTTTAAAGTCTTCAGGAAGAGTTTTAAAGTTTCCAGAGGTTTTAAAGTCTCCAGGGAGAGCTTAAAAGTCTTCAGAAAGACGTTTAAAGTTTTCAGGGAGGGTTTTAAAGTCTCCAGGAAGGATTTTAAAGTCTCCAGGAAGGGTTTTACAGTTTTCAGAGGTCTTAAAGTCTGCCAGGAGGATTTTAAAGTCTCCAGGGAGGGTTTTAAAGTCTCCAGAGATTTTAAAGTCTCCAGGGAGAGCTTGAAAATCTCCAGTAAGTTTTAAAGTTTTCAGAGGTTTTAAAGTCTCCCGAGAACGTTTTAAAGTCTCAAGGGAGAGTCTTAAAGTCTCCAGAGGTTTTTAAGTCTCCAGAGAGAATCTTAGAGTTTTTAGGGGGGATTTTTAAGTTTTCAGGAAGGGTTTTAAAGTCTCCAGAAAAAATTTTAAAGTCTCCATAGCTTCTAAAGTCTCCAGGAAGGATTTTAAAGTTTCCAGAGGTTTTAAAGTCTCCTACAAGGGCTTTAAAGTCTTCAGGAAGACGTTTAAATTCTTCAGGGAGAGTTTTTAAAGTCTCCAGGCAGGATTTTAAAGTCTTCAGAGCTTTTAAAGTCTCCAGGGAGGGTTTTACACTTTTCAGAGGTTTTAAAGTCTGCCGGGAGAATTTTAAAGTCTCCAGGGAGGGTTTTAAAGTCTCCAGAGATTTTAAAGTCTCCAGGAAGAGCTTTAAAATCTCCAGTAAGTTTTAAAGTTTTCAGTGATTTTAAAGTCTTCCGGGAATGTTTTAAAGTCTTAAGGGAAGATCTTAAAGTCTCCAGAGGTTTTTAAGTCTCCAGGGAGAATCTTAAAGTTTTTAGGGAAGATTTTTAAGTTTTCAGGGAGGGTTTTAAAGTCTCCAGGAAATATTTTAAAGTCTCCAGAGCTTCTAAAGTCTTCTGCAGAGATTTTAAAGTCTTCAGGAAGACGTTTAAAGTCTTCAGGGAGAGTTTTAAAGTTTCCAGCGGTTTTAAAGTCTCCAGAAAGAACTTTAAAGTCTTCAGGAAGTTTTAAAATTTTCAGAAGTTTTAAAGTTTCCTGGGGGGAGGTTTTAAAGTCTCCAGGAAGAGTTCTAAAGTCTTCAGAGCTTTTTAAGTCTCCATGGAGGGTTTTAAAGTTTTTAGGGAGGATTTTCAAGTCTCCAGGGAGGGTTTTAAAGTCTCCACGAAGGATTTTAAAGTCTTCAGAGCTTTAAAGTTCCCAGGGAGGGTTTTAAAGTTTTGAGAGGTTTTAAAGTCTCTAGGGAGGGCTTTAAAGTCTTCAGGAAGACGTTTAAAGTCTTCAGGGGGGGTTTTAAAGTCTTCAGGAAGGCGTTTAAAATCTTCAGGGAAGGTTTTAAAGTCTTCAGGAAGGGTTTTAAAGTCACCAGAGGTTTTAAAGTCTCCAAGGAGGCTTTTTAAGTTTTCAGAGGTTTTAAAGTCTCCCGGGAGGGCTTTAAGGTCTCCAGGAAGGGTTTTATGCAAAAATTCCGGCTAGTTATGGACGGATTTTTATCCAAAAAATTCCATTTAGATGTGGACGGATTTTTAGGCGAAACATTCCGACTAGTTGTGGGCGGATTTTTTTGCAAAAAATTCCCCATTTTCTCGTATACAGTGTGAGGACGCCAAGCTTCCTCTATTTCCTAAATTTCAAACAGTGAGACCGAACGGAGATCTCTCCAGTGTGGTCCGTGAGATCTTCGTTGTCATTACCGAAATTTGCCCCCAGATGGAGTTCAGTTCTCCCAGTGCCAGCGCGGCGGCGGTAGCTCCGCGAAAGTTGACTTTGAAGCCGGAAGAAACGCCCTCGATACCACCGGAAGACGAGCTGAAGGAGCGTCAGCCTAAAACTGGAATTTTCCTCAATGAAAGCCAGAAAGAGGACATAGCTGATTACGACAGTTACGATTACGTGGTGGTGAAAACGCCGAGACCCGATTTCGAGTAAGCCCCGTCATACCACCCTTTAAACAGACTGTTAGAAGTTATTAATTATCAAACATGTTTTACCAACAACTTACACGCTCTTGTGGAACAATTTTAACAATAAATCTTCACAAATTATTTTTTAAAGAGATTACACTTTTGAATGCTAAACCTTTACACTTTTAAGGCTAAATCCTGTACAGTTTTAATGTCAAAATCTTCAATATTTTAATACTTGAAATTTTAACATTTTAAAACCCAAACTTTACAGTTTTAATATAAAAAAGCACACAATATTCATAAGTTTAATATTAAAACTTCACAATTTAACGCCACAAACTTCACAGTTTTAATATTAAAACTTACACAGTTTTAATGCTTAAAACTTCAAAGGCTTCACAATTTTAAGGATAAAACTTTCACAGTGTTAATGCTAAAACTTCCACAGTTTTAATGTTGAAACTTCCACAGTTTTAATGTTAAAACTTCCACAGTTTTAACGTTAAAACTTCCACAGTTTTAATGTTAAAACTTCCACAGTTTTAGTGTTAAAACTTCCACAGTTTTAATGTTAAAACTTCCACAGTTTTAATGTTAAAACTTCCACAGTTTTAGTGTTAAAACTTCCACAGTTTTAATGCTTAAAACTTCAAAAGCTTCACAATTTTAAGGATAAAACTTTCACATGTTAATGCTAAAACTTCCACAGTTTTAATGTTAAAACTTCCACAGTTTTAGTGTTAAAACTTCCACAGTTTTAATGTTAAAACTTCCACAGTTTTAATGTTAAAACTTCCACAGTTTTAGTGTTAAAACTTCCACAGTTTTAATGCTTAAAACTTCAAAAGCTTCACAATTTTAAGGATAAAACTTTCACAGTGTTAATGCTAAAACTTCCACAGTTTTAATGTTAAAACTTCCACAGTTTTAGTGTTAAAACTTCCACAGTTTTAATGTTAAAACTTCCACAGTTTTAACGTTAAAACTTCCACATTTTTAATGTTAAAACTTCCACAGTTTTAGTGTTAAAACTTCCACAGTCTTAATGTTAAAACTTCCACAGTTTTAATGATAAAAACTTTACCTCTTTAAGGTCTCTTATAATATCAAAAATTTCACAGTTTTTATGTTAAGTTTTTTTATAAGTTATTGAAAACAAACTGTGAATTCCCTTTCCTTATGCTACTTATAAAAATTTTCTTCAGGGCCCACTTTGGGAAAAAGAAAAAAGAGAAGAAGAAAAAAAAAGCCAGTAAGTGTACAATCGAAAGTGAAGTAAATGTAAATTTCATTATTTTAAGTCGTTTATTTTCTTCCTAATTTTTAATATTATGTAATAATAATAATAACAATAATAATAAGGAAACCAATAACAATAATAATGAAACTTGCAATAATAACATTAAAAGTCGAAATGAAAACAACGTGACGATGTCAAACTGATTTCCAGAAGACCTCAAATTGGCTGCCATCGAAGAAGAAGGCGAAGGTGAAGGAGAGGGTGAATTCGACTTGTCAATCGAGACGATTCCCGAGGATATTTTCGTTCAAAAAGTGCAGAGGCGCAGGGTGGCCCGAGTAAGTTCTTTGTCTTTGTCGCCTTGATCAAGTTGACTCATCTATCTCTATGGATTTCTATCTTCCGTAGAAATCCAGGGCTACGTCATACCAATCCAAGGATATAAGAGGAGAAGAGGAGGAGGGGCAGGAAGGAGAAGAAACTGAGTCCGATTTGGAAATACTGAGGACGGTTGGCACTTTGGCTCAGAAATTTCGACGCGAGTCCGAGGTGGAAAGGTACAAGCCACCGTTGAAGAGAAAGTTCAAAAGGGGCACGTTGCAGAGCCACTCGTTTACGAAGTTCACTCAGCCGACGATGAAGAATTTTTTCTTTGGGTCGAAACCTGGCACCATGCATCAAGGTCACACTCAAAATTTTTCTCGAACACTTTCTAGTTACACTGGGAACTTTTTCCTACAATTTGAGCCAACGGCACACCCACGGAATCCTGATTGGGTTTCCGAATTAGGATTGTGCGAAGTATGGGTTCAATGGACACTTTCTGGTCCATCCGGACATGCCTAATTTATTGGTCATCAGAACTTTATTTTGAAAATTCAAACATTTGTAGCACTTAATCAAAAAGCTTGTTTCCAAATTTCTCAAAAGATTCTGATCGTACATGTCAAAATCTAAAGGGTTTTAGGGGTTTTAACGTATCCAGGGAGGGTTTTAAAGTCTCCAGGAAAGGTTTTAAAGTCTCCAGAAGTCCTAAAGTCCCCAGGAACGGTTTTTGAGTCTCCAGAGGTTTTAAAGTGTCCAGGGAGGGTTTTAAAGACTTCAGGAAGGCGTTTAAAGTCTTCAGGGAAGGTTTTAAAGTCTCCAGGAAGGGTTTTAAAGTCTCCAGGGGTTTTAAATTCTTCAGGAAGAGTTTTTACGTCTCTAGAAAAGTTTTAAAGTTTTCAAATGATTTAAAGTCTCCTGGGAGGGTTTTTAAGTCTCCAGAAAAAGTTTTAAAGTCTCCAGAAGTTTTTAGGTCCACGGAGAACTTTGAAGTTTTTAAAAAAGATTTTTAGGTTTTCAGGGAGGGTTTTAAAGTCTCCAGGAAGGATTTTAAAGTCTCCAGAGTTTTTAAAGTCTCCAGAAAGGGTTTTAAAGTTTTCAGAGGTTTTAAAACCTGCAGGGAGGGCTTTAAAATCTTTAGAACGACGTTTAAAGTCTTCAGGGGGAGTTTTAAAGTTTCCAGAAAGGAATTCAAAGTTTCCAGAGCCTTTAAAGTCTTCAAGGAGGGTTTTACAGTTTTCAGAGGTTTTAAAGTCTCCTGGAAAGGTTTTAAAGTCTCCATGGAGGGTTTTAAAGTTTCCAGAGGTTTATAAGTCTGCAGGGAGAGTTTTAAGGACTCCAGAAAGTTTTAAAGTTTTCAGAGATTTTAAAGTCTCCCGGGAGGGTTTCAAAGTCTCCAGGAAGGTTTATAAGACTCCAGGGATGGTTTTTAAGTTTTTAGGAAGAATTTTTAAGTCTCCAGGGAGGGTTTTAAGGAGTCCAGAGAGTTTTAAAGTTTTCAGAGATTTTAAAGTCTCCCGGGAGGGTTTCAAAGTCTCCAGGAAGAGTTTTAAAATCTCCAGAGGTTTATAAGTCTCCAGGGAGGGTTTTTAAGTTTTTAGGATGAATTTTTAAGTCTCCAGGAAGGGTTTTAAAAATCTCCAGGAAGGATTTTAAAGTCTCCAAAGCTTTTAAAGTCCCCAGAAAGGGTTTTAAAAATTCTAGGGAGGGATTTAAAGTCTTCATAAAGAGTTTAAAAGTCTCCAGGAAGAATGTTAAAGTCTGCAGAGCTTTTAAAGCCTCCAGGGAGTGTTTTACAGTTTTCAGAGGTTTTAAAGTCTCTCTGGAGGGTTTTAAAGTCTCCAGAGGTTTTAAAGTCCCAAGGGAAAGCTTTAAAGTTTCCAGGAAGTTTTAAAGTTTCCAGAGGTTTTAAAGTCTCCCGGGAGGGCTTTAAAGTCTTCAGAAAGAGTTTTAAGGCCTCCACAGGTTTTTAAGTCTCCAGGGAGGGGTTTAAAGTTTTTAGCGAGAATTTTTAAGTTTCCAGGAAGGGTTTTAAAGTCTTCAGGAAAGATTTTAAAGTCTCCGGAGCTTTTAAAGTCCCCAGGAAAATTTTTAAAGTTTTTAGAGGTTAAAAGTCTCCAGGAAAAGCTTTAAAGCCTTCAGGTAGACGTTTAAAGTCTTCAGGAAGGGTTTTAAAGTCTTCATAAAGGATTTTGAAGTCTCCGAAGCTTTTAAAGTCTCCAGAAAGAGTTTTAAAGTTTTCAGAGGTTTTAAAGTCTCCCGGAAGAGCTTTAAAGTCTCCAGGAAGAGTTTTAAGGTCTCCAGAGATTTTTAAGTTTCCAGGGAGGGTTTTAAAGTTTTTAGGAAAGATTTTTAATTCTCCAGGAAGAATTTTAAAGTCTCCTGGGAGAATTTTAAAGTCTTCAGAGGGGGTTTTGCAATTTCCAGAGGTTTTAAAGCCTCCAGGGAGGGTTTAAAAGTCTTCAGGAAGACGTTTAAAGTCTTCAGGGAGTGTTTTAAAGTCTTCAGGAAGAATTTTAAAGTCCAAAGTTTTTTAGGTCTCCAGGAAAGGTTTTACAGTTTTCAGAGGTTTTAAAGTCTCCTGGGAGGGTTTAAAAGTCTCCAGGGAGGGTTTTGAAGCCTTCAAAGGTTTTAAAGTCTCAGTCTCCAGGAAGAGCTTTAAAGTCTCCAGAAAGTTTTAAAGTTTTCAGAGGTTTTAAAGTCTCCCGGGAGGATTTTAAAGTCTCCAGTAAAAGTTTAAAGATCTTTAGAGCTTTTAAAGTCTCCAGGAAAGGTTTTACAGTTTTTAGAGGTTTTAAAGTCTTTTGAAAGGGCTTTAAAGTCTCCAGGGAGGGTTTAAAAGTCTCCAGGGAGGGTTTTAAAGTCTCAAGAAGTTTTAAAGTCTCCAGGAAGGGCTCTAAAGTCTTCAGTTAAAGTATTCAGGGAGGGTTTTTAAGTCTCCAAAGGTTTTAAATCTCCAGGGAGGACTTTAAAATCTCCAGAAAGTTTTAAAGATTCCAGAGGTTTTAAGTCTCCCGGGAGGGTTTTAAAGTCTTCAGGAAGGGTTTTAAAGTCTCCAGGGAGGGTTTTAAAGTCTCTTGGAATGGTTTAAAAGTCTCCAGGGAAAGCTTTAAAGTCTCCAGGAAGATTTAAAGTTTTCAGAGGTTTTAAAGTCTTCCGGGAGGGTTTTAAAGTCTCCAGGAAGAGTTTTAAAGTCTTCAGAGGTTTTAAAGTCTCAGGGTTTTGTAGTCCCCAGGGAGAATTTAAAAGTCTTCAGAGAAAGTTTTAAGATTTTCAGAGGTTTTAAAGTCTTCCGGAAGGGCTTTAAAGTTTTCAGGAAAGGTTTTTAAAGTGTCCAGACGTTTTCAAGTCTCCAAGGAGGGTTTTAAATTCTTCAGAGGTTTTTAAATCCCTAGGGAGAGTTTTAAAGTCTTCAGGAAGGGTGTTAAAGTCTTTCAAGGTTTTTGGGTCTCCAGAGAGGATTTTAAAGTCTCCTGGGAGGATTTTAAAGTGTACAAGAAAGATTTTAAAAATATCCAGAAGTTTTAAAGACTATAGGAAAAATTTTAAAGTTTTCAAAAGTTTTAAAATGTCCCAAAAGAGCTTTAAAGTCTTCAGGGAGGGTTTTTAAGTCTTAAGGGAGAGTTTTTAAGTCTTCAAGGAGGGTTTTTAAGTCTCCAAAAAGGATTTTAAAGTCCCCAAGAAGAGTTTTAAAGTCTCCAGGAAGAGGTTTAAAGTCTCTAAGAAAGGTTTTAAAGTCTCCAGGAAGAATTTTAAAGTCTCCAGAGGTTTTTAAGTCCCCAGGGAAGGTTTTAAATTTTTCAAAGCTCTTAAAGTCTCCAGGGAGGGTTTTAAAGTCTTCAGGAAAGGTTTTTAAATCATCAGGAAGGGTTTTAAAGTCTCCAGGAAAAGTTTTAAAATCTCCAGAAGTTTTAAAGTATCCAGGGAGGGTTTTAAAATTTTCAGAGGTTTTAAAATCTTCCGGAAGAGCTTTAAAGTCTCCAGGAAGGGTTTTTAAAGGCATTATAGGTTTTAAAGTCTCCAGGGAGGGTTTTAAAGTCTCCAGGAAGTTTTAAATTGTCCAGAGGTTTTAAAGTTCTCCGGAAGGGTTCTAAAGTATCCAGGAAGAGTCTTAAATTCTCCAGACGTTTTAAAGTCTCCAGGGAGAGTTTTAAAATCCTCAGGGGGGGGGTTGTTTAAAGTTTTCAGAAAGGGATTGAAAGTCTCCAGGAAGTTTTAAAGTTTCCAGAGGTTTTAAAGTCTTTCGGGGGGGTTTTAAAGTCTCCAGAAAGTTTTAAAATCTCCAGAGGTTTTTAAGTCTCCAGGAAAGGTTTTAAAGTTTTCCGAGAGAGTTTTTTAGCGTCTATAAAGGGTTTGAAAGTATCTAAGAAGGGTTTTAAAATCCCTAGGAGGGGTTTTAAAGTCTCCAGAAAGGGTTTTAAAATCTCCAGAAGTTTTAAAGTATCCAGAGAGGGTTTTAAAGTTTTCATAGATTTTAAAATTTTCCGGGGGGGCTTTAAAATCTCCAGGAAGAGTTTTTTAGGTCCCCAAGGGTTTTAAAGTCTCCAGGGAGGGCTTCTCCAGGAAGTTTTAAAGTTTCCAAAGGTTTTAAAGTCTCCCGGGAGGGTTTTAAAGTTTGCAGAAAGAGTCCCCAGAGATTTTTAAGTTTCCAGGAAGCGGTTTAAAGTCTTTAAGAAGGATTTTAAAGTCTGCAGGAAGCGTTTTAAAATCTCCAGAAGTTTTAAAGTCTTTAGGGAGGGTTTTAAAGTTTTCAGAAGTTTTAAAGGCTCTCGAGAGAACTTTACAGCCTCCAGGAAGAGTTTTAAAGTCTCCAGGGGTTTTAAAGTCTCTAGGAAGGGCTTTAAAGTCTCCAAGAAGTTTAAAATTTTCCAGAGATTTTAAAGTCTTTCAGGAGTGTTTTAAAGTCTCCAGGAATAGTTTTAAAGTCTTCAGAGGTTTTTAAGTTTCTATGGAGACTTTTAAAGTCTTCAGGAAAGCTTCTTAAGTCCCTAGAGAGGGTTTTAAAGTTTCCAGGAAGGGTTTTAAAGTCCTCAGGGAAGGTTTTAAAGTCTCCAGGAAGGGTTTTAAAGTCTTCATAAGTTTTAAAGTCTCCAAGGAGTGTTTTAGAGTCTTTAAGAAGGGTGTTAAAGTCTCCAGAGCTTTTAAAGTCTCCAGGGAGGATTTTAAAGCCTCCAGAAATGGTTCTAAAGCACCCAAATATGAGTATTCAAATTTTATCGAGACAAAATTGAATCAGATCCACAAAATCAATCATTTTCCCGAACTCTGCTGTCAGCTGAACATTTTGACTGTTACAGGCGACGCCCACTTTTCGGACGTCAGCAGAAACAGACAGGGCATTTGCATGCCCGTAGCCGCTTACTGTTACGCCCTTATGAAGCACCCCAATAAATGGATGGACACAGACATCGACAGAATCTTGGAAATAGGAAACGATCTCTACCTACAGAGCTACAGCCAGTTGCACAACCACGATCAAAACTTGGAACTGGACCCCACTGAACTCCAAAAATACTGTTTCATTTGTATGTGGCCCCCGATAACTAGCAACGTATTGATGATTGGTTTTTAGTTGATAAAAAGGTGAGGTTTCAAGTTTCTGAACCTGAGGTCACTGGGATGATACGTTCTGAGCAGAGGAACGTGTTCAATATCAGTAAAGGTTTGAAGATTTTTTTCGGGATGCACAAGGTGGGTATATTTCAGACGTATGGGTTGAATGTGGCGCTTTGGAGGGACAGTCACTTTTATTTCTTTGATGCGACGCCGAGGACCAAG